>JARHVA010000487.1:3625000-4225000 GCA_037957365.1 Torreya grandis
GATTACAAAGTTGTGTATAATTACTCTTAAGAGGATTGCCAAACTAGACTAATGTGGAATAATGACCAATGACTTTTATTGATAAACACTTAAAGTGAGATTTACTCTGAGATTATAAAGAGTAAAATTCATAATCAAAACTCAGTTAAACATTGAAGTAATTTTAATAAATAATTCATTTGATGATAGTACACTTTCAGTAGTATAAAAATAAAATAAAATTGGGTTGATTTTTAAAATGATGTTACACTTGGTATCAGATCTCTAAGTTTAACTTTATATATTTAAGGGCTGGAAAACTAACATGAACTTAACCATTGATTTGTGTTCACCAATAAATGGTGAAAACATGAAGTGTAAATTTAGGCAATGCTAACAATGTTGGTAATGTCAGAAATCAGGGAAGAGGGCAAGCTAAAGAAATAGCTAGACCCTAAGAATGGATAAAGAACCAATACCAATACCTGAACCAAAACCAAAATTAGGATTAATAATAGAATCCTCCTCCACCTCATGAATATAATTTAAATATTTTTAAATGAATTTTGAATGTTTTAGGAACTCTTGAATCTAGGCTTAAGGAACAAGAAAACTGTATGGCTATATTATTGGGTAATCAAAACCCCAACCATGAGGGAAATATTCAAGAAGAATATATATATTTGGAAGAGAATAACCATATGGTTAAAGGAATAGACCCATTCATAAAATAACTCAATAAGGTTCATCTTGATTAATGGAATAGAAATAAAGACTAGGGACCTAACAGAGCATTGGTTTTCCAACCTTCAACGATATTTTTAGTTGTGTGATATCAGCTCAAATATGTAAGCCTATATTTCCACATACCATTTAGATGGAAATGAATTATTGTGGTGGGTCCATCTGGTAGAAATAGAAGGCTAAGACAAAGGAACCATCACTTGGATTTTTTTTGAAAATCACTTCAAGATAATACATATTTCAATGAACCATTGGGAAAGAAATAGGCTAAATTTTAGATACTACAGCAAAATAATCTTTCAGTGGTTGAATATGAAACTAAATTCTTATATATTTTCCACTATATCAATTATATGAAAAATGAAGAAATAAAAGTCACTAATTTTAATTTGGAGTTCAGAGATGTGATCATGCATGATGTAAATCTCATGAAACCAAAAAAAATAGTTGCTACAATATAATTAGCCTACGTGACTAAAGAAAAATAAAATCATGCATAAAGTACAAGAAACAAATGAATAAAAAAACAATACAAAATAATAAGACTACACTTGCTTCTAATATTAAAAGGTTTAAAATATAGGTATTCAAAAATAATAATGGAAAGTTTTATAAAGTATCAAGGCACTACAAGAGGAAGTCAAACTCTTCAACATTACCAAAATAATTTTCCACATCCTACACATAATCCCAAACTTTCAATGAGATAAAACAAGGTTCATTTACCTTAGCATCAGCCAAATCAATGTTGATAGATTTGCAATAATGCTCACTTTAATAAAGATTAACTAGATTATTATGCATATCAAGTGGCCAACCACAAGGTATATTTTATGGTTGATAACTTCCAGATGGAGTTGTAAGATACTCTGATATAAACTAAAGGTAAAAAATATGGTTTTTCTTTAGTTGTTTTAATGTATTCTAGATCTTTTGACAATTTTATTTTACCAAAAGTTTCTTATAATTTTAAAACTAAACCTACAAAACTGAGAGAGGTATATAAATTAGAGTTTGGAATGGGAAAAAGGTATCCTATAATTTAACACTTAAATAAAGTGGAAATTGATTTGGGAGTCTTAAAAATTAGGCTAAATTTTCATTTAGCTCCTTTGAGATCATATGATGTCATCATAAAAATGACTAGGTCCATGCTTATCAGGGCAGTTCAAATTAATTCTAAAATAAGGTCCAATGTTTGGATGATAGGAGTAATGTAGTAACCCTCTAAGGTATTAAAAATGCAAAATTACCAAGGATTATTTCAACTTAAGAAGGCAGTAAGAAAAGGTTGCCTATTTCACTATGTTTAAATAGAAGAAAACACAAAAAAGTTGGAGACTATTTTGAGAAATTATCCCATCTTTTGATAATTAGAAGATGTTTTTTCAACAAAACTAGTAAGATTACCTTGCATTAAATAATTTTAATTCTCCATTAATATTACACTAGGATTTATACATGTTTCAAAGGCCCCTTATTGGATGAATACTATAGACATGTAGGAAATCAAGGTTCAAATACAAGGGCTTGTGGATAATGGTCTCATAAGGCCAAGTGTTTCACCATGAGGATTACTTATTGTCTTTATAAATAATGATGTAACCTTACAATTATACATCACTTATCTTATGTTAAACAAGGTGACCATCAAAAATCATTATCATTTACCAAGGATTGATGATCTATTTCATCAAACGAGGGAGAAATTGTATTTTATAAAATTAATCTATGATTAGGGGATCAACAACTACATACTAATGAGGAAGATGTCCAAAACACACTTTTTAAACTCGGTATGACCACTATGATTTCATGGTTATTCCATTTTGTCTAACCAATACACCTATAAATTTCATAAATATCATTAATATTATTTTTCAAGACTATCTAGTTCATTTTGTTTGAGTGTTCCTTGATATTATAGTATATTTTAAAAATTAAAATGGACATGAATGCCACTTAAGTCTAGTTTTGTATAGGTTTTGGTATCACAAGTTATTTTTTAAGCACTCTATGGTATATTTTTAAAATAAGGAAATACATTATTTGGGCCATATATATCCAAAAAGGATATTGCAGTAGATCTTATAAATATTAAGGCTATTAAGGAGTGGCCATCTCTTATAAACATACATGAGGTGTAAATTTCCATGGGCCTCATTGAGTATTATCAACAATTGGTAAAATAATTTTATACGATAGCTCATCCTATTACTTCTTTGTAGTGTAAAAGAAAAATGTTTGATTGGACTTATAAATATGAAGAAGATTTCCATAAGCTTAAGTAACTACTCACTATTTCTTATATTTTGTTTATCCTAATCTTAATGGATCCTTTGAGCTATGGACTGATGCATTGCTAGATGGATTCTATGGAGTTTTAACTCAATATGGGAGAGTTGTGGCTTAAAAGACACATAAATTGAAGTCAAGTGAAGTTAACTATCCACCTCATGATCTATAATTGGTTGATTTTTTTCATGCTTTCAAGATGTGGATGTATTTTATATTAATAAATCCATTCAAGTCATCAATAGATCATAATAACATTGAGAAATTATACACTCAAGATAATCTAAATGCCCAACAGTGTAGGTGGCTAAAAATTAATTAGTAACTATGATATGGATATTAAATATGTCAAGAGAAATGAAAATTGGGCAGTTAATGCTCTTAGTATAAGTGTTTACTTCACTATTATCTCCCACATTATATAAAAATTGAGGGAATAACTGTTAGAAAACAAAGGAATGATGATTTTTATAAGGAAATTAGCTTTGAAATTACACAAGTTCCTATAGATAAAAAGTACCTTGGGTATTATTCTAATTCATATGGCCTTCTAAGGTTTAAGAGAAGTAATTATGTTTTAATTTAGGGTATATTTCAATAATTAATCATGTAAGAGGTCCATTTGGATTCTCACTTTACTCATCTTGGTGTCATAAAGATGATACATGAGCTGAAATTATTTTATTTGTGGCCAGGGTTGAAGAAGGATGTGGCTCAATGTTTTTCTGAGTGTTTATAATGTGAGTGGGTTAAGACAGAACATTTCCATCCCAGAGGGTAGCTCTATCTTCTTCACATTCTAAAGGATAAATGCATTATTATATCTATGGATTTTATCTCAAGACTACCCAAGTAAAGGAAAAAACATGACACCATACTTTTAGTGGTTGAAAATTTTATGAAAGTTTCCCACTTTATATGAGGGAATCTGATTAATGATATCCCATTATTGCAAAAATGTTTGTTAGATAGATTTTCCATATTCACAAAATCCTTATGTTAATAATATCTAGTAGAAATAAGTTGTTCACTTCCAGGTTTTAGGTGACTTCAACATTAGCTTTTGGTATAAGGTTGAACTTAAGATCTTCATATCATCTAGAAATAGAATTAAAAAATAGAGTAAATCAAGTATTGGAGGATATGTTAAAGATGTATTTAATAGACCACTAATATAAATGGAAATATTATCTACATCTAGTTAAATTCTCATACAACACTTATCATACATCACTGAAAATGGAACCTTTTAAAGCTCTTTATAGAAGAAAATTTAGAACTCCCCTTCAATGGAAACATTTGGAAAATAAGGTAAATATAGATCATGAGTTGTTTCAAGAATATGACACTCAAATGACTAATCTCAGATAAAATATCAAGGTTTATCTAGATAGGTATAAGAGTTATACAGACTTTAAAATATATCTTAGGGAGTTTCATGTTGGGGTAAATTATTCTTTAAATTATGCCTTCAAAAGAGCTCCATCAAGTTTGGAAAATCTTCTAGATCAACTCCATGATTTGTGGGACAATTTAACATTCTACAAAATATCAACCCTATTGCATATAAATTGGCACATCCACATTTTCTCTCTAGTATACATAATGTATTTCATATATCTTTGATTATAAAGTACATGTCTAATCCTTGACATATTTTAAATTAGAAAAACATATAGGTGGAGGATGGGGTGACTATCCAGCTAGAACCAGTACATGACCTAGCACATCGCAACACCAAGCTATAAAGTAAGGAGATACAAAAAATATTGTCCAATGGGACCAACTAAGTGAAAAGAGTGCTACTTGGAAGGATGAAAACATATATTTTATCAACTATCCTCATCTACTCTAACTAAATGGCAATGGGATGTTGCTCAATAACTTATCAATATTTTTTTAAAATATTAAATGAACAAATTATACTAAAAATAGATACAAATTAATAAAAAACTATGAATTTAATAAATAAATATTAAATGTTCACCAATACAAAATATTTAAAAAAAAACTACAACCTAAAAATACACTAAATAACTATAACAAAATAATAAATCAATAAACAAAATTTGATAAACTAACAAGTATAAGGGCTTTTAATCTATTTAGACCACTATGAGTTTGTTGATAATCATATGAGCTGAGCATGGGCTTTGGCATTCAAAATTCATGGAGATAGAACAATATTGGTGGAGTGAAAACACTATGAACATCGAGACAAATGTTAAGGGACATAACTAATGGAACAACTAATAATTGATATATCTCAGTGCATAAATTTGGTTGGTGAGGGATACCCAATATATGTATGGATAAAGATTAATTTGGCACTAAAATGGCATGTAGATTATGGTGAATGAAATATATAAACAACAAGGTTTGTCTAGCTCTAACGATGATTTCAAATTAGATAACACAAGGTTGTTGCCTACTAATAGAGATTGATACAGGCACAACTTGATAAAAAGTATCTCCTTGATGGATATACAACAATTAGACATCTACAAAGTGGACCTATACATGAATAAATGTCAATCAAATCATATGTGCATATGCAAGCATGAGAAGATCAAATAAAACTATAATGTGGATGCATTATGTAATTAATCATTTCCACACTTATCATGTTTCTACTTCTCACCTCCATGACTCACTGCATTGTTGGATGGCATAGGAGACTTCTTTTCTTCAATTGATGTCTAAGCTTTATACTAAAAACTAGTAATCTCCTCCTTCCTCTTAGGCATTATAAGCCAAATTTGTGTCTTTGTTAAACTCTAATTTTTTTAGGTGCCATAATGTATTGAAAACTCTCATATGCTCCTATGTGTCATGTTGATGATCCTCGCGTAGTTTAAATAATTTACATGGTAAGTGCAGGAATTTGGGGCACCAAAAAGTGGACACTTTTTATCTAAGACATAAATTAAGTGAAAATGTGTATGAATTATTGAAATAAAGTGTACATGTTGGCTCAGCTAAGCTTTTTAAATACCAAGCATGTAATTCATACATTTTATAATGCATATGTGTTCCTAATAGTAAGAAATATTCAAGAGTTAAAAAGTAAATAAGTTGAATAACTAAAAGGTAAGGGGGGTTGGTTACTAAAATAAATGTTATACTTCAAATTTATTTTAGTAAATATAAGAAATTAGGGTCACTGTACATCTTGTGGAATTGGTCTCATAACTCCATGAGGTATGATTTAGAAAATAGTTTTTTAAAATTCAATCTAGTTAATACTTAGTCATTTTCAGAATTTTATTATTGAACCTAAAGATTTCAGGTTGTAAATTTTGCAATTGATATCCATTTTGGGTTAATATATAATCATTTTTTAGGTTTTTCATCATTTTTAATTGCTTGTTAATATTTATAGGAGTTATAGGTTTATCAAAATTAAAGTTTACAAACCAACACACATTCAACCACTCGTTTATTATGATTTTACTTATGATTAGGTCCCTTATAGTCCAAAAGTGACACAACAACACCATAATCATTTGTGATTATGGTAAATAGGGGAAATTTGGGGAACATGTGTTCATGGTCACCCCAATTCAATTTCAATTCATGATAAAGAGGTGTGCATGGCAAAACATATGTCACATTGGCTACCCACGCATGTCCAATCACACATTTATGTCAATTTTACTTGTGATTGGGTCCCTTATAGGCCAATAGTGATATAAAAACACCATATGCACTTATCAATAAAGTAAATGCAAATAATTTTAGGCAATTTATGCATGGTCACCTCATTTATCATCAAATTTAAGCAAAAAATTTGTGATTGTCACAACAAAATTCACATTGTGATCCTTGCACATACAACCACCAATTTAAGTTGATTTTACTTGTGATTAGCTTTCTTATAGGCCAAAAGTGATGCAACAACACCATATCCACTTATGGCCACATAAATTTTAATGATTTTTTATACATATATGTGTGATCATCCTAATTCACTTTAAACTCGAGCCAAAGTGGTGTGATTTGGGTAAAATAAGTCGCATTGATGACTTGCACATATAAAAATACCATTTTATATTATTTTTACTTATAATTTGAGTTTTATAAGCCAAAAACAAGACAATAACACCATATCCACTTGTGATGAAGGAAACTATAGAAAATTTGAGACACATTCATGCATGATCAACCCAATTCACTTTGAATTGGGGTTAAATTTGTGTAATTAAAACAGTGTAGGTCCCATTGGTAATAAACACACACCCAACCACTCATTTATGTTGATTTTACTTAAAATTAGGTCCCTTATAAGCTAAAATTGTCATACAACACCTATCCATGTAGTTGGGGTAAATACAGATAATTTTGGGCACATTTGTGCACAATCACCTCAACTCACTTAAAATCAAGGCCAAAGTGATGTAATTGAGGTAACATAGGCTTCATTTGTGACCTACACACACCTAACCACCCTAGTATATCAATTTTACTTTTGATTAGGTCCCTTATAGGCCAAAAAATATAAAACATTATATCCAATTGTGACTAAGAAAAATGGAGAAATTTTGAAACACATTTGTACATGATCACCTTAATTCACTTTTAATTCAAGCGAAAGTGGTGTGAATGAGGTAACATAGGTTTCAATTTTATATGTTTAGATCACCAATATGACTTTAAATTTCTTATACTTTAAATTTATGTGATTTTATATGGTCACATTGGTGACTTGCACACACCCAACCACCCCTTTATGTCAATTTTATTTGTGATTTGGTCCCTTTTATGTCAAAATCAAGACAATAACACCATATCCACACGTGACAATAAAAAATGTGAATAATTTGGGGAACATTTATGCCCGATCACCCCAATTCACTTTTAATTTAATCTAAACATATGTGATTTTAGAAACATAGGTCACATTTGTGCCCCATACACATAAAATTGAAACCTACATAACCCCATTCATGCCACTTTGGCTTAAATTTGAAGTGATTGATGGTGATCATGCACAAATGTGTTCCAAATTATCTCAATTCTCCCTGATCACAACTAGATATAGTGTTATTGTGTTATTTTTGACCTATAAGGGATATAATCAAAATTAAAATTGGCATAAAGGGGTGGTTGGGTGTGTTTTGGTCACTAATGAAGACTACGTTGACCTAATTACACCATTTTGGCCATGATTAAAAGTGAGTTAGGGTGATCTTGCATAAATGTGTTGAGTACACACCACACTAAGGGGGGTGAATTAGTGTGTAATGATAATTTACTTTCTTCCTAATTAACTTTCATAAAGAAACCATTCACACAAGAACAAGTAAATGCACAACATATAATTTACATGGAACACCCTTAGTGGGGAAAAAATGCACTTGAAAGTCTACTTAGATCTACTGTCCAAATCTAGCCATAAAATTAATAATTCTTTTTATAAAAATTATGTAGGCGTCAACCTATTTAGAGACACCAATCTCCAATGCCAAGCACCAACTTAACAAGAGACACTGATCTCTTAGAATTGAAGTACCAACTTCACTGCCAAGCACCAAATTAATAAAAGACATCGATCTTTTTATTCTGAGACACCAATCTCATTTAAACAATTTCCACCATCTCACTATTGCTTTGTCAACAAATTATGGCACAATCAAGTTTCACTCTTCTCCCTCTTTTCTCTCTTATTCTTCTTCTTCTACTTATGTATGATAGAAAAAGTTAATTCTAAATTTTAAAACTCCCATTCATTTCTCTTTTATAACTCTTCATGACTCTTGGAAAGGGTGTGATTTCTCCCAAGGGATAAAATCTCTCTAATAGATATTTGACTACAAATTAAAAACATTTCATTTGTTGGCCGACCTTGTAAATTATTTCCATCACAGTGGGTAAGTTTATAGTTGTTGACTTGACAAGTCTGGGGTTACTGGGCATGTTCAAAGCTTTAGGTGAGTCTGAAGCTCTAGGTAAGTTTGAATCTACTGAGTGAGTTTAAATCTTTGTGCAAGTCCAAATCTCTAGTTGAGTTCAAACTTATTGAGTGAGTTTAAATCTCTTTACATGTTCGAAGCTTTGGGTGATTTTTAAGCTATTGAGTGAGTTTGAAACTATGTGTGAGTCTGAAGCTCTAGCCTTGACTTTTAATTTGACATCAATAGAAATATTCCAACAATCTCCCCCTTTGTATAAAAAATAGTGCATGAATTCCCCCTTGTTGTAGTTCTCATCCTTTGCTCCCTCTTTCTTTAATTCTCCCCCTTTGACATAAATGGCAAAGAGACATATAACATAATCATAATGTATATCACCAAAATATCCATGGAGATAAATAATATTATGATTATCTCGCCCTTAATCCATGCTTTTCTTGATGGATTTAATGACTAGATAAATAATGGATCGCTCCCAATTTCTGCCTTAGTAGCTCAAAAGTTTATTTTGGGAGGGGCTTCATGAATATATCTTCTATCTATTCCTTTGTGGAAATGTATTCCATCTTTACCTATTGATCTACAATTTATTCTCTTAGAAAATGATATCTAATGGAAATATACTTAGTTCTTGAATGCATAACTAGATTATTAGAGATGTTTATTGCACTTGTATTTTCACATAAAATAGAAATTGAATTGACATACTCAATTCTAAAATCACTCAAATTTTATTTCATCCAAAAGACCTATGTACAATATGATATTGTCATTATTTACTTAGCTTCAGTTGTGGACAAGGAAATTAAGGGTTGTCTCTTATTCAACCATGACACAAGACTCTTTTCAAGAAAGAATGCACCTATACTTATGTTTTTTTATCATCAATGTTGTCTTTCCAATCTAAACCAGTATAAGTTTTCAGAGTGAATTCACAAACTAAGATCCATAGTACTTTTGAGATACCTGAATATCTTTTTAACTGCCTACAAGTGTGTTTTGGCCACTAGACCTATTACCTACATGATATCTGGTCTTGATGTAATTGTATATAGTAAACTTCCAATCATTAATCTATACAAGGTTTGATTGACTTATATTGGCTCATCATCTTTGCTCAACTTACACCCTATTACCATTGGATTAATTACTAATTTACAATTGTTCATATTGAATTTTTTCAATATTTCATTAATGTATTTAATATGAGATATGAAGTTTCCTTTACTTGACTAAGTAATTTGTAACCAAGGAAAAATGATAACTCTCCTAACATAGAAATTTTAAATTCTTATTGCAATACCCCTATAAATTCTTGAGACATCTTCTCATTGTCTCCACCAAAAATAATGTCATCAACATACACAACCATAATTAATTGGTTCTCACCTTCAGTCTTGATGTATAGGTTACTATCAAACACTCCTCTCTTAAAACCTTAATCAATCATCTGTCAAGCTTAACATACTAGGATCTAAGGGGTTACTTTAATCCATACAATACTTTCTTTAGTCTACACACATAGTCCTGATTTCTTGATAGAGAGAAACCTTCAGGTTCCTCTATGTAAACCTCTTCTTCAAGATTTCCATTGAGAAATGTAGACTTCACATATATTTGATAGACCTTGAAATTATTGAATCCAACATATGCTAAGAATAGTCTCATGGATTCTAATCTTGCCACAGGTTTAAAATCCTCCTCAAAGTCAACACCTTCTACTTGAGCATAGCCTTTACATACCAGTCTTGCCTTGTTCCTTGTTACCTTACCATCTTCATTTAGTTTGTTCCTAAAGATCCATTCAGTTCCAATTACATTATTGTCTTCTGGTTTGGAAACAAGTTCCCAAGTTTCATTTTTATCTATTTGGTTCAATTATTATTCCATGTCATTGATTCAATACTTATCATTGATGGCTTTCAAAAATCTCTTCGATTTTATCTTTGATGATAGAGAGAAGTTTACATTTTTTGATATATTCATTAACTTTATACTAATTTTCATTCTAACATCAATATCACCAATGATATGATTTTCTACATGATTTTTTTTAATAAATATGGATGGTGCCCATCTTCCCTTTCTTCTTCTTCTTGACTTTCTTTTGTTACTTCTTTCTTTAAGTCTGATTCTTTTGAATGAATATCATTTGGTAAGCTCACTTATTTAGGCCTAGTTTCAACCATTCTAACACTAACACTCTCTACAATTATTTGTAGCCTTTTATTATAGAATATATATGATTTAGTCTTTGATTAATAACCAAGAAAAATACCTTCATCAACTCTTGAGTCTAACTTCCCCAAGTCTTCATCATCTCTTTTGATGTAGCATTTACTTTCAAATATTCTGAAGTATTTCACTAAAGTTGGTCTACCCTTATATAGCTCATAAGGTGTTTTACTATTTTTTACTTTGATTTATCCTCTATTCAAAATTTAAATTATGGTTTTGACTGCCTCTCTCTAATATATATCTGAAAGCATAGATTTGTTTAGCATTGTTCTTTCTATTTATTACACAGTTCAATTCTTTCTCTCTATAATTCCATTTTGTTGTGGAGTCTTAGTGGATGAGAAATGTATCTTTATTCCATTCTCTTTATTGAACTCATCGAATTTATTTGAGATAAACTCACCACCTTGATCCAACCTTAGGAATTTGATCTTTAGATCCATTTCATTTTCAACCAAAACTTTAAAAACTTTAAACTTTTCAAATGCCTCTAACTTCTCTTTTAGAAAGGCAACTCATGTCATTCTAGAATAATCATCAATAAGAATCATAAAATAACTCTCACCTTATATGCTTTTCATTCTTGTGGGTCTACACAAATCTGTATGGATCAATTCTAATGACTTGGTTGTCGAGTACTCTTTTGATCTAAAATTCACTCATGCATGTTTCCCATGCTGACATTGATTACAAATAGTGTTTGAAGGTTTTGTGATTTTTGGTATGTCAATTATAGTATTCTTAGTGCTAATTTTTACTAAATTATCAAAATTCATATTGCCCATTCTTTTATGCCATAGCCAACTTTCATCAAATTGACTCATGTAGCATCCATCCCCTTTTACTTCACTAAGTATCTACAGATTATTTGATGTTTTGTTTGCATTTGCAACTAATTTTCATGTTTCTTCTCTCATAATCTCACAACCTTGAGCATAATATGTGAACATGTGTCCTTGATCACACATTTGGATGACACTCAATAGGTTATGCTTGAACAATTTAACATACAAAATATTTTCATTTTTTGTCTTTTTGTTATCAAGGTTGAGGGTACTTTTTCCAGCAATCTTAGTCACAGCATTATCCCCAAACTTTATTGTACATTCAGTCATTTTCTTCAAAGTGAAAATTTTCATTTTATCACCTGTTATATAGTTTGAAACCCACTATAAATATACCACGGTTACCCTTCATCTTGTGCATGAAACATTGTTTGAACAAGCATAAATTTTTTCCTTATATTGATTAACTTCCTCTTGCTTCTCTCTCCATATTTTTTTAGATTATTTTTTCTTTATAATTGAGGTTTCACCTTCTTGTTCTATTTATGGGTTTTTATGAAAACACTCCTACATAATCATGCTATATGATCAAAGTTATTATAATTATAGCATACAATGTCACTTTCTTTGTACTTTGATAATGGTGAAAATGAGTTATAGTTTCTATTAGAAACTCCATAAGTGATTTTTTCATAGTTTCATGCATATTCATTTCTTGCATTTGCATTACACTCTATTGCTTTATGACCAAATTGATTGCAAGAATAACAATAACCATAGAAGTAACTTGTGTACCTTATCACATTGTTTTATCTTGACAGAAATTATCTTATGAGATATCTAGCAGGTATGTTCTTACCTTTATTTTATCTATGAAGATAATTGACATGCTCTATCTATTGACAATACAAATTACTCCATTAATAAATCAACCCTTTCACCTATCATGAAGGTCAAGTTGGAATCATACCAATCTATTTGTGGGGTTCTAAAGGATCATCTAAGATCCTAAAGGTAAGGGAGTTTTATTATAAGTTTAAAAAAATAATCAACAAGCTATCAAAGTAACTTATTCCATTATAACAATCAAAAATCTATTTATCAAATCATGAAGTAGTTAAGATAGGAATCTATAATCTATTCTATTCGATAGAGAAAACTTATGAGTTAGATAGTTTCTTGAAGAAGAAAAATCTGATTCAATAATATATATGTATTCAAATAATATCTTTATTTCTTGCTTGTAATGTTATTCAATTAAATCTAAAGATATCCAAAAAAGAAGACAGATTTAATAAAAGAGAGATAAAACATTCAATTACTAGAATATAAAGAGAAAGCCAATGAACCTACAATTTAAAGGAAATTAAGAAAAATAAATAACTAAACCTAGAGAAAAAGGAATAAACTAGTAAAGAACAACAAACCAAGAAAATAATCTAATCTAATCAAGAAACAAACTTAGATAGAAAAAAAAATAAACTAAAAGAACATCTAAAAGGAACGAAATACTTAAAATATAAAAATTAACTTAAACAAATATTGAGTCAAAAGTAAACTAAAGAACAAGACATAGATTAAAGATCAAAACTAAATCTGAATTAAATCTAAACATAAACAAACTAACAATTAATAAGTAATTATCAAACTAACTTAGACCAAACAAAAGCTATCAAATTAAAGATTAAAACAGATCTAAATTTCTATTTAAATTAAGTCTAATAAACTAAAGAATTAAACTTTAAAGAAATCTAAAGAGAAAAGAAAATAATGTAAATCTATAGCTATCTAATAAATAAAAGAACAAGACCTAAACTAAGAACTAAATAAAATAGAAAGGAAAAAAAGATTACAATGATATTAAAAGAGATTTATCTTAACTAAAAAAGGATAACTTTATTAACAAAACTAACATCTTTCTTTTACAAAAATTTGAATAACAACTTTACAATTAAAATAGATCAATAGAGTGTCACAAAATGGTGAAATATTCATCATTATTCAGGTTGAATATTTGAAATCTACACATAAGATAGCAAATAGCAATCATCAAAAGATATTAAGCTTAGCAAACTCTAGATAATCAGTACTAAATGATAAATAAAATTAGATATACTTGTGTTGCATAAGCAATTACTCAATCATCAAATAAAATACCATTGGATCTATTTGTAAAAGTTGTACTATCTTAGAGAAGTTGCATAGAAAAAAGAGAGATGAATGATTGACTCTAGAAAAATACTTAAATCTTTAATACATGTTATTCTTCTATCTTTAAATGATGTTTTGATCTCTTCTTATACCTTCAACTTAGTTACAAAATAAGTTATAACTAACTTTAATTAGTTATTAATTTATATTAAGTAATTGACTTTTAACAAAGTTAATTAATTATAAACTATAATTAGTTAAGGATAGGTTTTAATTAAGACTTAAAATTTAAATTGATAAGTTATTAAATATAGATGAGGTAATAATCTCAACAGGTGGAGTCACATATTAATTAATAATATAATAGAATACATATTTAATCATAAAATAAATAAGTCTTAAATTGATTCATATTAATCCCTAATACATATTAATTAACTTAAGCATAAATAATTGTGTCAAAACTTCAAAATTGTTATATTTTCAAAATTATCAAAATTTGAAAATCAAGATATTACACTGAAAAAATCAACTTTTACAATGAAAGTTCTTCACTAAAATAGAAATTATCTTTTAAATATCTAATAATCTTCAGAATCAGAGAATACTTCAATCACATATTTGTCTTGTTCATGAAGATAAACATTGTATTCCATCTCAGTAGTACAAAATGGCACTAATCTCATCCCTAAAATCATGGTGTTATCATTAATCTTCAACTTTATTTTTTTCAACATTTTGACTTTCTTTGGTGTCTCCAGCTCAGATTGACTTGCAGCAGTCCTCTTTTATACAGTATTTTTGGAAGGTGGGATGTCTATCATTTTCCTTCTACCAGCATAACCCTAAACTCTCAAATTCAACCTTTCAAACCTTAAGAGAGGTTCACTATAGACTCCAACTAGATTCAACCTCATATTTTTTGGAAGGATCTACAAAAGAAGGGGAAGGTGCATTAAAAGGAATTGCCAACTTCCTAAGATCTTTAACATAGATAGTTTCTATTTTTAGATGTGTGGATTGGTTTGTAGGCAAAAGATAAATAATTGGTTCAATATTTTCAAAATTTGGGGGCTACAAAGACAATTATTATGGATTATGATCTAAATGGTGAGAAGAACTACTTTAGGAAGGTGTAAAAACTCTAAATCTACATCTAAAAAAACTTGTATTTCCTCTATAACCCCTGTTGACTAGATTATTAAGCAAGTTATTTAGAATGTTCTAAAACTCAGGATCATAGGCATCAAAATGAATGAACATTTTTGTCCTTCTATGAAGTCTAGGGCTAAAGTTTCTTACATGAAATTTACCTCTATGAAAACCCCTGATGAGTTGGTTAGTTTCATTGTTGAAACTTTATCTCCATCCCCTATTACCATCACTCCTTTCTGAACCTAATTGGTCCCATCCAGACATAATGGATAATTTGAAATATAAAAGAAAAAACTAAGATTAGGAAATAAGTGTCCAAAAAATAAAATTGAAAGATGAAACTAAAACAACATTATAACTAAAATCTATCACATTGTATCTAAGTCAAAATTTGTATTGAACCTCAAACATAATCATAAATTTAAATTTTTATTTCAGAATATCTTAATGAAATGTCAAATGCAATCAAGAATGTCTCAAAATATCACACTATTCCAACCTCAATTGATTATGTTCAATCTGATTAAATATGATTATCATCTTTTATCTCATAAGTTCTGAAAACCTTATGAAATTTATTTTCAATGCATCATTGTTAAACTCTTCAAAATGAAACTACAAATATTTTCAGCACATTACTTCAAAATGAATAGTGAACTGAGCTATTCAATTAAATGACACAGAATTTCATCATTACCTTATTCTAATGCCTTATACATATTTTAGATGGAAAGTGTCAGGGCACCTTAACTTCAATATCTATGTTCAAATTAAAAACCATTGCTTCAATTTTGAATTTTATCTTTAAAAAAATGTCATACTTATCCATTTTCCTGAAAATCAATTCTTGTGACTGAAACTACCCAATGCAGTTTAGAACATAAATATGTAAAATATGTTTATCTCTTCAACATATTTCAACAAACCAGCCAACAAAGCTATTCAAATTTCATATAATCATTTTGAATCTTATAACTATCAATCCTAGCCATTATTATTGAAAGTAAAACTAGATTTTCTAAGATGACCACAACATTTGAATTCATAATATGTAACCAGATTAAAAATAACATCCTCTTCACTTTATAAATTTTAATATTCCAGATCACAATGACATATGAATCATAATCTCCATAACAGGCCATTAACTTTATATATTAGGGTAAACCCTAATTTATCTATAGTAAAAACAAATTCTAATCATCATGGGTATTTGATGACATCCTTTTTAAAATTGGGGTCAAATGCACATGTATGAAAGAATTTTCAAACAAACACATGAACTAAATGGACTTGAACACGAGGTTCAAATAACCAAAGACATTTTAACAATGAAGATAGAGTTCTAAAATATATTCAAAAGGAGCAAGGTAAAATAACTGAAAACTTAGGTCAAAGCTATGTCTGATTTGTTTTACAAAACAATTTCAAGATGAACAAAACTCAACAATAATGTCAAATTGTATCTTTCAAATGTTGAAAATTAAAATAACATACCCTATACCATTATATCATTCCTTTGTAAAGCCTAAATATTCATACATAGAGATAAAATGAACCTAATGTTTGTATGTTTTCGTCAGATTTATCAATAGGAGTTTTAAATTTTCTCAAAAGAGTCACTGAAACTTTCAAAATGCCTTATATACTTAAAATGGTATTTCCAACCAAATACTTTTCATTCTTCCAAAACCCAATTTTATACTAGACAAATCTTATTTTTTATAAACAAGATATATAGCTAGATGCTTAATCATGTATGTATAGCAACCTTCAAAAATTCTTTGAACAATAGGAACCGAATAAATAGGAACCATAACCATAAAATGAAAAATAAATCTTCTTATCCACCTTAAATATTCATATGCATATGATTCCACCAAAATAACTGTGTCATAAGTTATTCCTACTAAATAAATAAAAGCTTAGTTGTAAGCATATGAATCATCAACCAAAATTTCTATCTTTACACTTTGCATAAATATATTCCATAAACTTTCCAAAAACCACTATCACTTCTTAAATAAGTGGCATGCATACTTTCATAGAATATTTTGAACATTCTCATAAAATTTTGAATATATTTATTTCATACTAGAGTGTAAACATTCCATAATCACTATAAATAATAGTGCAAAAACATACTTGAAGATGTATAAAAAATTTATCAATATTCTCATCAAACCTCATTCTATAACTCCTCAATTATCTAGCTAGGGCTTCACTCCCACAAATGAACTCATAAGAATGAACCAAAAATGAAAAAAAATGAGATTTTTATATGCCAACCTTACTCTATAATAAACTCTATGACGTATCCAAACTGTATTGGACTTTATTAACTAATCATGTACTTAGCAACTCTGCCAACTTGTATATCAAATTTTATAAAATTATCTATTACTAAACTTCATACCAAACCATTAGCTAATTATCAAATTTTGAAAAAAAAATCATTCACATTAATTCCCTTACTGCCAAATATTTAGATGATCTCAAAGCATCGAAACCATACCTCCACATTGAATGTTTGTGTCAACTTGGCCCTACCAAGATGGATTTTAAAAAAACAACTAAATATCAACTCAGTAAATGACTATGCTTTGATCTTATTTCATCATCTATAAAGTGGGTCTTTAATACTTAGTGAATTTTATACAAAATCCATGATATACTTTGTAATTTGTCGATTCACCTAGTATTGTCGCCTAAGCTTATTTAAATTTAACCCATGATAAGCCAAGCACAATATTTCATGATGACATTACTATTCCAATTAATATCAATGTCTTAGTATATTGATCCCTTAGTTTCCAAAAACAAACTATGAGATAAAAGAAAATGCCCCTTTAGCTCATTCTTAAAGATCTCAATTCAAGTGAAGGTAGCTCTCTGAAGAAGTATGTAATTTTTTAAAATAACTTTTATGTCACTAACTTATCTCATCAACCAATCATCTTCTTACACATAAATTTTCAAGATACAAATAATGATATACATGCCCTGAGAATTGCGATCATCAAATTTGACTATTTGCTTAAATCTTGAAATAATTGAAACTTAGAAAGTTAACAAAATAATCATGACCTTAACCATGTAGTCAAGCAACTAGATCATCAGATAAAAAATAATGTTGCAATGATAGTATTTCCAAATCAATATTAATGAATGAAACTGAGTCATACATCAAATCTTATATCTACATAATAGGTTTTGAATGTATCAATTTTAAATGAAATATTTTAAAAAATATCATATCACCATTACTATTTTGAACCATGAATCAAATCAATTATGAAGATTAAATTTACATCATAATTCAATTAAAATGATCAAAAAATGAATGTTTGTTTATCAACTAAAACTATCAAAACTGTTCTGAATCTGAATATCAAAACAATTGATCACATCTATAACTATATATGCATAGTTTATTCATTAGTCCATCATGCTTTTTGAAATCATTTAGAAACATAAATAAAATTCATCAATCAATCATGATCATTT
This sequence comes from Torreya grandis, assembly GCA_037957365.1. Taxonomy (NCBI): domain Eukaryota; kingdom Viridiplantae; phylum Streptophyta; class Pinopsida; order Cupressales; family Taxaceae; genus Torreya; species Torreya grandis. The sequence goes on from JARHVA010000487.1 coordinate 3,643,767, forward strand.
TATAATCAAGATGCATATAAAAATACTATCAATCAATAAGGTCTCTGACAAAGTTTTAAGTTTCATGACAGGGTCATCTCTATAATAACAAGTATAAATTTTTAAAAAAAATATGAGGTATAGAAAATAGGCATAACAATAATAACCTTGCTAGTCAATTTTATATAACAAATTTGAGTAGCAATAAATTACCTATCATATAAAACAAATTTGTATTGAGAGTGTGATCTAAGAAAATCATTTTTTAAGTAGCTAAGCATGAACCCCTTAAATAATGAATTTGACAAGGGATGTGTTGCTCAGCTAGCATGACATGAAGAAAGGGAAATGAATAACATGAAAGTTTGGATTGTATGTACAATCAATTAAAAATATCTTAAACATAAATTTTAAAAATAAAGTAATACTATAATAACAAAATATAACTCAATCATATTACTTATTTATTATTAAAAATTGAAGTTTTAAGAATAATTTCTAAAAATGAATGATACATCACTTTCACATATTCTTTGTATTCTTCTTTCATAATGTGATATTTTCTATTGTACAATCTTTCATTCATTATTTTGAAAGTAAAGTATAGCAAAGCAAAACACGAGATAAAAATAGAACATCAAATAAAATGGTGAAACAAAGAAAAATAAAAATAAATAAAAAATAAAGTAAAAGAGTAACAGAAAGATAACTAATCATGAAATAATTTCAAGTGATGGTCGTTTACTAAATAATGTAGTCAACTTTATTCAATATATTTAAGATAAAATGCAGTAAGATCCAAGCCATAATGTATTAAACTTATGATATTTTTCAGGGTCCTCATGGGCTTTGTCCCAATATAAAACTAAGTCACCAACATTAAACTTTTTGTTAAAAAAAAATTTATCAAAAAAAAAATTTAATTTTTACTTAGCCTTATCTAATTTTAATAATGATGTTACTTTAGATTCATCAAGAGTTACTCAATCATGTAACTTTAACTCAATTAAATTTGTATCCTCACTTACATATTGTAAAGTGATCATCGCTGAAAAAATCTGAAGTTTTATTGATAAAGTAGCTTTATAACTAATTTTTATTTTAAAAATAGTCCTATGATCTCATAAGGCTTCAAAAAATTTAAGATGTCAATTTTTTTTGTTATCACAAACTAGTTTCTTCATAATAAAAATCAGATTTTTATTTGTAGATTCAGCTTATTTATTTTCTTACGGATAGTACTTAGATGAATGACTAAAAATGATAGAATAATTTGTTAGGAATTATAATAATTCATTTGAAATGAATTGAGGTCTATTATCTAAAATAATCTCATATGAAACTCTGAATTTTAAAAAAAAAAATGATTTTTTAGAAAAAAATTACTTCATTTGTTACTGAACTTTTAAGTGTTTTGGCCTTTAATCACTTGGTGAAATACTCCATAGATGTCAAAATATATCTATGATCTACAGATGAAAGTGGATGAATATGTAAAATAAAGTCAATGTCCTATTTTATTAAAAAAATAAAAAATAATTAGATTTAAAGGCATTGTAGGTAGTCTATCCCTTCCAACAAATAGTTAACAAGGTATACAGAAACAAACTAACTTATAAGCATCTTGAAACAAAGTAGGTCAATAATAACTAGCTCTCAAAATATTATAATCTATTATTTCTATAGCATAATGTTTACCACAATTTCTTTCATGACAACCCTTAATAACTTTCTGAGTTTGATTATGCATAAGACATCTTAATCATATTCCATCACAATTACGATAAAACAAAAAAAAATTAATAAATAAATTTAATTATTTTATCCTTAAAAAATGTCTTTATTTCTTATTTAAGTTATTAGGACAAGATTGAGTTTGAAAATAATAAACTAAATCATGATGCCAATCATCTTCAATGAATAAACAGTCTCATTTATTCATTTTAAAACTAAACGTAAAATTTTTAAAAAATCATCAACTTTCATAGTTTTTAAGTATGATTTTGTGTTTAAATTTTTGTCAACTGATAAAATTAAGATATTAATATCTAAAGTAATATTTTCAGTTAAGTTTTTTCCCAGTTCATTACTTTTAATAATTTTAGAAGTTTTAAATTCAAGATCAAATTCTTGAATGTGTAAGATCCACTTAGCAAACATTCTTTGAATAGTTGGTTGTTTAAAAGATATGATAAAATAAGTATGTTAAATCACACAAAAACTTTGTTTTTCATTAATAAGTATCAAAATTTAATAAAAAATAAGTAATAAAATGAATTTCTCAATAAAGAGGTACCTAATTTTTACATCTTTTAAGACTTGGTTCATATAACCAATTGATTTATTTTCATTATTTTTAAATTATTGAGTTATTACAACTCTTATAGCATTTTCAATAGCATTAACATAAAGAACAAATATTTTTTTCAAATCAAATTTAGCAAGGACATGAGCACTTGTAATTATATTTTTAACAAAATTCAAAGCTAATTCAATATTTTCATCCCAAATATATATTTTATCTTTCTTAAATAATAATTATAAAAGATTAGATTTGTCAACAAAATCATAAATAAATTTTTTAACAAAATTAATCTTACCAAAGAAAGATCTTAAACTTGATTGATCTTTGGAGGAGGTAATTCTTGTATAGCTTTTACTCATTCAAGGTCAATAGAAATACCTTCTTTATAGATTGTGTCATAATAACTTACCCTCAATCACACCAAAAATAGACTTCTTTGAATTTAAAAAAATGTCAAACTTTCTACATCTTGTGAATACTTCACAAATATGGTTTAAATGTTTCTCTCTTTTTATAATAAATGGCGAGATCATCTAAATAAACTTGAATAATAATACCTATCAAATCATTAAAAGCAATATGTATAGCCCTTTGAAAAATAGCTCCTGCATTTATCAAATCAAAATACAGTCTGTTAGACCCTCCCTTTCGATCCATATAATTATGAAGACTGCGCGATGAGAGGCGCCAAGGAGCAGGTGGAGCGCGAGGGCTTCAAGCATGGAGGGCCTGCGGCAGACCAGTTTGTGGGCCGTTCCCACCCTGGGATCGGCACTCAGGAGAATGAAATCGTTTATACCAGCGACCGGTCAAAGATGCATAAAGTTAATGGTTGCCTTCCGCGCAGTCAAGATTGCCCTGTCCTGGTTCTTTCACCCAATGTTGTGAAGGAGTATGTGGAATACCTATCCACACATGCTCTTATCTACAAATTTTTGGGGATTCAAATTCCTCTAACGAACTTGGACGCCTAGATCCACCGTTCCTGGCAAGTGGAGGGCGATTTTGATGTTATGTTGGCTGGCAATAGCTACTTCTTGGTGAATTTTTCTTCTGTGGCTGACCAAAATCAGATTTTCAAAGGAGGCCCCTATTTCTATGATCGCAATGGACTCTTTATCAAACCTTGGCACTCAGGCTTTGATTCAGTGGAAGCTCTTCCATCTCGAGTACCTATTTGGGTTCGTCTGCCGAGACTCCCCTTGGAATTTTGGTGAGAGGATATTCTGCGATAGGTAGCAGCTATGTTGGGGACCCCAATGGCAATAGCGCACTAGACTCTAGACAAAAAGGTGATTTCTTACGCCCGTATTTGTGTTGAAATAGATTTAAATAACCCTTTACTAGATGCTATGAAAATATGTATGGGCTCTTCTTCCTGGCTTCAACAGCTTGATTATGAGGCTATTCCCTTCCGGTGCTGAGTTTGCCATGTGTATGGGCACCTAAAACGCCAATGTCCTCACATCTCCAGAGGGGCTGGCACAAATGAAGGATCATCTGGAACTAGACCGACCTATGAAGGTAAAGGAAATGGTCAGGCAGTTCACCTGGGGTCAGGAAATGATCAATCAGTTAAGGCAACAAAAGACAAAGCTCATTTGAACTCGAAGGATCAAGGACAAGGCCCAATGACTTCACCAGATAAAGAAGGTTTTGTCCAAGTTAGGCGCCGGGAAAAGGGGTGTGGCCTGAAACGGCTGAATCTGGACTAGCCGTTGGATGCAGGTTTTAACAAATTTGAGGCTCTAGAGAATATGGCCATGGAGGAAGGATTTCCTCTTACAGATCAATGTGATGCTCCTAACCGGGAAGAGGACCATCCCACTCTCAATGACACTAAGGATATGGTTATACAGCAGGCCATGGAGGACACTCTCAATCCTGAAGAAGGAGCTTTAATGGTTCTTCTTGCCTCACAAGACAAAGAAGTTCGTTGGACAGATTTAGTCAAAGAAGGTGAAGCATCTAGTAAGGACAAAGGTTCTTCTTTTGCCCTTGGTCTTATGTAAAGGCCTTTTAAGAAAGCTTCCTTTTCTACCACCTCTAGAGCTGGAGGAGAACAGATCAGGACAAACTTAAACTTACAGGTGATTTGCTAGTAGAGTCAAGGGTGGTTAAGACCCTTGATGAACACTTTCCTCACTCCACTTCATGATTGTCTTGTCTTGGAATGCAAGGGGTTTGAATAGCACCCCCAGGCAAAAAGCTACTCGGCAACTGGTGAGGGATCACTCTCCTGATATCCTCTACATTCAAGAAACTAAACTATCAGTAGATTTTATGTTTAATTGTGCACCTAGTATGTGGGGCTTTGGTCAATGGCAGTGCATTGGCGCTATAGGGAGCTCAGGGGGCCTCACCATGGGATGGGATCCAAGGAAAACAGTGCTGCTCCAGTGGCTGTCCAGCTTGTTGGCCTTGTCGATGGTTGCTTCCTCCATGGACATAGGGGAGATGATCCTGGTAACTACAGTTTATGCTCCCACCGATCTTCCTAGGCAGCTCCGGCTATGGGACCACATTCAATTTGTTAGAAGCTACCACCCATTTTTGCCATGGATAGTAACTAGTGATTTCAACTCAATTCTCAGCCTAGAGGAGAAGATGGGTGGACTGCCCCAGTTGGCTCCCTCCTCTGAGCTTCTTCGGCAGAATATTGAACTTCTGCACCTCTCAGATTTAAGCCTTTTAATGCCTTGTTCACATGGAGTAATAGAAGGAGTGGGAAGGTGGCTATTTTGGAGTGGCTTGACAAATTCCTTATCCCTTGCTTTTGGCTCTCTAGAGCCATGTTGCTCTCTTCTAAAATTCTTGATTGGAGAGGTTCTGATCACTGGCCGATCAAGCTTTCAATCTGGTATGTGGCAACTCCCAAGAAACCTCCTTTCAAGTTTCAGTTGATGTGGTTGTGTGACCCTTCTCTCCATGACTTGATGGCCCACTAGTGGAGACTGGGAGTGCCTGAGTATGGCACTGTGATGTACTCCTCCAAAAAATTGTAGTTTGTTAAGAGACAGCTAAAATTTTGGAATAAGAACTATTTTGTCAATCTTCAATGTATGAAGAAGCAAGCGCAAAACCGGTTGGATGTCATTACCATGCTTATTAGGGACGTTGGGTTGACAAAAGCCCTTCATGTAGATGAGTCACAGGTGATCATGGATTTGGCAGAATGGGAGCTTCGAGAGGAAATTTATTGGAAGCAAAAGGCCTAGATTGATTGGCTCCAGGAGGGTGACAGAAATACATCTTTCTTCCACAACTCGGTGTAAGGTAGGCGCAATAGGAATTTCATTGAGTCTCTTACTGTCATTGATGGAACGTGACTGTCCTCCTCCCAAGCTATATCTAGTGAGGCTGTTCACTTTTTTTCAAATCTCTTCTCAGCTGATCTCCCCCCAGACAAGTAGGCTAAAAATACAGTTCTTGAGTGCATTCCTCCTGTTGTGACTCCTGGTATGAATAACTCCCTCCTGCGTCCCATTAGTATGCTAGAATTGGAAGGAGTGGTCCACAGTTTAAAAAAAGGCAAAGCCCTGGGCCTTGATGGTTTTCCAGCTAAATTTTATCAGCATTTTTGGGATATTATCAAACATGATTTGCTGGAAGTGGTTCGGGAATCTTATTCCAGCAAGGAGATACTCAAGGCCCTCAATGCCACTTTTTTGGTTCTTATTCCAAAGAAGGAGCAGGCGAACACTTTAGATGATTTTAGACCCATTGCTCTCTGTAATGTGGTGTATAAAATCATTACTAAGCTCCTAGCGGAAAGACTCAAGGCTTGTCTCCCCACAGTGATTTCAGAGGAACAAGGGGTTTTGTAGCAGGTAAACAGATTCTAGATGGGATAGTTATGGCATCAAAAACTATCCATTCTATGAACACTTCTCGGGAGTGGGCTATGTTCATCAATCTCGATATGGCAAAGGCCTATGACAGGGTTAACTGGAGATTTTTGCATAAAGCCCTTCTTGTCTTTGGGTTCAATCAAGAGTGGGTTAGGTGGGTCATGAGCTGTGTAACCACACCCTCCTTCTCGGTCTTGATAAATGGTGAACCCACTGAGTTGTTTGGTGCCTCTAGGGGTCTGCACCAAGGGGACCCGATTTCACCTTACCTATTTATTATTATGGCCGAGGGACTTGGATGGCTTATCAAATCTCGTGTTTCTCAAAACCTACTTCAAGGATGGAGGTGGGGGGATGGCTTACCTGTGTTGACCCATCTTTAGTTTGTTGATGACACTGCTCTTGCTGGTAGAGCACATACTCAAGAAGTGAGAGAGTTGAGGTCTATTCTTGATACATATTTGGCTGCCTTGAGGCAGTGAATTAATGATCACAAGTCCTCACTTTTTTTCTTCAATACTCCTGAGGCCATTTAGAGGAGGATTGCAATTACTCTGTGGTTTCAGATTCATCAGCTTCCCCTCACTTACTTGGGAGTTCCTATTGTCTTGGGGAGATAGCCTAGACTTTTTTGGCAAAATATTCTTGACAAACTAAGGTAAAAAGTGAATCATTGGACTCACAGGTGGCTGTCTACTACGTGTAGGGTGACTCTTCTGCAATCGGTTATACAGGCTCTTCTTATTTACAGGAGCATGGTTCAAGTTGCGCTGATTTACTTCCTTAAGGAGTTTGACATTATTTCTCATTAATTCTTTTGGAATGGTAATTTGCAAGGTACTCGTTGCAGTCTTTTGAAGTGGGACACGATTTGCTGGCCAAAGAAGGAGGGGGGCCTGGGTCTATGTTTAGCTGTCTTATCTAGCCAGGCTTTGGCAACCAAACTCTATTGGCGGTGGTGCTCCAGTCCTTCTCACCTGTGGGCGAGAATCCTGTCCCACAAGTATTTCCCTTAGGTGGACCCATCTGATATTGCCAGGATGCCCCTTGAGGGTAAAGGACCCATGGTGTGGGATACCCTCAAGTGGGGTGCTCTTCTTGTGAAGCGCGGTCTCTTTTGGATATGCAACAGTGGCACAGAGGCTCTCCTTTGGAGCGACTCCTGGGATGGTTCGCCACCTATTATTTTTACTCATCTGCACCTACATAATCTCAGTGAATCTCATATTTCTACTGGTTGGACTAGTGTTGCTCATTACAAGGAGGCCTTTGATCTGGGTATGGCTGTTAGATATAGGTGGAAACACTCCTCCGACTGGCCTCTGGGTGGGTCGTTGGAGGATAAGCTGGAGCTGTCTCAGATCCTCACCTCTAGGAGATGCAGTTTGCTTTGAGGTCGTGATCGCTTGGCTTGGGGAGATGCCCCTTCTAGACAGTATTCTGTTTCCCATGGGTATCATGCCCTGACGAAACAAATTTTTGGGGATACTGCTACCTCTTGGTGGAAGAGAGTTTGGAATTGCTTTTCATGGCCAAAGTGTAATTTTTTTCTCTAGACTCTAGTTCATAACAGGTGCCTGACATGGGATAATCTTTGCAAATGTGGATTTTAGGGACCTTCCATTTGTTTTTTGTGCCGCAGCAGTGTGGAGACTGCGGCCCATCTTTTCTTCCAATGCTAGTTTGCTAGACAAATCTGGCATCTGTGGTGGAGTGTCTTGGAGTGTCCATGCTGGCATGCTTCATCTCTGGCAAAATTCTGGGAGAGATTGGGATGTTCCCCTGTTAAAACCTCTGTCCTCTAGGTCGCATGGTTAATTGGCCCTTCTCTCATTCTGTGGAACATCTGTTTGGAGAGAAACAAGAGAATTTTTTGTGATACTTCACTAAATGTTGAGCTCCTGTGGGGGCAAATCCGTACAGCTATTCAGGAGACTCTCTATGTGAAGTGTGAGGTTGCTGGTGCGCTAGAACCTGGCGAAGCATCTATACATTTGTGCCTCTTTGCGTCCTCTCCCAGCTGCGTGCTTGGTGTTCCCCCTTCATGCTGGGTGAACAAATTAGGCCTGCGCTCAAAGCCTGTTGATCGGGCTGGTCATTGGATGCCCCCTGCTGCTGGCGTCCTCAAGGTGAACACAGATGGCTCTTCCAAAGGGAATCCCAGAGCTGCCAGAATTGGTGGAGTGGGGAGAGACAGCTCTAGAGAAATCAGGTTTGTGTTTTTGATTTATATTGGTATCCATACTAATAATTTAATGGAGGCCCAGGCTATTCTTACAACTATGGAAAAATGCTGTCAACTAGGTTGGCGTAGAGTCATATGTGAGGCGGACTCACAAGTGATTATTAATTTGTTAAATAGACAGAATTTTGATAATGTGGATTGGCACTTAGCTTCTGTGGCTCAGCAAATTCTTTAGATTTGTAATTCCTTAGATTCTGTAGCATTCAATTACATCCCCCGTGAGTGGAATGGGGTTGCTGATTGTTTGGCCAAGTGGGCCTCTGAATTCGGACCGACTTGGAACATTTTCTGATCACAGGATGCTTTCTCTGAGTCTATCTCAAAAGTTGGCTCAACTTGTGAGTCAGGACATTATTTTGTAATTTGTTCGGTTTGTCTTGCTTTCAATAAATTTTTACCCTCTTTAGTTTAAAAAAAAAAGACAATCTGTTATAAGTAAAAGTACCTCTATGTGTGATAAAAGTAATTTTATGTCTATCATCAGGATTCACAAAGATCTAATTATAACCTAAAAATTCATCTTATAAAAATATCATTTCAAATCTTGTAATCTACTGTAAAATTTGATCTATGTTAAGTAGAGAAAAAATATCTTTTACATTTGCTTTATTTAAATCTTTAAAATCAACATATACTCTAATATCATCATTTTTTCTAACTAGAATTAGATTAGCTACCCATTTTAAATATGTTACTAGAAAAATGATACCAACATCAATCATCTTATCCAGCTCTTTGTTAATAGTATCCTTTAATAAAAATTTGATTATTTATATTTTCTATCTAACAAGTTTGATGTCGGACTTAATAGAAATATCATGTTTAATAATATTAGCATCATAACTTTTAAGGTCTTTGTATGACCATGCAAAGACATCAATAAACTATTTAAATAATTTAATGAACTTAACTTTCTCATTTTTGATCACTTAAATTTTTAAATAAACTTACTTAGGATCTTCAATGCTTAAATTTATGGAAGTGGTTTCACGTATGATTCTTTTTTATAGAACTTTTGTTCTAGAGATTTTTGGCTAATCATTGGATGAAAATATAGATTTGAGGTTTATCAAACCAACAAGCAATTTGTTAGTATTTAATTGTAAATAATTATTATAATTTAATACATAGTCATCATGATTAAAATAATTGCCTTTAAAAAATGAATCTATATACTCATCAAAACTAAACACAAACCAACTATCATTCAAATCATGAATCTTGAGATGAAAAACTTCAATAAAAATAAAATCTATAGTAAGTTTAATTTTACTTAAAATTAGATTAGAATCATAAATTGTAAGCTTATCATCTTGAACATTGAAATCTCTAAGAATATGTATAATATTAAAAGCTTCAAAATACTAAAGTAATAACCAAATCTTTTGTGTATAACGATGCAAATAAGTTTTATTAGTCTTATAAATCTTGCAAACTTGTTTTATTACTAATTTTGAATATTTTAAAACTTTTAAATGTTATAAGATTCAACTCTATGGTATTTTCTAATCCTAAACATAATGCTTTAAATTGTGTTGTATTATTAATATTTTTAAAAGATAATTTGAAAGCATAATAAAATATTTTATCAACATGAGATATCAGACAAATTCTAACACCATTACCTTATTAAGAGCAAGTTTTATCCAAGTAAAAAGACCATAAAATATATTTTTTAAATATTTATTCACTCTAATTTTTTAGTTCATCTACATTTAGAAATTCATAAGTTTTAATACCAGTTTCAATGTAAAAAATATTAGATAAAGAAGGTGATTTAATTAGGGTACCAAAAAAATCTTCCCTCTTAATGAATATAGTCTCATTATATATAAGAATTCATGCTATATCTTTTTCAATAAAAATTTTAGTGACTTTAGACCAATCTCTTTCTAACAGCATTGCATAATTATTAGGAATATCTAACACTTGAATATTAATCATGCATCTAATACGTTCATCTTGCATAATTTTAATAACTATGTCACAAAATTTATTATAACTCTTAGTTTATTTAGCATCAAAATCAATAAATTTTTGACTATTTATTTCATAAGATATACCCAATTGATCTGTAATATATTTAAACATGATATTCTTTCAAGTACCTGTCTAAAATGTAAATATAAATTATTTTATTAGCAATCTTGACTTTGACATAGAAAGGGAGAGTATAATCAGCATGGGGGTCAAAATGTTAGGCATAAATATGTTTAAAATTATTTTATTCTTGTAAATTTACATCAGTTCTTAGATTTTTTACTACTTCATTAATCGTATCAATTTGTCCCAGAAGACTAATTATTTGTAGCAAAGAAAAATCAGCTTTAATTGTTGACAATTCATCCATTATATTGTAAGTCTTAGCATTAGTTTGTCTAAAATTATTAGATTTATAATGTTGATATTGACTATTATTATATCCAGTTGTAAAATGATTATCATTAGAATGATTAGTATTATTTTGAACTGGTTTACTTTTATTATCCAAAGATGATTTATCATTTGCTATTTTATTTTGTGAAGAATTATAATCTTTATTCCTAGTATTTATAACATAAAAAATTTCATTTTTCGAAGGATCATCAAGTGTATTTATATTATATGCTAGATTTTTAATTATTTCATCTTCTATTTGAATATATTTCTTGAATTTAATAACAGCTTGACATGTTAGGATTATGATTAAGTTCACAAACATTACAGTAATAAGCAATAAAATTATTTTTATTTTTTTAATTATTCATGTTTGAGAAATAAAGTTTCTTATTAAGTTATCTTTTAACAATGATCAGCGCATTACCTAAACTTTGTATTATTTTTAATATTTTTGAATTATCTGAATTTAAATCTGTAGAATACCTATCTTTAAAATTAATATATTTTAATTTATTTTCATATTCAAGACAAAATCTTATAGTTTCATCATAGTCTATAATATATTTATCTTCTAAAACCATTTTATATTTTAAAGGTAAAGCATTGCAAAAATAAAATCTAGATAATTTTTTTAAAGGTCTAAGATCATCTAAGATCTTTTGACGTAGCTTGATAAATCTAAAAATGAAATGATACATAATTTCACTAAGATCTAAAGAAATATTCAAAATATCATTAATTAAATCAAAATCTTTTTTGGCCTTGTTAAAAAATAATTTTAACTAGTCTTCTACATCTCTCTAATTATCAATAACTTTAGCAGACAGACTAACAAATTCTTGATAAGCTTTTCCTTTTAATATTTGAAAAAAAACTCTTAAACAAATCTTTTCATTAGTTATTCTAAGAGTGGCACAAACTAATCTAAAGGATTCTAAGTGATCTTCCAAAGATTCTCTAACAGGACCAAAAAATTTTGGTATATTCAATCTCTTAAGAGAAGGTAACTTACTAAGATAATTTTTAATATTGATTGGATTAGTAGAAATCTATGGTGTTATAACTATTAGATATTTTTTTTAAAGATTCTGCTTCATCTTCTCCTTTAGTGAGCTTATCATGTTCTCTATTATTTTGTAAACCATGAAGTAGATCTTCTAATCTCCAATCTAGCACTGGGAGTTCTTCCACTAATTGATTTTTATTGGTTTATTTCTCACTGGGTGATCTCTCGTTGGTTGATTCAATAATTTTTACCTGAATAGAGTGATTATCTTAAACATGATGTTCTTGATCTACTTGCATATTTGTAATAACAGTTTTAGCAAACATGATAAAATCATCAAATAAAAATGAATCAAAAAGAAAATGAGTTATAGATCTGAGATTAGCAACTAAAATTCTATCTCTATTTTTTTAAATTCTCTCATTTGAATTCAGAATATAACATTGAGTCACATGCATAAGATTTGAATACCAATCAATTTCAAATTTTATAATTTTTTCTTCTTGATTTATGACTTCAATAACTTGAAGATTTTTAAGATGGTTATACCATGCATAACATGTTAGATTGAAAGCAACATCAACTTGATCATCTTCTAAAATTATTAAAAGTTGAATAATAGGAGGTCGTTAACCTCTAAGAACCATTCGCAATAAGAAAATAAAACTTAAAATAATTTAGATTTTTTAATGATTTTCTCAACGAAATCGTCAAATTTGTTGATGATAAAAATTGCTCTGTTAATGAATCAACCCTTTCACCTATCGTGAAGGTCAAGTTAGAATCATAACAGTCTAATTGTGAAATTTTAAAGGTTCATCTAAGATCTTAAAGATACAAGGAGATTTTTATTATAAGTTTTGAAAAATAATTTACAAGTTATCAAAGTAAATTATTCCATTATAACAATCAAAAATCTATTTATCAAATCATGAATCAGTTAAGATAAAAATCTATAATTTATTCTTTTCAAATGAGAAAATATATGAGTTAGATAGTCTCTTGAAGAATAAAAATTTGATTCAGTAATATATATGTATTCAAATAATATCTTTGTTTCTTGCTTGTAATGTTCTTTAATTAACTCTAAAGATATACAAAAGAGAAGAAGATAGATTTAAGAAAAGAGAGATAAAACATTTAATTACTAGAATAGAAAGAGAAAGCCAACGAACCTACAATCTAAAGAAAATTAAGAAAAACAAATAACTAAACCTAGAGAAAAAGGAATAAACTAGTAAAGGATAGCAAACTAAGAAAATAATCGAATCTAATCAAGAAACAAAGATAAAAATAAATAAACTAAAAGAACAACTAAAAGGAATGAAATAATTAAATTATAAGAACTAAATTTTAAACAAATATTGAGTCAAAAGTAAATTAAAGAATGAGACATAGCTTAAAAATCAAAACTAAATCTGAATTAAAACTAAACAGAGACAAACTAACAATTAATAAGCGATTATCAAACTAACTTAGACAAAAAAAAAGCTATCAAATTAAAGATTAAAATAGATCTAAAGTCCTATTTAAATTAAGTCTAATAAACTAAAGAACTAAACTTTAAATAAATCTAAAGAGAAAAGAAAATAATGTAAATCTATATCTATTAAAACTATAGTAAAAAATAACTAAAACAAAATTAGATTTAAAATAAATCTGAAAGATCTAATTATATTAAAGTTAGAATCAAATAGATTACAAAAGTATGTGAGTCTCAAAAGGAGAGTCGTCTTAACTAAAAAAAGATAATTTTATTAAGAAAATCAACAATTTTCTTTTAAAACATTTGAATGATAACTTTACAATCAAAATAGATCAATGGAGTGTCATGAAATGATAAAATATTCATTATTATTCAAGTTAAATATTTTAAATCTGTACATAAGATTGCAAATAGCAATCATCAAAAGATATTAAGCTTAGAAAACTCTAGATAATAAGTACTAAATGATAAATAAATATGGATATACCTATATTGTATAAGTAATTACTCATCTATTAGATAAGTGTCATTAGATCTATCTGCAAAAGTTGTACTATCTTAAAAAAATTACACAGAAAGAAGAGAGATGAATGATTGACTTCAAAAAAATACTTAAATCTCCAATTCTTCTATCTTCAAATAAGTCCTTGATTTCTTCTTATACCTTCAACTTAGTTGCAAATTAAATTATAACTAACTTTAATTAGTTATTAGTTTATATCAACTAATTAACTTTTAACAAAGTTAATTAATTATAAACTATAATTGGTTAAAGACAAGTTTTAATTAAGACTTAAAGTTTAAATTGATCAAGTTATTAAATATAGATCAATTACTATGGGTACCAGCTAGATTCAACCTCTTACATTTTTTATTAGGATCTACATGAGAAGGGGAAGGTGTATCAGAAAGAATGACCATCTTCCTAAGATCTTTAGTATGGGTGGTTCTTATTTCTAGCTGTGTGGATTGGTTTTCAAGTAAAGGATCAATAATTGATTCAATCTTTTCAAAATCAAGGGGCTACAAAAACAACTGTTGTAGATTATGATCTAAATGATGAGAACTGCTTTGAGAAGGTGTATGAGCTATAAAGCTATGTCCAAAGAAAACCATGTTACCTCTATAACCCCTATTGACTGGATTATTAGGTAAATTACTTTAGATGTTTCAAAACTCAAGATCATAGACATCAAAATTAATAGACATTCTTATCCCTATATGAATTCTAGGGCCAAAGTTTATTTCACAAAACTTACCCCTATAAAAACCCCTAATGGGTTGGTTTGTTTCATTATAAGAACTTTGTCTCCATCTCCTTTTACCATCACTCCTTGTTGACCCTGGTTGGTCCCACCCAAACATAATGGACAATCTAAAATATAATAGTAAAAACTAAGGTTGAAAAATAAGTGTCAAAAAAACAATATTGAAAGTTGAAACTAAAACTGCATTATAACTAAAATCTATCACACTATATCTGAATCAAATATGCATTGAACTTTAAACATAATTATAAATTTATGCTTTCATTTTAGAATACCTTAATAAAATGCCAAATGTAGTCAAGAATGTCTCAAAATATCACACTATTCTAGCCTCAATTGATTGTGTTCAATCTAATTGAATATGATTATCATCCTTTATCTCATAAGTTCTGAAAACCTTATGAAGTTTATTTTTAGTGCATCATTGTTAAACTCTTCAAAATTAAACTACAAATATTTTCAACACATTACTTCAAAATGAATAGTTAACTGAGCTATTCAATTAAATGACACATAATTTCATCATTACCTTCTTCCAATGCCTTATACAGATTTTAGATGAAAAGTGTCAAGGCACTTTAACTTCAATATCTATATTCAAATTAAAAATTATTGCTTCAATTCTTAGTTGTATCTTTAAACAAAATTGCATACTTATCCATTTTCTTGAAAATCAATTATTGTGACTAAAACTACCCAATGCAATTTAGAACACAAATATACATAAATATGTTTATCTCTTTAAAATATTTCAACAAACCAGCCAACCAAGCTATTCAAATTCCATATAATCATTTTGAATCTTATAAGTGTCAATTCCAACCATTAATATTAAAACTAAAACTAGACACCATAACATATGAATTCACAATATGTAACCAAACTAAAAATAACATCCTCTTGACTTTAAAAATGTTAATATTCCAGATCACAATAACATATGAATCATAATCTCTATAACTAGCCATTAACATTGTATGTTATGATAGACCCTAATTTATCGATACAAAAAATAAATTCTAACCATCATGGGTATTTGATGACATCCTTTTCAAAATTGAGGTCAAATGTGCATGCATAAAAAAAATTCCAAACAAACACAGGAACTAAATGGACTTGAACCCAAGGTTTGAATAACCAAACTCATTTCAACAATGAAGATAGAGTTTCAAAATATGTTTGAAAGGAGTAAGGTAATAGAACTGAAAACCCAGGTCAAAGTTATGTCTGATTTCTTTTACAAAATAATTTTAAAATGAATAAAACTCATCAACAATGTCAAATTGTATCCTTTAAATGTCAAAAACAAACATACCTTATACCACTGTATCATTCCTTTTAAAATCCTAATTAATCATACACAAAGATAAAATGAACCCAATATTTATGTGTTTCCATCAGATTTACCAACAACAAGAGTTCAAAATTTTCTCCAAAGATTCAAAAGGATCATTGAAACTTTCAAAATGCCTTATATACTTAAAATGATCTTTCCAGCTAAATACTTTTTATTCTGCCAAAACCCAGTTTTATATCAGACAAACCTTATTTTTTTATAAACAAAATATCTGGCCAGAAGCTTAATCATGTATGTATAGCAACCTTCAAAAATTCTTTGAATAATAAAAACTGAACAAATAGGAAACATAACCGTAAAATAAAAAATAAATCTTCTTATTCACCTTAAATATCCATATGCATATGATTCTACCAAAATAACTTTGTCATAAGTTATTCCTACTAAATAAATAAAAGCTCAGTTGCATGCATATGAATCATCAACCAAAATTTGTATCTGTACAATTTTGCACAACTATATTCTCATAAACTTATTAGAAACCACTATAACTTCTTAAATAAGTTGCATGCACACTTTCACAAAAACTTTGGAACATTATCATACATATTTGAATATATTTATTTCATACTAGAGTGTAAAATTTACATAATCATTGAAAATAATAGTTCAAAAACATACCTGAAGATGCACCAAAAAAATTATCAATATTCTCACTAAGCCTCATTCTACAACTCCTCAATTATCCAACTAGGGCTTCGTTCCACAAATGATTTTGTGAGAATGAACCAAAAATAAAAAAAATCAATACTTTTATCTGCCAACCTTACTCTATAACAAACTCTGTGATGTGTCCAAACTATATTAGACTTCATTAACTAATCACTTACTTAGCAACTATGCCAACTTGTTTACCAAATTTGACAAATTTATATATTACTAAACCTCATACCAAATGATTAGCTAATTACCATATTTTGAGGAAAAGACCATTCGCATTAATGCCCTTACCTCCAAATCTCTAAATGATCTCAAAGCATCGAAACCATACATTTGCATTGAATGTTCGTGCCAACTTGGCCCTGCCAAGCTAGATTTAAAAAAACTAAACGTTAACTCAGTAAATGAATATGCTTTGATCCTGTTTCGTCATCTATAAAGGGGGTCTTTAAGACTTAGTAAATTTTATACAAAATCCATTATACACTTTTCAATTTGTCAATTCACCTAGTATTGTGGCCAAAGCTTTTTCAAATTTATCCCATGATAATCCAAGCACAATATTTCATGATGACATGACTATTCCAATGAATATCAATGCCATAATATATTGATCCCTTAGTTTTCAAAAACAAACTATGAGATAAAATAAAAGGCCCATTTAGTTCATTCTTAAAGATATCAATTCAAGTAAAGGTAACCCTCTGAAAAAGTATGTAAGGTTTTCAAATAACTTGTGTCTCTAACTTATCTCATCAACCAATCATCCTCTTACACATTAATTTTCAAGATACAAAGAATGGTATACATGCCCTAAAAGTTACGATCATCAGATTTGACTATTTACTAAAATCTTGAAACAACTAAAACTTAGAAAGTCAAGAAAATAGTCATGACCTTAACCATGTAGTCAAGCAACTAGATCATCAGACAAAGAATAATGTTGCAATGATAGTATTTCCAAATCAATAGTTGTAAATGAATTGAGCCATACATCAAATCTTATATCTTCAAAATAACTTTTAAATGTCTCAATTTCAAATGCAATGTTTTGAAAAATGTCATATCACCATTATTATTATGAACCATGAATCAAATTAATTATGAAGATTAAAGTAACATCATAATTCAATTGGAATGATCAAAAATTAAATATCCATTTATCAACTAAAACTATCAAAATTGCACTGAATCTAAATATCAGAATAATTGATCACATCTATAACTATATATGCATATTTTATTCATTAGTCCATCATGTTTTTTAAAATCACTTAGAAACATAAATAAAATTCATCAATCAATCATTATCATTTCATAATCAAGATGCATCTAAAAATACTATCAATCAATAGGGTCCCCAACACAGTTTTAGGTTTCATGACAAGGTCATCTCTATGATAGCAAGTATAAATTTTAAATAAATTTAGAGGGTGTAAAAAATAGGCATAACGCTATCTTATTTTCACTTTTTATATTTGTAAGCCTCTTAAGTGCATTCACATAGATATTTGGCTTCTCCGTATTTATACTCTTAAGTGGTTTTGTATTTTTTACACTATGCCCTTCTTTAGTGCTCTTCTGGTTCTCTTCATAACTAAGACTAGTATTGATGCATGATGACTTTTGGAAATTGAGAATCCCATCTAGTAATTTGGTGCTTTTCAATTTAGCACATGTCTTCTTTAATTCTTTCTTTAAGAAATCAACTTATGATTCTAGCTTGACAATGTGATCTTCTTTTACCTTCAGATGGACTCTTACTTCTTCCTCTATCTTCTTGGCTTCTTCTATTTCAATATTTAGACTAATTATGACCTTTTATAACTCTTCAAAGCTATGAGACATTTCTATTTTTAGGTCACAATTTTCTTATTCATATTTTTGAATATGTAATATTTGTTTCAGATTCTTTTTCTTACAATCTTTTATCTCACCTAAAGCATAGATGAGTTCTGCTTCAAGATCTACTTCTCCATCCTCAAAATCTTCCTCCTCTTTCAAGGTGTATTCACTTGTAGAGGCATCATTCATTATTCCTATAGCCATGAATAAATTTTCCTTTCTATCACTGTCTAAAATTCTCTCATCACTCTCCTCGGTTGCGCTGCTACCCTTTTTAGAATATAGATTTTTCTTGTGCTTACCAAACTTTTTCTTATTTTCATTTTGTTTGAAGATTTTCTTGTATTTAGGTTTACTTTCTTTTTTATTTCTTTCATAATTATGATATTCCTCATCATTTCTATCATCCTTATGTGGACATTTAGCATTAAAGTGCCCTATTTTACCACAATTGAAACACTTGAAAGGTAGCTTACCTTTGTGTTTGTTGGATCCCTTTTTAATCTTTCTAGTAAATAGGGCCTCCTTCTCATCTTCTTCATCATTGGTGTTATTGCTTGATTCAAGATATTTATATTTCCATTTCTTAGAAGCTTTGAAATTTGATTCCTTCTTAGATGATTTTTCCTTTTTAGTCCTCATCTCATATTCCATGATAATTCCATGTAACTCATCCATTTTTAATTTTATTAGATCCTTTATTTCTTTGATCACAAAAATTTTTACATCAAATATTAAACTTAGATACCTTAGTACATTTTATATGATTATAGATTCTTAAAATTTTCACCAATCCCTCTAATAATATTGACAATTTTATCTACACGAAGTAGATAGGCCGCAATGTTTTCATCCTCTCTCATCTTCAAACTTTAAAATCATTTCCTATGAGTTTGAAGCTTGACCATGTTTACTTTGTTATCTCCTTCATAAATGGTCTTAAGTTTATCCCAAATATCCTTACCCGAGTCGTACTACATTGCTTTTACAAACTCAGATTCTAAAAAACCACATAGAATAGCATTCATGGCATTTGTATTATTTTCACTAGCCTTCTTTCCTATTGTATTTGTTGGTGGAGTCTGTGGTGTTGTGTATCCACCCACAACTACTCACAAAATCTTAAAACCAAGGGCCATTATATATGTAATCATCCTTATACTACAAAATGCATAATTTATCTCATTAAACAATAGAGCCCTTTTGGTGGATAAACCTTCCTAACCCTGATGACTAGCCATGTGTGCTTATGGGATCTACCTTCCAGTGGCTAAACTGGTACTAAAGGAACTTTGATCTGATACCAATTATTGAGTACACACCACACTGAGAGGGGGGGTTGAATCAGTGTGTAATGATAATTTACTTTCTTCTTACTTAAATTTCATAAAGAAACCATTCACACAAAAGTAAATGCACAACATATAAATTATGTGGAAAACCCTTAGTGAGGAAAAACCACACTTGAAATGCTACTTGGATCTATTGTCCAAATCTATCCATAAGATTAATAATTCTTTTTTAAAAAAAAAATGTAGGCACCAACCTACTTGGATACACCAATCCCTAATGGAAAGCACCAACTTATAAAGAGACATCAATCCCTTAGAATTGAAGCACCAACTTCACTACTAAACATCAACTTAGAAAAAGATGCCTATCTTTCTATTCTGAGACACTGATCTCATTTAAACAATTTCCACCTCATTATTGTTTTATCAATAAATGATGGCACAATCAAGTTTCTATCTTCTCCCTCTTTTCTCTCTTCTTCCTCTTCTCTTTGTGTTAGATAGAAAGAATTGTTTCTACATTTTCTAACTCCCATTCATTTCTCTTTTATACCACTTCATGCCTCTTAGAAAGTGTGTGATTTATACCAAGGGATATAATCTCTCCAAAGGTGGTTGGTCATTATTAATACATATCTGACTATAAATTAAAAATATTTTATTTGTTGGTCAGCCTTGTAAATTATTGTCCATCATATTGGGCAAGTTTGTAGTTACTAACTAGACAAGTTTGGAGCTATTGGGTGTGTTCAGATCTCTGAGTGAGTTCAAAGATATTGAGTGAATCTAAATCTCTGTAAAATTCCAAATATTGAGGTGAGTTTGAAGCTACTGAGTAAGTCTGAAGCTCTATGCGAGTCAAAAGCCTTGAGTGAGTCTAAAGCTTTAGGTGAGTCCAAAGCTACTGAGTGAGTATAAATCCCTGTGCGAGTCTGAAGCTTTGAGTGAGTCTGAAGCTCTGTGTGAGTCTGAATCTCTAGCCTTCACTTTGCCTTTAACATCAATGGCAATACTCTAAAAAAATGTGCCCAAAATTATCTGCATTTATTATGGCCATATGGATATGCTATTATGTCACTTTTAAGTTATAAGGGACCTAATCATAAGTAAAATCAATATAAATGAATGGTTTGGTATGTATTTATTACCAATGTGACCTATATTGTCTCAATCACACCAATTTTTCCTCAATTCCAAGTGAACTGGGTTGATCACGTATGAATGTGTCATAAATTATCTGCATTTTACCTCATCATAAGTGGATATGAGTTGTGTTGATTTTGGCTTATAAACCCTCAAATTTCAAGTAAATATGGCATAAAGTGGTAGTTTGGTGTGCACGAGTCATCAATGTGACCTATGTTATCCTAATCACACCATTTTAACTTAAATTCAAAGTATATTAGGGTTCTCACATATACATATGCCTCAACTTATTTACATTTCCATGGTCATGAGTAGATGTGGTGGTGTTGTGTCACTTTTGGCCTATAAGGGAGCTAATCACAAGTAAAATAAGTATAAATTAGTGGTTGGATGTGCAAGGGTCACAATGTGACTTACATTGTCACAATCACACATTTTTTTCTTAAATTTTAAGAGAAATGAGGTGATCGTGCATAAATGTGTCTAAAATTGTTTGCATTTAACATGGTCATAAGTGGATATGATGTTTTTGTATCATTTTTTACCTATAAGAGACAATCACAAGTAAAATTAGAATAAAGGGATGGTTGGGTGTTCATGGGTCACCAATTCAACCTATGTTTCCCCATGCACACTTCTTTGGCATGAATTCAAATTGAATTGGGGTGACCATGCATAATTGTGCCCAAAACTATCTCTATTTACCCTAGTTTTAAATGATTATGGTGTTGTTGTAGTCATTTTTAGCCTATAAGGGAATTAATCATAAGTAAAATCAATCTAAATAATTAGTTAGATGTATATTGATTTATAAACTTTAATTTTCACAAACTTAGAACTCCTAGAAATGCCAGCAAGAAATTTAGAAGGCCCTAAAACCTAAAAAATGACTATATGTTTACCCAACATACACATCAGTTACAAAAGTTACACCCTAAAATCCTTAAATTCAATATTGACATCTTGAAAATGACTAAGTACTAACTAGATTAGATTTTTAAAAACTATCTTCTAAATCATAACTCGTGGATCTATGAAACAAATTCTACATGATGCATAATAACCCTAATTTCTTATATTTTGTAAAATAAATTTAGAGTATAAGAAATATAAATGTAAAAAATGTAAATGTCAACTTATAGTGTATGCATTATAACGTGTATATGTTTCTAGCACGTATGTATATCTAGTGCATACAAACTTTATATAATTTCAAACACATGCCTCTAGGGTCAGAAATGGCTTGGACTCCCAAGCCTAAGGCCTGGGCCTACACACACAACCAAAAATTTATTTTTGAGTGAAAATAACAAAATCCAAATTCTTCCACTATGAATTTCATCAATACATTTCCTAAAACATTACTACAATGTCAAGCACTCATTCCTCTTTCTAAATATATTAAAAAAATAAATAAAATGACTACTTTAAGATTTTCATCTATATTGATTTCTAAGTATGTCTTTTTATGTCACTATATATCGTAGCTATACATGCTTAGATTTGTTTATGTATCTTTTTTTTCATTCATCTAAATACAAAAAATAAATATATTGTTGCAAACTAAGCCTAATTCTATACATATTAATAAAAACTAATTTTTTATTTTTTTGAAGTAATTAGGGTGGGCACAAAGTCGACTATCCATTTTTACCATTTTTTAGGGTCTATTTCCTTGTAAAATTAATAAGATAAATAAATATTCATTAAATATTTTAAAACAAAATATAGGTTACAAATTAGATTATATTATCTAACTTTCCACCAAATATTTCAAAAAATACTAAATGGCGCTCAAAAAATGAAGGAGATCACGGTCGGCTATCTACCATGTTTTCTTAAAAAATGGGAATTTATCTTCAAATTTTAGATGTTTGACTTACTTATACTTGATCATTTTCAAAAAAATAGTAGTTTAAAAACTACACTTGAAATGCTACAATCTATGTTCTTATATCATTTTCAAATTTTGAGTGTATCCATCTCAAATAATTTATACAAGTTGAGGTTTCACATTTTTAAGGAGGAAAATATCCAATTAATACTCCCTTTTGGTACACCAATTACTTGCACTTACCCTACACCCTCCCTACACTACTCTATTCACTTCACACTACATTGATCTAATAATGAGTAACAGAAAGAGCTTCAACAAATAATTTTTCAGTCATAAATCAAGGTAATATGCATACATGTGTTGCCCCTTAATTTTATTTATTTTTTATTCTTTCATTATAACAAACTCGTACTAATAACATATCAAATTAATAGAAAGATTCAATTATGTGTGTGTGTGTGCGCGCACACACGCATGTGTGTCTGCATGTGCATGTGCACTAGTGATCTCCTACAATTATGGAATCAACGTTATCACAAACAACTAACACTTACCCTATTCTAATGTAGGTGAGTTGTTACAGCAACTTATGTATAAATATAATGACTAATAATATGACTAACAACTATGTTCTACTAACCTAATCTTTCCAACATATAATGTCCCTACCTCCCCAATTGCATCACATAGTTGGTTCTTAAGGAACTCTGTATTTTTATCTTGTCCCAAATAATTTATTGCCTTCAAAAGATAAGGGCCTTTGGAGCAAGTTACCATAATTTTCATAAGTGTATGGTTTTTAACATTTGTCCAACCATCCATCACAATGTTGCATCTTTATGTACCCCACAATATTTTAATTAGTGTTGTTTGTTTCTATATCCTTGCTTTATATTTTTTAATAATAGTCATGTGAAGATTCTCATATTTGTAGGGTTTAGATCACATCAGCCCATTGCTAGTTGCATGAACCATCTCCTCATAATAAAGTGATCAAGAAACATTGAATGGTATTCCATTCACTTAGAATAAATGTGAAATCATTGCATCAACTACATCTCAACCATGCACATCAAGCATATTTCCAATGGGGTTCAAATTGCCAATGTATGGTCTCTTACAAGAAGACCCAAACCCTCTTTTGGATGTCTATAATACACATAGATTTGATTTTGTTCCCATAGTTATTTGGATAGGATGACTATGACTTCAATCTTTGGTTGAAGCATGAGAGCTTAAAGGAGTCACTTTGCTTTCAGCGCTTTCTTGTTCCCTTATCACTTCATATTATATGTTCCCTCATTTTGACAATCATCAACCCTTTTTCATGGTATATGAAAAAAAGGGCCTTCATCCTCATGTGAGTGCCATGAAAGGGCTTCTCACAAAGTTTACAAGAGAGATTTGTTATGTCACCACTCCCTTTGTGAATGTGATCGCAATACTTTTAGACTAGATCCGTTGCTTCTTTCCTTCCTCCTGACATTCTGAAAAATATATATATATATATATATATATATATATATATATATATATATATATATATATATATATATATATATAAGTTTTACAATTTTGATTTTAATGTTATAATTAGAAATTTAAATTTAAATTTTATTAAAAAAATTAAAAATTAAATTAAAATTAATGGACAAATAAATTTTATACTTTAATTGAATGACAAATGTTAAAATTTAAAACTTAAAATTAAAATAAATTTAATACTAGTTTATTAAATAATTTATAAAAGTAATATTTAATTAAATTTAAAATTTAAAAACTTAATTAAAATTGAGTAGATTA
This sequence comes from Torreya grandis, assembly GCA_037957365.1. Lineage (NCBI taxonomy): Eukaryota > Viridiplantae > Streptophyta > Pinopsida > Cupressales > Taxaceae > Torreya > Torreya grandis. The sequence continues at coordinate 3,668,226 of JARHVA010000487.1, forward strand.
TTTATAACTAATAAATGTGTGCACAATTTTATATCTGACATGTTTCGAATCACCATGTGTGATTCATGATGAATAATTTCTTAATGATGAATCATAGATGATGATTTGAAACACGTCGGATAAAAAAAGTGTGCACACAGTTTTTACCCATAAATCATTTGCTAAATCTTATGGACTTGAAAACTTAAAAACTCTTACCTAACTAAAATGTTAAAAAATAAGAACTAAATTATAATTTAGAATTTTAAAATGTCATGGAGAATATTTCAAGGCTCTTTGATTGCCCATCCTATAGGTTTCTTCAAGCTTAAATTTGATGGGGCTTTGTGCAACAATTTGGGTGCCTAAGGAACTGGTTACATTATTAGAGATTGTGCAAGATCTTTAATTTTGGCAGGTTCAATTAAGTTACATGATGGGAATAGAAATAAAACTAAAGCACATGTTTTGGTAACCGGAATCTAATTGGTTGTTCACTATGAAATAATAAAGGTAAAAATTGAAAGGTGACTACATTAATGATTACCATGGAGTCACCTTTCAATCATCAACTTTATTAGAGATTGTGTGGGATCCTTAAATTTGTCAAGTTCAATTAAGTTACATGATGGGACTAAAAATGAGACTAAAGCACATGCTTTGGTAGTTAGGGACAAAGTATCTTGAAAAGGGTAACAAGCCCTAACTAAACCCTTTCGAGTGCCACTCAAGAGAGATAGTAGGGGATGAAATAACCACACATAATCTATCTAGCCCTCTTCAAGGCCTTTATGACACATGAGACTCTCAATCATAATAAATACATACACAATCAAAGAGCTTGAGAAGGAAAATGAATTCCTCACATCACCATTACCTGTCATAACATCACCCATCATTCTAAAGAAAGACTGAGACCTAAAAAAACTCATCTTTTAAATTTGATAGGAGTGAATGTGACAACAATATAGTAAGAAATTTTATTTAAACCAAAATCCATCACATTAGGGGTAGACACCTTTCAGAGGTTTAGGTTGGGGTCTTAATACCTTGTCCCTAACCCAACAATTCTCTAATCCAAGCCTGCATATGAGATCATTATCTATCTTTATATTTTCACATTGATCAATCCATTCATTTGAGAGATAGGAGGGGATGAAATAACCACACACAATCTATCTAGGCCTCTTTAAGGACTTTAAAACACACAAGAATCACAATCATAATAAATACATACACAAGCAAAGAGCTTGATAAGGAAAACAAATTCCCCACATCACCATTTCATGGCATAATATCACCCATGATTCCAAAGAAAGACTGAGACTCAAAAAAACTCATCCTTTGAATTTGATAGGAGAGAACTTGACAACAATGTAGTAATAATTTGATTAAACCAAAATCCATCACATTAGGGGTAGACACATTTTAGAGGTTTAGGTTGGGGTCTTAATACACTATCCCTAACCCAACAATTCTCCGATGCAAGCTTGCATATGATATCATTATCTATATTTATATTTTCATATTGATCAATCCATTCATTTGTTAGTAAATATACCATTCTATTTGATTCTATGAAGCAATGGTGGGCCTACCAAGAGTCCAAGTCACCCAAATTCACCCCAATTTGGCAAAGAAAAAATTCCAGCCTCCAACCATCAAAGCTTTAATTTTAGCCGCATTAATGATTACCATGGAGTCACCTTTCAATCATCAACTTTATTAGAGATTGTGTGGGGTCCTTAATTTTGGAATCTTCATTTAAGTTACATGATGGGACTAACAATGAGATTGAAGCACATGCTTTGGTAACCAGAATCTAATTCATTATTCACTATGAAATAATAAAGTTGATTATTGAAAGGTGACTCTATGGTAATCATTAATGTGGCTAGAATTAGAGCTTTGATGATTGGAGGCTTGAAATTATTATTTATCAAATTTGGGTGAATTTAGGTGACTTCAACTCTTAGTAGGCCCACCATTGATTCAAATAATCAAATAGAATGGTATATTTCCTAACAAATGAATGGATTGATCAACGTGAAAATATGAAGATAGATAATGATCTCATATGCAGGCTTGGAATGGAGAATTTTTGGGCTAGGGATAGGGTATTAAGACCCCAACCTAAACCTATGAATGGTGCCTACCCCTAATGTGATGGATTTTGGTTATAAATCAAATTATTACTACATTGTTGTCAAGTTCTCTCTATCAAATTCAAAGGATGAGTTTTTTTGGGGTCTCAATATTCTTTGGAATGATGGGCGATGTTTTTATAAGCAATGGTGATGTGAGTAATTCATTTTCCTTCTCAAGTTCTTTGCTTGTGTATGTATTTATTATGATTGGGAGTCTCATGTGTTATAAAGGCATTGAAGAGGCCTTTATAGATTATGTTTGTTTATTTATCCCTTGTTATCTCTCTTGAGTGGCACTTTGAAGGGTTTAGTTAGGGCTTGCTACCCTCTTCAAGTTACTTTGTCGCTAGTTACCATGAGGCCATCTACCTTCTTCCCTCGGTTCCTCTTGTATGGGTTTAGACAAGAGATAGGTTTTTTGGTCAATTATCATAGGAATCACCTAAAAGCATATACTTCATCCAAGTTGGTGATGTTCTGAATGTAATTAAGGAAATCTAGGGTGTAGATGAAACTGAGATGAGGTCAAGATTCAATTGTGAGATTGTTTCCTTGTTTGTTATGAATCTGATGGCATTGTTGTAAGATGATAAACTTGAGAAATTTGATCTATGATATGCAATTATATCAAAAATAACTCAAAATACCAATCTTCTTCAAAATTTAGAGCCAATAGGATCATAATGAAAATAAATTAAACATTCAAACCAGCATTAGAACCTAAATCTAAATGTTCGAAATCAGATTGAACAAGAAAGAGATTAAAATGATTATGATTACTTACATAGAATTTCAGCATGATATTGACTTGATTCAAAACATGGATTAGATTATTGTTTGATCAATCGATAAGCAAACTTAGAAGATAGAAGATTTAGCATGAAGTCTCATGGATTTTCTACTTTTTCTCTCATGGTGTCTCAAGGAGGAGTGGTTGGATTTAAATAGAATGAGAAAAGGGAATTAAAGGGAATTAAAAATTCCCATGAAGCCTCTAAATTGAGAGGTTTATAAAGAAAGGAGGTCAAAATGGATGAGGATTCTAGAATTAGATAATTCTAGAATATATGTTAGTTGTTAATAATAATTAGGGGGATTAGGTGGTGAGGATGTGATAAGGAGAGGATTAGGTGAGATAAGTGCATAGTGATGTCATGGTTAATGTGTAGGTTTGTATAAAAACCTAGGGAATAGGTAGGATTTTGTGAATTTAAAATTCACAAGTGGGCATGGAAATATTTATTAAGAAAATGGGATGTTAATATGAGGAGAAATAAGGGGATTAATAATAGGTGGGTTATATGTGGGATATGAAATATGGAGAAGGGACTTAGATAATAGACTAGGAGGGGGTTAAGTGGGCTATGTTTGGCAGGATAGTTACAAGAGGAGTTAAGTAGTGGATTATTGGATGGAATTAGATGGGAATAGTAATATAATTAGAAAGCCAGAGAAGGCAAACAAATTATGATACATATTTTGCCCCTCTTTGAAAGGGCATTGTGAGTGGACAAAGTGGAAGGAGTAATGGTCTTTCAAAGAAGAAAGACACTCATGGATGAATGATGTTAGTGGACATGATTCCCCCTTGAGGGGACATGCGGAGAAAAATGAGATAGATGGCCACTCACAAATAAATAATGAAGGGTGGAAGGCATGAATATACAAGGGGTTGGGATGTTAGATGTGAGATCGATGATAAATAAAATGAACTTGACATGAGTAGTGAGTTGCAAAGTGATGATGCCCTTGGTAAAGACCTATGCACAGGGAGTAAAAATAATTGTGTTAGATTGTCAACACATCCCAAGGGAGAATCAACTGTAACATGATGATGATGAGATAAAAGGCTGCAAGCTTTAGACATATCCCAAGAAAGGACACATGCCAAGGAGATATGTAGACCAAGATGATTGATAGAGAAGGCCATGAGTTGTTGACATATCCCAAGTAAGGACACATGCATGGGAGAGCAATAAATCAAAATAAGATAATGATTTGATAAGATTAGTCGATAAATGTAGCTCACAGCTAAAGGTAGATAATAAGATGATGGAGATGAAAGAGAAGAAATAATATGATCGAGTGATCAAAAGATGAAGGGGAAGAGTTAGTTTGCAATGCATCGAATCAATGAGTTATAATGTGATTGATAGAATTGATGCCTCTAGTAAGGACAAATGCAAGGGATCGAGAGATGATAATAAAGTTATGATCTTGCTCATGTCCTAATCAAAGGATGAAATCGTAAACTTTAAATGATGAATTGACCAATTAATGATCATGGATGACTAATGGAATAAAAGATGGATGTTGTGATTTGTTAAGCCCAGTCAATATGTGCAGGTGATTAAATGGGAAGATTAGGGAGATGATTATGGGGATAGTGATTGATCAATAGACTGATTGATTAATGATTGATATTATAGCTCAAGGATTTTATTAATGCAATACTTGTGGATGATGAGGGAAAAAAGAGATGTGATGAATAATGATGGGGAAAAAGAAGAGAGTGGTCGAGATAACCTCATGAACACCATGTGACTGAGTGTTGCCTACATAGTCTAAAAAGACCTTAGAACAATGTAGTTCAGACTATATTAGATGATGACAATGATGGATTAGAGGAGGATGACACTGGAGTATGTTAGACATGTTAGTTGTTAGATAAAGGATGTGACTTAGATGTTAGACTTGAAGACAGAGGACTAGGAGAAATGATGGGAGATGAGATATTAGATGTTGATGACTAGAGAGATGATAGATGAGTAACTAGAAGATATATATGGGATGATAAATCGCTTGGAGGAATGATTGGATATAATATGAGTGGACTGTGATGATCAACTCGATGATGGGATTAATATGATTAGACATTTAGACACATTAGAGAAGATAGGATAAATGATGAGTGTAGTCCATTGTCAAGCCATCATTATTGTAATAGGTCTCATCATAGTCTAAGCAATCCGATGTACATATATCACTTGGAAATATGCCCCATGATATAAGTATGACCAAGAGGACATTGTGCCAAATTTCATGATTATAAAAGGGGCAAATGATGAACTCTACATAGGGCATCCAAAAGCATTATTATAGCTTTTTTGGCTTCATCATATCATCCCCACTCATTTCACCCTTGATGAAAGAGACATGACGTAAGACTAATTAAAATACTAATAAAATGAGACAAACATAGACAAGCAAACAAAGATATGTAAATATATACATGATAAAATACATGCAAACAAGTCAAACAACATGGAGCATACAATTAACATACACAAGTATCTACATAGAGATGTGTTGTGATTAGTGTTTTATTTGTTGTCTTGCTGAGGTTGGATGGGATGATTAACCAGGTGATGATGTGGATTTAGATTAAGGCTATAGATTTCGACAAGGATATGGCATTGGAGTTGACTACTAACTTGGATTAGGATAAAGTTATGGATAAGTACTTGGATAAGGACTTGGATGCCAAGATTAGGACATAGGACAAGACAAGATAGCAAAATGATAAGACCACTAGTACATAAGACAAGGTAAGATGACAAGATGGTACTATGGCAAAGACATTAGATATGATTATTGAGATATTTAGGACATAGGATAAGATGAGGTATGATAAGATGATTGAGTTTTTTGGGGATTTTATGGATTTTATAATTTTTAGGATTTTTTAGAATATTTCAATTTTCAGGTATTTTGAGAAAATGTATGTACTCTATACAAATGGGGTTACTAGTAAAGGGAATACCAAGCCCAACAACCAAGATAAAGATAGATGGAATAATGGATAACAAGACAAAAGGATGAGGGTGATGCTGAAAAGGGGATGAGGACCAAGGAAGAATGGACTAGGGATCGCCCACAACCACATCATGAAGGAACCAAATATCTAGTTCCCTGAGTGTCCATTGAAGGATATGCCAAGATGATTTTAGAACATTTCCCAAGACATATTCCACTCCCTTACAAAGGTTGAGACTATAAGAAAGGATGGACATAATAGGATTAAAGATATGATGGCAGATGATGGGTAGGAACAATGGACAGAGAGATAAGATAGACAAGGATGACATGGATGGGATTGAAAAGGGATGGATTTTCCTCCAAGTGTTATAGTATAATGTGGATAATAGACTATTTTACCATGATATTGGAAATCAATTTTCTTCATGGTACTTTCCCAAGGCACCATAAGACTGGTTTTCACCATTGGACGAATGTGTTTTTTTTTAATTTTTTTTTACTTTTGGCATCTCAATTTATTGGATATGGGTGCAAAATGTAGGCATGTCGATGTTTTATTTATCTTTAGCCAACACCTATTCTTGTTATATGTGATTCTAGGATGTTGTTGTCGATGTTGGATGTATTGATGTCCTTGTGACCTTTGTTGACTCTCAAGATAGATTTATTTGAACATATAGACCAAGTGTCTTTGTAGTCCTGTGAGAGGCAATGTTGCCTAGGAAGGTGATGTGAGGTATGGATTAGATTAGATATTGATGTTTATGGGGGTGTATTGGACTTGAATTGATTATAGGATCATGATGGGGAGGTGTGATGGGTGATTAAGAATTGGAATTAGCATTTGCACACAACATTGGACACGATGGATGTTCCACAGTTGATTAGTGCCATATGATAAAATATTGTAAAAGATTCAAGATACTTTGACTTTGTGGATATTCTTTAATTCAATTATTTAAAATATTATCGACCATCTTGATACTATTTTTGACATTGTTTTGATTTTTAGACTTGATTATATCTTGACTGCCTCCTTGTGCCTGAGTTTGGGCTTCACTAGAGGAGATTGATCTTTGACTTGATAGATGATTATTATTTTGAATTTTATGCTCCCCTAGTGCCTCAAAGAGGGTTTCACTAGGGGAAGACACTTTTTGATTAAGTTGATGATTTGACATTTCTTAATTGTGACTTGTTGGATCAAAGGTGATTTCATCATCATGTATGACTTTTCGAATATGGTCTTGGACCTTGTATTTGTAGCACATATTAGGTTGCTCGATGAGGGGTCCAACAATGTATTTTCCTATTCATCCCTATGGAGGGAGGTGAGTAAATGATCATTGATGGGAAGAAAAATATCTATGATGGATGAAGGCATGGGAGATGGTAGGATGAGGTCACTTGAAAAGAAGAAATGAGGGGTGGGATGTGCAAAAAGATAAGGGGTTGAGATGCTTGATGGTGAAGATGATGAAAAGGAAGAATAGGATTCATGCCAGGAATGAACTACAAATGGATAATACCCCAAGCAAGGACACATACAAGGGATCAAAAATAACTTTGTCACGGTCATCAACACATCCTAAATGGGAACCAACCATAATGGGATGAGGATAAAAGGCCACAACTACCAACATATCCAAGGCAATGACACATGCCAAGGAAATTTGTAGGTCAGGATGATAGGGGTCACAAGCTTTCGACATATCTTAGGCAAGGACACATGCCAAGGAGAGATGCAAACCATGATGTTTGCTAAAGAAGGCCACACACTTTTGACATATTTCAAGCAAGGAAACATGCAAGGGAGAGTTGTAGGCCAAGATAAAAGGACAAATTTATTGATTGTGATTGATGTAGCTCAAAGTATCAGTCTAGTGAAGATAAAATAGAATGAAAGGATGATTTCGAGTAGCGAAGGGAACAAAAAGGGATGACTAGAGATGGGCGGTCGAGCTGTCCTTAGGGACTTAAAAATTTGCCAAGTGATGCTTGCATAGTCTCTAGAGACCTCAGGACAATGTAGTTATGACTCATAGGATGTTAAACGGGAAAATAATGGAAGAAATGAAGGATGGATGACATTGAGACCAAATTATTGACCAACAATATGATAATGGATGATTATGATTGAGTGGGATGATGCCCCTAGCAAGGACATATGCAATGGAATGATTAGATGATCAAAAGAGCCACAAGTTGTTGATGTGTTCCAGGCAAGGACACATGCTTGGGAAAATTACAAGTCTCTGATAGACTATGATTGATTTGATTATTGTTTCTCAAAAAATGATTGATTGTCGATGTTTGGGAGAGAAATGAATTGATTGAAAAGATAATGACTGGGAAAAGTTATCCAGAATGATGGATTATGTGACATAATGGTGACAAAATTAGGCTCAAATGACCTATAAATTGATTAAAATGATTGTGAAGAGAAAGGTTAGTAAATTGGAAATGACCATAATGAATGGTATGAAGAGGCTAAGTGAGACAGTGTTAGTTATTAGATACATGAGTGGATTTAGATGCTAGACAAGAGGATGTGATGGGTAACTTATGATTTTTTAAAGGATAGAAGACTTAGATAAATGATTAAAGATTATAAGTGAAACATGGTTAAGTGATCAGGACTATGGTTGCCAAATGTAAGATGATAAATTTGAGCAATTTGATCTATGATAAGCAATTATATCAAAAATCACTCAAAATACCAATCTTCTTCAAAATTTAGAGCCACTAGGATCATAATGTAAATAAATTGAACATTTAAACCAGCATTAGAACCTAAATCCAAATGCTCTAAGTTAGATTGAACAAGAAAAAGATTGAAATGATTATGATTGCTTACAGACTCAGAATTTCAGCATGATATTTGACTTGATTCAAGACATGGATTAGATGATTGTTTGATCAATGGATAAGCAGACTTAGACGATAGAAGATTTAGCATGAAGGCTCATGTATTTTATACTTGTTCTCTCATGGTTTCTCATGGAGGAGTGGTTAGATTTAAATAGAAGAAGAGGGAATTAAAATTTCCCAAGAAGCCTCTACATTTAGAGGTTTCAGAGAAAGGAGGTCAAAATGGAGGAGGATTCTAGAATTAGATAATTCTAGAATCCATTTTAGTTGTTAATAATGATTAGAGGGGATTTATGTGGTAAGGATGTGATAAGGAGAGTATTAGGTGAGATAAGTGAGTGATGTCATGGCTAGTGTGTAGGTTTTGTAGAGAAACCTAGGGAATAGGTAAGATTTTGTGAATTTAAAATTCACAAGTGGGCATGGGAAGATTTATTAAGCAAATGGGATGAATATAAAAGGAGAAATGAGGGGATTAATAATAGGTGGGGTATATGTGGGATATGAAATATGGAGAAGGGACTTACATAATAGACTAGGAGGGGGTTAAATGGGCTATGTTAGGTAGAATAATGACAAGAAGAGTTATTTAGTGTATCATTAGATATAATTAGATGGGAATAATGATATAATTAGCAAGTCGGAGAAGGTGAGAAAATTATTATACATACAATTTCTTCCTAACAAGGTGGAGATTTTGTTAGTTACAAAGACCTTTATCAAAAAATAAGCATTGTGGTGGCTTGGACAAGTCTGTGGAGACATTTAATGTTGCATTTTTGGATGACCTTCCAACTGCATGCCAGGAATGCAAGGGCCTAGTGTCATTGTCATATTTTAGGGAACCTGAAACACATTTTATCAAGTTAGTGTATATTGCGACAAATATACAGAGTGCTCTCTTAATAGGAAATAAATCAATAGGGGCAGTGGATGCTATTGTCTACCTTGATTTAGCTTTGTTGGTAAAACCAATTCTACCTTCCCATATTTTAATGGAGAAGTAGGCTAATCTTTTGGTGGCAAAGGTGGTGAGGAAGTTGGTGAGACTCATTAGTGCTTGTAGTGGAACTCCTGTGGAAAACCTAGAGCATGATGTGGGTGGTGCCTCCTTGTTGAGTGGTGTAGCGATATGGCAGAATGTAGATGTGATCAACTTGGATACTAAGATGGTTTGGATTATCTAATGGCTCTTTTTGAAAACATTGGTAGCTAGGTGTTTTTGTCACTCTCTTGCTAGTAGTAGGTTTTTTGGTCTCTCCCTAAGTATTTTGGCAATTTCTTGTTGTGGGTCTATTACTATACTAGCATTATATTAGTTGGTCTGGGGGTTTCAGAGTTTTTGCTCTTTTAGGTCTTGAAGGTTGTAATTGGGTGATGGTATTACTATGCAATATTTTCTTTTGCATTAATAAAAGGGTGGGGGGGGCTTAACCTATGTTTAGGAATTAACAAAAAAAATTAAAAACTAAATATAAAACAAAACATAAAATTATAAGTTAAAGTAAAAAATTAAATTTTCAATGTTGACATTAACATTGAAATGTTGCCACGGCACTTGGATGGTAATGCAGGGCTTTGTCATTCAAAATATTATAGCAATGTCATTGCATTGTCACAATTTTCAAATGATAATCCCTTACATTGCCATCTAAGTGCCACAACACTTTGATGTTAATGCAGGGCATTGCCCTAATTTTTAAAAACACAAACCACAATTTAGGGCCCATAGGGAGTAAAACGTAAAAAAAAGTATGATCCATATAAATCATGACATGATAAATACATGATTTATGGTTGATGGTGAATTTGACCATATTCTAAATGATAAAAATGATCTGGCGATATGTCTTAATTTATAGGGACTGCAACTAAATATCTAGTGATTGTTGTTACAAATCTGATGACTAAAGCTTCTTGAATCAAGGTATTGGTGTTACAAATATAGTGATAATCTTTGAATGCAACTACTCTAATCATAAAAATCATTGTTTGTAGAGCTTTTTATAGGTAAAAAACATATTTTTATGATTTGGAAGAAAATGAGATTAGGGTTTGTAGTGAAGATGCATGATTTTAAACAAGAAAAATGAGGGAGACATTAAACATCTCTAACAAACCTCTTCGAGTATGGGAGACGTTTCCTACCAATATCTCGTATCAAAGATGTGTCCCTAGTGGTGGGGGATGTGTTTCCTTACAACACTGACTTCATCATTCCTACATTTCTTATTTGTTACTACTAAATTCTCCAAACTCAATTGTCATTCTTGTTCTATTTAAACTTTACAGTTGATCAAGTTGTTGGACATGCCATGATAAAGTATTTGATGTTTTTGGTCCCAAAGTTAATTTCGATGTAATTGTGCCACTAAAATCTCTACTTTGGTTATCAAAACCTTTTATAGCAAAGCTTTCATTACAAATATGCAATCCTAAACTATTATCAACAAGTTTTATTTTAGTTATTTTACTATCAATAACATCACTTAGAATCCTTTCCTTATTCTCAAAATTTATTGGCTTTTCACAATATTTCAAATATCCAATAATTACAACAAAGTGAGAAGGTTGAGTATCACTTGATAAAGTAGTTTTCTGAAACCTTTATAAAGAATACCCTTGTAAATGATTAATATTTTGAGTCGTTCAAGGATAAATAATTTTTCTTGGGTATTTTCAATTTATTCCACAATGTCATATTTTTTTTGCATACATTTTGAATATAGGAGCTTGTGAAATATTTAAAGGAACTTTTTAGTTGTTCATCTGTACACTAAACTTTTTGAGCTCTAGCTCTCCTTTGTAATGTGTGATACATCTCATGATGTGTTACCATGCACTTTTCATCCATACACTGAAAGTATATTATCCATATGAAGCTTTATATTAATATTTCTCCTTCAATCATTTGAAGCTTTAAGGGAACTAAGGTTTGAATTGTGTGTGAACATAGATATAATATTTGAATTACAAGCACATAAGATATTCAACCAATGGATATATGAAACCAAGATTCAATATTAATTTGAAAAATTCAAGGAACAATCTGGTCAGAGTTTTAAAAGGGTAAAATATTATACCATTCAAGTGCACTATCCATTAAACTTCTAGGAAATAATTAGATAAGGATTTTATAATTATTTGCAAAGATATGATATGAATCATAAAATGATAGAAAATGAAGACAAAGGTTATCATTTCTATTGTACATTTAGAATTTAGACACCTCTATAATTTTGGAATGGCATTTAAAATTGAGTATTTTCTATTGGCAGCATATGCCTATAAATGGCCTCTAGCATTTGAGATTAATTGGTAATAATTTCTAATAAAATTTTAGTGTTTTGCACTATATCATTATGGAGTTAAGATAATGAAAAAACTTGCACTTTGAGTGATCTCAAATCTCTAACAGCCAAAGGGTTTTTCTTATTCATTCCAAAGAAATATTTCAAATGCTTCAAGCACATATGCAGGGGATACAAACAAAAAAAATGTGACTGATGCCTATGGTTTGAAAGGATAAATCTAAAAAACTACAATAAACCCTTAGGAATCTAGAACATAAATAGATATATGGGATGCAATAAAAATAAGTACATAGAAAAGATGAAACCGTAGAAGCATCCACAAAGTGGGTTAACCAAATCTAACATATAAGATAGCCTACCTCAAAGTAAGCATTATAGAGCATCCAAAATTGCAATATACAATCCTTAATTAATGCATAATCAAACATAGATGGAAATAGAATACTCTTAGCTTTTCAAAATGTGATAGTTTTAGTGATAGGGCTTTAACTTTTATTTCTGAAAATGACCTAATCATGCAAGTTTGAAAATAGACAAAGATTGGTTTAAGGGTCTACATTAGGGTTAGTATGCCCATTCAATTTTTTCAAACCCCACAAAATGAACAAAGAATCAAGGAGTAGTAATGCAAACTAATAGAATAAGCTACGCATGTATCTAATGTGCTAGATAAGCTACGTATGTATCTAATATGCTATATGTGCAAGTATGTGCTTGATGATCAAATGAACCTAATCACTTGCCTAGTTATCGATGATTGAATTCATACTTTGACAAAATTGGTTTATTAATTCTATTGGATAGTAAACCTTACACTCAATCTGTATGACAGATATTATCTTAGACTAGACTACCCCGACATTAGCCTCATGCTTATCCTAACACATTTTCTTATGTCACCCTTATCTCAAGGTTGACCCATCTCCCTTTTTAGCTCCTAACCTATGGAGGTCAGCATAACAATTCCATAGTGCCTATTTGGACCAATCAACCATACATGGACAAATACACTTAATACATAATAACACTAAATAAATGCCAAGGGACCATATTTGGCTGCCTACAAATAGAACAAAATGCTTAACACATCAAAAGGAGCGTGTTTGACTATAGGCAATTTTGTGCAACCCAGCAATAGATCATGAAGATCTTCCAAGGCATTTTGATTCCACCAAACATATATATTGTAACTAATAAGTTGAGTTTAAGGGAGAGATAAACCAAGGTGATCTCTTGGCAAGTTACCTCAAATTCATTTTCAAATTCATTTGAAATTAAAAGTTTATTTATTTCTAACAAAATATTTCTTTAAATGTCATTTAATGGCATGTGTTATAAGTGGGTAAAATCAAGTGGACTTTCTAAGGGAGGTCCAAGTTTAAACCTTAAAAGATATGATATAGTGTTGAAAGTGTTGAGATTGGATAAAACACATTATCCAACACATTGGATGCAGCATAACCCAAAAGACAAGGACAAAAGAGATACTTCTCAGCTAACAAATAAAGTTTTGGGCCTTGGGTGGATTTAATTGAAGAGACACCCCTCAATCATAACAACTAAGCTAAAGGTTACCCTAAAAAAGAAATTAACCAAAACAAAAAAAATCTTTAAATACCTTTGGCAATCATTCCCAACATTCTAAGAATGTTGTATGGATGATGGATTTGGTACCTACATATCAAAGGGATCTATTTGCTTGCACTTCTTTGTTCATTAGTTGGACTCAATACCCAAATATCGAGGAATCCATCTGATTTTTATTCCTTGATCATTTCTTGGGCTAAAATCACGCTTACTAGCATAGCTTGAATGTTAAAGGATATTAAGTCGGCCATAGTTGATACTTGTCACAACTTAGCTTGTTTAAAGATTTAATGAAGCGATACAAACTCTTTGATTACAAAATGTTTTAATCTAAGCATAGACGCAGTGGGCCACCTTGATCACATACAAGGTAAAGAAGAGGTTAGTTATTTTCCCAACGCATTTTCTCTTCTTCATATGCTAAAGGTTCACGCATCACTCTGTCAATGGTGTGTTTTGTTTTAGAATGCAAAATTCCACCAAAGCCTTTTCAAAAATTGTATGGATTATAAACTACCATCACTCATCAATGTTGCTTCTTCCCTTTTAAAAGTAAAAAGGAGCACTCTACCAAATCATCTCCAAGTCATATTGATCATGAGCTACACATGGCAAGAACTAAGTAGGAGAAAGCATGAAGGTGGTTGGTTAGTTAGCGAAGTTGAACTCCAAACCTAGGCGGAGATAATGAACGGTTGTAACCGATTCCCATTGTAACAAAAGAAAAAAAAACTTTTGCATGCATTTTGAGTCTAGGAACTTGTGAAATATATAAAGGAATTTTTTAGTTGTTCATCCATACACTACAACTTTATGATCTCTAGCTCTCCTTTGCAATGCGTGATACATGTCATGATGTGTTACTGTGCTCTTTTCATTCCATACATTGAAAGTATATTATCCACGAGGCCCTATATTAATATTTCTCCTACGATCATTTGAAGCTTTAAGGGAACAAAGGTTTGAATTGTGTGTGAACATAGATATATTATTTAAAGTACAAGCACACAAAATATTCAAGCAATGGATATATGAAACCAAGATTCAATAGTAATTTGAAAAACACAAGGAACAATTTGGCTAGAGTTTTAAAAGGGTAAAATATTAAACCATTCAAGTGCACTACCCATTAAAATTCCAGGGAATAATTCGATAAGAATTTTATCATTATTTGTAAAGATATGATATGAATCATAAAATGATAGCAAATGAAGACAAAGGTTATCATTTCTTTAATACATTTACCCTATAATTTTGGAATGGGATTCAAACTTTTGGGGATTTTCTATTAAAGTCCTTTGTGTATAAATGACCTCTAGCATTTGAGAATAATAGATAATAATTGCTAATAAAATTTTAGGGTTTTGCATGATACCATTATGGAGTTAAGATAATGAAAAAAATTGCACTATGAGCAGATCTCAAATCTCTATTAGCCAAAGGGTTTGCTTATTCATTCCAAGAAATATTTCAAACAATTCAAGCACATATACAGGGGAGACAAACAAAAAAAATGCAAACGATCCCTGTGATTTGAAAGGATAAATCTAAAAAAATTACAATAAACCCCTAGGGATCTAGTACATACATAGCACATAAATAGATATATGGGATGCAATAGAAATATGTTCATAAAAAAGATGAAACCTTAGAAGCATGCACAGGGTGGGTTGACCAAATGTAGCATATAAAATAGCCTACCTCAAATTAAGCATTATAGAGCATACAAAAATGCAATATACAATCCTTAACTAATGCATAATCAAACATAGATGGAAATAGAATACTCTTAGCTTTAGTCGCAGGGCTTTGACTCTTGCTTCTCTGAAAATGATCCAATCATGCAAGTTTGAAAATAGACAAAGATTGGTTTGGGGGTTTACATTAGGTTAGTATGCCCATTCAGATTTTTCAAAACTAGCAAAATGAACAAAGAATCAATGAGTAGTAGTGCAAAATAATAGAATAAGCTACGGATGTATCTAATATGCTATATGTGCAAGTATGTGTTTGATGATAAAATGAACTTGAGCCTAATCCCTTGCCTAATTATAGATGATTGGATTCAAACTTTGAAAAAATTGGTTTGTTGCCTCTATTGGGCAGTAAAACTCACTCAATCTATGTATGGCATATATTATACTAGACTAGACTATTCCCACATTAGCCTCATGCTTATCCTAACACATTTTCTTACGTCACCCTTATCTTAGGGTTGATCTATCTCCCTTTTTAGCTCCTAGCCACTGGAGGTCAGCATAAGAATTCAATAGCACCTGATTTGGACCAATCAACCATACATGGACAAATGTACCTGATACATAATAACACTAAATAAATGCCAAGGGACCATTTTTGGTTGTCTACAAATAGAATACAATGTTTGGCACATATTAGTCTAAGGTAGTAAAAGGAAAGTGTTATCAAAATGAGATGACTATGAGCAATGTCGTGCAGCCCAACAATAGATCATGAAGATCTTCCAAGGTGTTTGGATTCCACCAAACATAAATATTGTAACTAATAAGTTGAGTTTAAGGAGAGATAAACTAAGGTGATCTCTTCGACAAGTTAGCTCAATGTCCTTTTCAAATTCATTTGAAATTAAAATATTACTTATGTCTAACAAAATATTTCTTTAAACATCATTTAATGGCATGGGTTATAAGTGGGTAAAAGCAAGTGAGCTTTCTAAGGGATGCCTAAGTTTAAACCTTAAAAGATATGATAAAGCGCTGAAAGTGTTGAGATTGGATAAAACACATCATCCAACATATTGGGTGAATCGTACCCCAATAGACAAGGACAAAAGAGATACTTCCCAGCTAACAAATGAAGTTCACTGTGGAGCTTGGGTGGATTTAATAGAAGAGATAACCCTCAATCATAACAACTAAGCTAAAGGTTACCCTTAAAAGGAAATTAACCAAAACAAAAAAAATCTTAAAACACCTTTGACAATCATTCACAACATTCTAAGATTGTTGTATGGATGATGGATTTGATACCTACATATCAAAGGGATCTATCTGCTTGTGCTTCTTTGTTCATTAGTTGGACTCGATACCCAAATACCGAGAAATCCATCTGATTGTAATTCCTTGATCATTTCTTTGGGCTTTAATCATGCTCACTGGCATAGCTTAAATGCTAAAGGATATCAAGTCAGCCATAGTTGATACTTATCACAACTTAGCTTGGTTAAATATATAATGAAGCAGTACATTTGCTCTTTGATTACAAATTATTTTAATCTAAGCATAGCTGCAATGGATGCGGCCACCTTGATCACATACAAGGCAAAGAAGAGGTTAGTTATTTTCCCAATGCATTTGCTCTTCTTCATACGCTAAAGGTTCATGCATCACTCTATCAATGGTGTGTTTTGTTTCAGAATGCGAAATTCCACCAAAGCCTTTTCAAAAATCGTATAAATTATAAACTACCATCACTCATCAATGTTGCTTCTTCCCTTTTAAAAGTAAAGAGGAGCACTCTACCAAATTCATCTCCAAGTCGTATTGATCATGAGCTACATGGATATTTTATAAATATTGGTAAATTTTAGTAACTTTTGTATAAATACCTTAGAAATTAATAATTAATTGTAGTTTGAGAGGCTAGAATTTAGATGACACCAAAGTATGGCACAAAGAAATGCAATAGAAGCACTTTCAGAAGACATGATTCTTCTTCTTGTACGAAATGCCACAGAAACCCTTTTAGAAACATACTCCTTTTTATTATACCTTAGAAATACAAACAATAAACTTGGAACATAAAACATATAATGTTGAAACGGTTAAATTCAAGTCACATAGTAATCCATTCAAACATTAATTATTGAAGTCTCTGATTTTCTGCCAAAAGCTTAGAAGTCTGATTCATCACTGACTGTCTACATGTCAGGTGATTTACCACAGTTGTATGTGCATGACGTAAATTGCCAGCACGTTCTATCAGTCAATGACCAACAGGAGGGCTCTTTATGTGAGAGCAAAAGCATAGCCCAGTGCCAACTACTATAATCAATTTCTTTCATAAAGGAAAAGCAAACAGAAAATATTTTTCCATTTTGAAAAAAAATCTATTCTGTTTGCTTCTATGAACCAAAAGTTCCCTAATAATGTTATTGGGATCCTAACTAAAAAATTAAAAACTGATTTATACAATGAAACATAGAAACATTATGTGGCTTTTGTATGCTAGATCATTATCTTAAATAAGTGGCCTTTGAATAAGGACCAGCCTATGCAGGTACTAAATTATGAACAAAAATTAATGTTTCCTTCCCCTAACACAATTTTTAAGCTTGTTCGAAGAAGAGAACATATTCAAGCAAATATCAAACAAAAACATAACTCACTAATCTGCAGAGTATTAAAGAAATTTCTATACAGAGGTAAGTTCACATTTCATCGCAATATTGGAAAGGCTGTAGTTTATTTTATAGAAATTACATAGCCAAGATTAAAAAATTATTCAATCTCTACTAAATGATATATATAACTTTTTAAAATAGCAAGATCACACAATATACTTCAAATGAATTTTTAATCTACAGAACTCTGGAGAACAACAATATCAACATTTCCATTAAATGCCTTCAATGTCATCATCATTCTCTTGAACAGCTTGTAAAGGTCCAGCTTCAGATATATACGAGTAACCACTGTCTATCAGGCGAACCTGAGGCTCTAGTGAGTTAATCTTCTTCCAGTCCTCTTCAGATAACGACCAGTTGAAGATATCAAAATTTGTCTTGATCCGTTCATGTCTTAAACTGCGCGGTAACACGCTTGTTCCTCGCTGTAATCCCCATCTTAGAATTACCTGACAACATCAATGCAACTATCTTAGGTCTCAAATTAGTTAAAATGTTAAATCACACAAATGTGTATGTTGAATCTAGTCTAATCAAAAGAAAACTAGCAAGATAATAAACCAGCCTTTTATTTGGTATGACCATCTTTAGATTCCCTGACAACACCAATATGCACCTATCTTAAGGTTTCAAATTAATTGAAATGTCAAATCAAAAGTGTATACTGAATCTAGTCTAATAAAAAAAAAAAACAGTAAGATAATAAACCATCCTTATATTTAGCATGACTATAGAAACAAGCCAAAGTCACAGTAAATGAAGATTGAAACTAGCAAAATGAACCATTGCACAGCGTCAATGGTAACCCAGACTTCCCAAGAGGTCTCCCATCCCAGTACTATGCCAGCTCAAGCAAGCTTAACCGTTGAGTTTTTCCTATGATCAAGACCACTTATCTTGACACCCGCTTGAAATCACTCCTTGCATCAGATTTAACAGTCGATGATAGTGACTAATGCATATTAAACATTCGCTTGAAAGAGCCCAAGATTGGCAAATGGTTGTGGCTGAGAAATGCAAAATCTGTATTTTGTATTTACATTTCAGAACTTTCAGGTTACATATCTTAGTGTGAAAATTGACAAGGAACATAGCTTTGATGTACTCCATCATGCTGATTCTAGACCATCCCATTTATTAGTTTCTGGACATTTAAGGACATAAATAATTGCACCCATTTCTCTCCTCTCATTTCATGGAATGCTGTCAAATGGGATGAGCTTAAGTGGTAAATCATTGGGGCTTTCATAATGGAGCCACACACAGATGAGATTTCGCACCTGTCCTGCCTGTTTTATATGATTTTGAACGTGTTTTATGTGCTCCTTCAAACTTTTCCTGTCCTTTATGACATCTGATAATTTGTAAAACCCAACAACATAACCAGTGCCAATATTAGTTGAAGTATAAATGTGATTAAACGTTATAATTATTTTTAATAGTAACATGCACATGCAAGCAACACATTATTGTGTCGTTACCGTAAAATTACATTGTACAGCTTTTCCTTCAATTTTAACATTCTGATAGATGCGTTTAACTTGACCACCTCACAAGCATGGAAATATTACAAGATTAGCCTGAAGGCCATAAATAAATATAAACTGTCACTAAATTTTCAGTTGAAAGGTAAGTGTACCTGTCAACTCTCAACCCTGAAGCCACAGGTTCAAATCCCCAGTAGACAGATTGAATGTTGAAATTGGGTAAATTACTGTACCCAGCTCTGGGTACAGAATACCCCATCAGAGGAGCCAGGGTGCAAGTCCTGGGTGACTTTGAGATACCTCTTGAGTGCAGCATCTAAGCCAAAGATTAACTCGCAAGGGGAGTTTCCCAATTCAACAAAACATGGAATGCTAGCACTCTTTCAATGACTTCTCTATTACTCCATTTAAGGATGCCCATCACAGATGGCCACTTTGATCCATGGGAGATAACTAGGTGATCTCAAAGACACCTTCACTTGATAATGACTGCTTAAATGATCACAGGACATGAAAGAATGGAAACAAATCCCAAAGAAATGCAGAAAAGAATGGAAACAAATCCCAAAGAATCTTCAAAATAGAGGCCTTCAACATACTATGAGAGTCCTTACCATATTTACAAGATTGTGGGTTTTCTCAACTTGCTGGTTGCAGATGTCACATGATAACAGTTGCAACTAATTTGCTGCACCTGTGCTATCCGTCTCAACTTGCTGGTTGCAGGTGTCACATGAATACAGTTGCAACTACTTTGCTGCACCTGTGCTATCCGCTATGGGTGCTGAGACAACATTCTAAAAATCACAAGTGGAAATTCAAGCCAATACTACAGAGTGAAAAAGAAAAAATGCTATTTGAGCTTTAACATAAAGTGAATCTCTAGTAATAAATAATGTGTTTCATTGTATCTTATTTTCTTATGTTATAATCCAGTTAGATTGACTACGAACTTCTAGGTAGAAAATGTGAGTCCAAAATTGCCCTAGGTGATGTGGCTAAGTCAAGACAAGTTTTGGGGATTTTTCCTAACCTCTGAAAAAATATGTTCTATTTTCATTGGAAGCACTTTGATCTGTTCGTAACTCTATAAATTGACTGATGGTTAAGAGAAAGTTACATGTATTTCACATCCTCTGGAAAAGTAAAGCTTCTTATCTTGTATTCTGCAAATATGTGCATTTTATGGAAATGAAAGAAAGGAATCCCCAAAATGCAGAACTAGGTCATTTTCCTGAACAAAGCCAACTAATATGTTATCTCGGTAAGTTTTAACATTTGATTCCTTGTTCTTATGTCCTTCAAAGATGGAGGGATAGACTTCATTGTACAATGTAAAAGATAACATCTGTTAAATGGATTTGACAACTTTCAAATCAAATTTGTTCATCACAAACTGTAGACAAAAATGTTCCTTTGGCCAAGCCCACTTGCATGGATGATTGCACACACACTCAAACAAGAAATTACAAGTGAAATACAGTAACAGTACTTCATTTTAAAGTATAAAGGGGACCTTTGCCCATGTAATACTGAAAAATAAAAGATCAAATTGTTGATACTAACCTGTTCTGGGGTTTTCTTAAGGCGTGCTGCAATGTTTGCTACTACAGATGTTTTAAGCATTGGTGCATGAACAGATCTGCACCTTCTGAATGCAATTCGAGGTGTCTCACACTCATCCTCTCCACTTGACCCACATTCATTATTTAACGGGTTGCTTGCAGGTACACCCAAAGGTGTATGAGCTGATACATGAATACCCTTTGCTTGACAAAATTTGACAAGATCATCTTGCCGCCAAAAAGGATGCAACTCCACCTGCATACATAAAGTATGAGCTGAAAAAAAACAATATGCAGGACCATTTTAAGCTTTCTATCCTTTCGTTTTTTAGCAACAGCCATAACAAATGTGAAGTTGAAGAACATTCAGACACAAGATAGGCAGTTATGCAAGCCAGTAACCTGTTTTCAGGCTACCAATGCACAATAGCTAACCATGTTGCAGGACCATTTTAAGCTTTATATTCTTCATTTTTTAGCAACAACCATAAGAAATTTAAATTATAAAAACATTCAATAGCCACTAATACAAGGCAGACAGGTATACAGGCCAAGTACCTGTTTTCTGGCTACTAATGCAACTTCGACAGTTAACCATGTCGTAGGGAGAATTTTACTATTTGGTTGTATGCATTTCTACATGGTGGTAAATTGTTTTTGATTTGGAGCCATATAGGACAGTAAGGCAAATCTGATACACTCAAGGAAGAGTTTTTTATATAGAACGTTTTGGCTACTTGTAAAAGGTCTAATATGTGTCCAACAAAAACCTGCTGTATCAGTTATAAACCTAATATAAATCTAAAACTGAAATCGTATATATATGAGACACAACAGAAAATTTGAGACAACTATATGTATCTTGAATTAGAATGCAATAAAATATGAACTAATGAATTATCTTAAATTTATTATATTACTGAAATCTGTTATGTAGCTAAAATCTGAAATCCCTGGAAGCTAAATTTGAAACTTCTGAAAAACTGAAATAAACCACTAAAAGGAAAACTGACAACTGTAGCTGTAGTATTACTGAAAATAGCAGAAATAATACCATAGGATAGAAGAAAGTTTTCCTTAGAAGGTATGGATGACAAACTCAGGCCAAAAGGTTTCAAAGAACCGTATGGGCATTGCACTTGGACAAGAGACTCGGCCTTTCAAACTTCTAAACAAAAAAACTCCACCAGACATAAGATGGCATCACCCATTAGAGGGGACAAGCCTCTTTTGAAGGCTTTACATGCAGCAACCTATTTCCAAACAGCCTAGACACATTCAATCTAGACCATAGTGACCTGAATAAGGGAG
This sequence comes from Torreya grandis, assembly GCA_037957365.1. Lineage (NCBI taxonomy): Eukaryota > Viridiplantae > Streptophyta > Pinopsida > Cupressales > Taxaceae > Torreya > Torreya grandis. Next base: position 3,690,630 of record JARHVA010000487.1, read on the forward strand.
ACATTTCAGATACAGGAAACTAGGGATACCATTTAACCAAAAAAACAGGTTTATGCACAATGAGGACAGAAGGGTCTGGGAGACAGAAAAATATAATATTTATAAATAGTAAATACCAAAATATATATATATATATATATATATATATATATTTCAGAATTCTAGTGCTAGAAAATGTCAGGAAAAGGTTTTTTCTTCTATTTTAGATACCGAAAAAATAACTATATATAAATTTCAGAATTTTAGTGCTACAAAATGGCAGGAAACAGTTTTTTCTTCAATTTTAAAACATTCTAGGGCGATGCAGCAGGAAACAGCAGGAAACTTTGGCCAAGTCTCCTAACCCCTGGAGACGACGACATTCATGTTCACCATTTCCATAATTTATTGGAGATGTGTACCATGGGTCAAGACACGTGTTTCCCAGTTACTATGATCTCGACATACTGACCAAAAAGGTGGGTTGGTGGACCCACTACCTAAAAAGGTTGGTACACCCATTAAACCCAAAAGTGGTCTGCCCATTTACATTAAAAATGTCGGCTAAACCCATTACCTAGTAGTGTCATCATTATAATTTATCAGCATTTGTATTCAGCTTCTATAAATAGCAGTTTTAGAGAAGTGCCCTCTTTAGCCAAGTGAATGGAGCATGAATCCCTCTAACTATGGAAAATTGCTTTCTGCAATAGTGTACTTGTTGCTATGCCATTTTACATGCACTAATTATAAATGCACGATGCAATGGAAAAAAAAATCTGTCTAAAACATTTAGTGCTGATAGGTTTTAGAACAGTTCTGGCTTGGAATTTTCATGCACCCCTTATGAAGAGCACTTAATCTAGATATTTAAATTTAGAGTCAGACTTTAGGAGGCTTGTTTATCATGCCCTACTTTTCTGAACTTGTGCCGTGCCTATATTTTATGCATCAATCTATTTAACACCTACCAATACAAATTAGAGGTTCAACCTCTTTTCCTAGGATAAACCGAAAACTGAAAACAGGTATATGGAAACTTCGGAAACATGAGTATCCAACGGAGGTAGGTTAAGAAACAACAGAAACATTGGGATAAACTTCTTAATGAGATGGCAGGAAACAAGGAATCAACAGAAAACAATATAAAAACAACAGAAACTTCCACATAATCTTGTATAGTATAGAAAAAAATTGGAAACGCCTTGCAATAGTATTGCAGACTTCCAAAAAGTACCAAAACGTTGAGTTTCAGCACTGGAAACAACGAACCAACAGAAAACTGTACTAAAAACAATGGAGACTTCTACGTACTATAGGAAAAATTTGGAAATTCCTTATAATAGTATTGGAGACTTCCGAAAACTTCCAAAAAGTTGAGTTTCAGCACAGGAAACTTTCAGAAACTTGTAGAGAATAGCCAAAAACTTTAGAAACTATTTCCAGAAGATTCAAACACATTTCCAGAAGTTTATGGCCCTCTCCAAGATTTCATTAAGTTTTCAGAACAGTGAAACGTTTCAGAATCCAAACAACAAGTTTCCAGCCTGTGCAAACAGTTTTCACATTTCAAAGCTCTTGGAAAATCTACTCAATCGAGGTGTGCAGCTACCCACCCATATTCGTGCATTTGTGCATATTGTGCCTTTTTTTTTGGTTCTTCTAGTATAGCATAGACAAATTTGGTTTCTTTTAGTATAGTATAGACAAATTTGGTAAACTCCTTGCAAAGATATTAGAGCCTTCGGAGAAGTTCCAAAAAATTGAGTTTCAGCATTGGAAACAAGGATCAACTGAAAACAGTATTAAAAAACTACTACTTCTAGAGACACTGTATGGTATAGACAAATTTTGGAAACTCCTTGCAACGGTATTGGAGACTTCCAAAAAGTTCCATAAACTTGAGTTTCAGCACCAGAAACTCTCAAGAAACTCCTAGATATTGACCAGAAACTCTAAGAGTTATTTCCAGAAGTTTCAGGTATGGTTACCAGGAGATGTGTACAGGTACGGGTACGCCATTTTTTAGAAAAATAGGAGACGGTACTCAGAGATGGCAAAATAATAAATATATATATTTATATATGTATGTAAAATTTGGAGAAAAAATATTATATGGCCTAATATAGCCCGAGAAAAACATTAATAACTTTGTAAAGAATTAGATGTCGACAAAAGACAAGTAATTATATTGATATATGTCTTTGATATCTTATCATATCTAGGGTCAAGATTCCAAAATATATTAAAAAAAACACTGAAGTACAAGTCTCCCAGACGCAGCTCTGGTGGTGGGAGACAAGTCCCCATGCAACACTGGTTCAACTTTCCAGCACACACCAAGAGTTCCTGAAGTTTTCAGAACAATGAAACATTTCATAATCCAAAAAATAGGTTTCCAGCCTATGGATATAGCCTTCACGATTTAAAGCTCTTGGAACATCTACTCAATTCAAGTCTGCAGCTACCCACCCATACTAGTGCTTATTAGGGTGTGCAGATGCCCACTTGTATGTGTATTTTTACATATCGTGCCTTCTTTGTCATATTATTGTTGTGTCTAGTGTGGAGATACATTGCATCTGGTAATAGAAGGAAAGAAAGAAAGAAATTATATTAATATCCACAGATGACCAAACGTAGATCAATGGGACTCGAGGATACAACAATTAACAATTAAAAGTTCTAGGAAGCTATACAAAGAGAATCCTAGAAGCCAAATAATAGAATAAAGTGTGCATAAAACAAAGTACTTCCTCATCTACACTGATTGGTTTTTTTTTGCCTTTTTTCCCTCTCCAATCCTTGTACATTTCATTGGTCTTTTTCATTCATCTTTTTTAGTTCAATGTTGATAGAGTTTGTCCGTATCTTATTCCCTATTACCTCCAATCATTCCCCATCTTCCGTTAGTGTTTTCGTTTCCATTGTACTTTATTTGAGTCATTTGCAGGCTATAAGAAAGGGTGGCATAAGTCAAAGGGGCTACTAGTTATCAAGTTCTCAGATCAACAGCCACTAAGGAAGCATATAGACAATTGCACCTACTCGCACACCAGACAATACACATATTCACAGCTTTGGGCTTATGATCCACATGATCCAAGATCGTATGATGTCCACACATTAAAGCTGCCCTAAAATGATGTCATTTGGCATTTAGTTTATACGTGTGACATCATTTTTTTGTGGCTTGACCACAGTGCTTGACCAGCTATCATGTGCAATGTAACATGGTCCTTTTTTGAATGTTGAGATGTGGTAGAGCATTACACCACATCACTAGCTTTAGAACATTGAACCTTTGCTTAGTGACAACCGGACCAAAACACAAAGGAAATAAAAAGAAACATAGACGGACTTGTTTGATCCTCAATCTTTAGAGACAGCTTCGCACAGGAGAAGGGCACACCATGTAACAGGACACAACACCCATTTTATTAGGTAAGATAATAAGTTGTGTTGTCTTAAAGCTCACATATTAACACTATGTCCTAAGAAGGTCATATGGACAGTGGCATCATGAACCCCTTATTATGTGCATTGAACCTAGACACATAGGAATAGGGTTAGCTTTAGGAGGCTCCCGTATCAAGCTTCACTTTTCTAAGAATGGGCATCCACTATACATTGTATGCATCATCTATTTTCCCCCTACCAGAAAAAATCAGAGATTATACCTCTTTTAACTCGTAGCACCTACTCATTTTCAGCAAGCAGGTACCCGCAGCCTTCTTTGTACTTATTAGGGTAAGCAGTGTCCCGTTGTAAGTGTATTTGTGCAATTTGTGTCTTATTTTTCCTGTTACTGTATGTTTGGTGTGGAGGTACACTGCATAGAACAGATATGTTAGTAGGTTTTCACTTGTGGGGACTAGGCGTGTTTTGTTCATAATATATAAGGACAGAACCATGTTTCTGGCATGCAGAAAGTTGAGTAAATCTAAACTGTTCTACATGTTTGTGACATTGGGACACTGTGGAAGAATGTCTTGAGGCATGAAATCTAAAGAAGAGACTGTAAGTTTGAAAATATCACTCAGTGGTATCCCACAATTAATTAAAATCATAAACCAAAAGGGAGACAAGTTTTTATGTGCATCATTTGCCACCACCCACTGCTTCAAACAAAGAGGCAAAACAGAAAAAAACAATCAAAGGTGAATTGGTAAATGAACACAACAGATTTGGGTTCAGTATTATAACTTCCATCATTGTGTAGTTACAAAAGGAAGAAAAAATCGGCTGCAAGTGCTTTCTCAGGGATTCATGAGCATCAAGTTTTCATTGCTACAGGCTAATTGGGTAAACTAGAATAAAGATAGAATATGCTAAGGATCAAAATATTTGAGTCTTGAGATCTGAACCAGGAGGTCCAGTGTATGGGTTGCCATAGGAGAATGATCCGAGGAAGAAAGGTTGTATATTCTTACCTTCATCTTAAAATTGTTTGTTTCAAAAGAATGTCAAATTTACCTTCTGAGGGGCATGTGGGATTTTTTAAGATATACATAAAGGTAAAACAATCATTTATTTTGGATTGACATATATATAAAGAGATTTATATCTAAGTTCAATGTTTTCCAACAATAACAGTGGGAAAACATTAAAATTACAACTTACAAACTTGTTGCAGATTCTTCCTTTACCATGTAGTAAAGGGAATAGCATTTCAACAGTTTTTTTTTGACAGGGTAGTCTAAACCAAAGGGAAATATAGTATGTGTGGTAGCAATCACTTACTACAGTGTTCATTTTGTTATCTTATATCGACAGCATGTAGAGTTAATAATTTATAAGAAAGTGTACCAACTACATGTCTGGCAAAAAAACAGATAAAGTGACTGAGATCTGTAGTTCCTTTTTAGGTGTAACAAAATGTGTCTTACTCTTGCCCAAATGTCTCCTTTCAAAACTTGTAAGGCTAATGATGATTCATTAATTCATATAGATTGAGCAAGCTTTCTCTTCCTGTTATCATCAATTTATTGCAACAAGGTCAAAACTCTCTAAATATCTTAAATAAGAACTTGCAAGCTGCCCAATTTTGGATGAGGAGCTAGGCAGCAAACAGCAGTGTTCTGAGCAGCATTTAGAAGTAAGGGATTGTGATTTTGTACGGTTGAAGTCTTCAGACACACAGTTCCTTGAGGTAGCTGGTATTAGAAGCATCCTCAACTATGGTCCCTACCAGATTTTAGATATGGTAGGGTAGTTGACAGACTTGAACTCCCAGCAGATTACAAAGCGCATAAGGTGTTCCATGTGTCTAGATCACAGTAGCAAAAAACCTCCAAATTGAAAAAATACACCACATTTTTTCTTGGCCATACATACAAAACACTCACTTTTTTGGAGAGAGTGGGTCACCATAGCCCACTCTCTCTTTGTAACCTTAATTGAAAATTTGATATGAATGTTGTTCTAGATGCTTTAGGATATTTGCTTAATGTATTCTGTATGCCGCTTTTTCGCCTTTGTTCAAGCATATTTCACATTTTTGCTGAACCTATCGTATCTCATTTTTTATGATCATGGCTACTATGGTCTAGACATTGAAACTTTGCCATCTTTTCTGTCTGAGATGTCTCCCTTAGCTGAAGAGGGAAGTTTTTACTTGAACCTAAGTTGATAACAGATGTTGAAGAGCAAGACCTGAGAAATTAAGTAATCACTAAGAATATAGTAAATTAAAAGATTTACATACCAGTGGCATCCTCTTCTCAATTTGGTGCTTTGCAGGCAAGGCATAGGAACCTTTAAGGAGGTAAATAATTGAGGCGAGTAAATTCAAAACTCTTTATTCTCTTAGTTTAAGTAGTAATCATAAGAAATATAGGATTAAGAATAGTCAATTGGTGGCAATCAATGTTGTATAGATGGGTAGTCAAGGGGCGCAGTTATCTATTTTGTCGCTATTCATATCAGATAGCCATGAATGTTGAGAAGTAACCTGTTTCATCAAGGATGTTACACAATTTATTGAAAAGAGGCTAGCCAGCCTTCTAAACCAACAATACAAATGTCAGTGTTAAAGTATCAACCAAATAATGTCATCTGGAAAATGGCCTCAGATAATAGGGCCATGCTGCAGAATCCTCGTTGGATGCTGCTCGGTAATCACATAAACCCTCTTGCCACACAAAGTTTCTGAAATTCATAGTATGACATAATTTATATTATATCACATGCAAATATCAATATTCAAGGCCCTAGAAATGCTTGGGTGTAATTCATGCTTAAATTAGTCAAATCTAAATATGATGAATTATCTAGCCTTGGATTTGGCAACACTGCAATCTTATAATTCCTGTAATTGAAGCGCTGGGGTATTTTTCAGCTTTGGTTGTTCTCATATTCAACATAACAACGACCGTAAGGAACATATAGTACCAATACATGATAACCCAAAATCTGATTACAGCTAGTTCCCCAGTCATAAAGAAAAACAAAATTAGGCTGAAAACATTAGAGTTAGCAAACTATTATGTTGTTGGCTATCGGTTGCCATTATTTAATAGTTTTCAAATCATTGTTATGCTATTGCTGGCCATTTCTTGCTATTTGTTGAAACATTCCTAGCGAAATCAATTGCAGTATGAACAAAAGGAAAACTGTACCCTCAAAAATAAGTACTACGGACCAAATTAAAGGTCATGAAAAGGCTCATAGATTTTTTTTATTAGTCTACCAGCAACTGTTTGCAAGTAGCTCCTTTGAACCCTATTGCAAATGCCCGTTGTTCCACTGGAAGGCTGGATATGATATCCTTAGAAAAGTCCTCCAATTGTTATGACGAAGATTCCAATTCATCAGTGGAACATGCTTTAAATGTTTTCCAGTGATTCTCTCACTTTTCTGCAAACATGTTTCTGGTTTAGCCCCGCATGTAACCTTAATTTGTCACAATAGAAAAAGCGAAGACCCAAATTGCCAGCAGCATTTTGTGAGGCCAAGAGGGCAAGGGAAAATACGCCTTTTCAATTATTAATTCTATTTACATAACCGATAAAGGCCTGGTGTGTATTTACCCATCTTGGCTCCTTATTGCTTTCCCCAATGTTTTTCTGGGCTTAAGCCCGTTGAACCACAATAGCAAAGAAAAACAAACTAGATTTCATTTATTATTTCAGCAAAAAGAATACACTGAGAACAGAGAATCAAAGTACCTGATTAACAGCAGGAATTATCTTTGCAAAGCTAAGCAACTCCTCTATCTGTTGTATGCTGAAATTGCTGACTCCAATAGAATTCACAAGCCCTTTCTCGACCAAGCACTCCATGGCCTGCCATGTTGCTTTCAACCGATGCGAAGGCTGTCTCAATTCCATACCAGGTTTCCTTGGAGGATCAGTGGCATCCCCAAATGAGAAAGTCACAGGCCAATGCACCAAGTACAGATCCAAATAGGACAACCCAAGATTCTTCAAGCATACCTTAACAGATGTCTCAACTCTCTTGGGGGCATTTGTAGTGCACCACAACTTAGAGGTCACAAAGACATCATCTCTCTTCAATCCAGGCACTCCTCCACTCAAGGCCTCTGACAATGCCTGTCCTACTTCACTCTCATTTCCATACAAATGGGCACAATCTAAATGTCTATATCCAACCTCCAATGCAGTCCTGACTGCCTCGGTGCATATATCCCCATCAGCCTGCCATGTCCCCAGACCAACAGCGGGAATTTTATGCCCCGTATTCAATACAAAACAGTGCTCATAGCTGTTCATGCTTTTCGTCTTCATCCTTGTGTGTAGAATTCAATCCTATGCTGGCGTAATGAACATGAGGGTATCCAGAAAACTATTTCTTCCTTCTGATTTCCAATAACTTTTCAATTGGGTATCGCACCTCCTGGTTTGAGCCGCCTGAATGGACCAAACCCAATTACAAACTATTAAGATTTCAATCAGTCCTGTACAGAATCCCTCAAATCTACTTGATTTCCAGTTTTTTCTCAAGTGGGTATCGGAGCTCCTAGATTTGAGCTAGCCCAATATCAATCAGGATTCCAATCTGTCCGTTGCTGCCTTGAGCCCTACAAATAGTAGGTTTTATAAGAACAGATTAGGTCACCTGAACGAGCTTTTGACTGGTATACCCAAAAACTGATGACGTTGGAAATTTGGAATGGGAAATTGTTCAAAAGTTGTTGGCAAAAAAACAATATGAAAACTCACCTGTCCTTTGCCGCCGGTTCGGAATTCTCATCCACTTCCTGTATTTCAAACTAGAAAAGGGAAAAAGAATAAGGGTCAAATACAAATATCAATCAATCTGAAACAAAGGCTTCCTGCCCCATAAAAGTATAGTCAAACTTGGCCTTTTTAGTATCCCTATAACGATCGCATTGTACCCAAAAGTCGTCTGTTGGCCAAGAAAACATGGAGATTTTTACTTTCCCATAAGCTTCCAAAATCCCAAGATTCTACAAAGTCATTGATCTAAATCAAGCTCAGAATCATGCAATATAAGCTCCGGTTTGCCGTAATAGTAGCTGGAGATTTGTTGTTGGGTCCTCTATCATGCAACCAAATTTTTACTTTGACAGGAATGTAACTTCAAATGAAGTAAAATCTGCATGGACGGTTGATAGGTAAAGCATTCCTCGCTGTCGGGAGATTATTTTTTGCATGGGAGAATATGCTTTTTCGATAATGTACTTGATCCGTTACAGGGTGGAGAAACTATTTGTTCCATTTTAAAAATATTGATGCGGTCAATTTCTCATAGCTAATCGAGTAACATCCCCTAAAAAATTCTTGTTGAAGTAACTAATGTGTTATTTGTTGAAATTGGAAAGTTTCAATATATTTATTAATTGAAAAATCAGAGTAAGGTGTATGGATAATTATAATTTAAAAAATGATCGACGATTTGATATTTATGATATTAACAATAAAATAAAATAAAAATATAAAAATAATTAAATAATTAAAAATATATGATATCAATATCATAAATCACATGTGGACATCAAAAAGTATGTTATTCTCCACCTTATGCTCTAATATATATATTCTAAGCTTAAAAATAGATTTAATATAAAATAACTAGCAAATTGACCATGACCTAATTTTCATATATATATATATATATATATATATATATATATATATATATATATATATATATATATATAATTATTTAATCCCTATGGGAAATGCAAAGTAGGTCTTCTTAGCCGGCTTAGGAAGCCCCACTCTCCACAAAATTACAAAACTTTGAAGATGAACTAAGTAAAACGGGAGTACCCATAAAAAATCAAGTTGCAAGACCCTAGGTGAGGGAATCATAATATCATAAATCACATGTGGACATCAAAAAGTATGTTATTCTCCACCTTATGCTCTAATATATATATTCTAAGCTTAAAAATAGATTTAATATAAAATAACTAGCAAATTGACCATGACCTAATTTTCATATATATATATATATATATATATATATATATATATATATATATATATATATATATATATATATATATATATATATATATATAATTATTTAATCCCTATGGGAAATGCAAAGTAGGTCTTCTTAGCCGGCTTAGGAAGCCCCACTCTCCACAAAATTACAAAACTTTGAAGATGAACTAAGTAAAACGGGAGTACCCATAAAAAATCAAGTTGCAAGACCCTAGGTGAGGGAATCATAGCAATCATGAAAACCAATTATGGAAACCATCAATCATGTGCCCATTTTTCTTTATAATACTATAATATTGATAAATAGATCTAAGTTAATATATAATGTGATTTTTTATAAACATTTAATTATTTAAATAGATATAAATATATGTAAAATAGTAAATCAAATGAGTCATTGAAATTTGATAGTAAAAAATAGTATTTAATATGAATTAGAAAATGATTAAAGAAATTCGGGATGATTAAAGAATAATATACAAACAACTAAATTTTAAATTTAGGAATATCTAAATCATCAAGTTTTGTCTCTGACAAAAGTCAAGTATGCAAAATCTATTTTAACAATTGTGTTTCTATAGTTTAGGGCTCCAAAATCATAAATTAGTTTTTTACACCGTCATTTTTAGCACTAGAAAAATGGATTTCGTCTTCTTGCCCTAATTAAGTAGTTAGGTTTAAAAACCGTAAAGAAAATGGTATGTGTTTAGGACCTATGTTATACCAAGGGATCGTTGAATTAACTTGATATTTGTTGACCCCTCAATAGTGTACAATATTAAAAACACACTCCAATATTTGCAGTTGCTCATCCACAAATAAACTAGTATAATATAATTTGTCATTAACATGAACTTATGTGCTTTAATGAATGTTCTAACACTTGTTTAATTTCTCTAAATACTTGTAAATGCTCAATAGATTCCTATGAACAATAAAATTAGTTTTTTCCAAGTGTTAGACGTTTTTCAAATGGTTTCTAAATGACTCTCATATGTCTAAATGCACTCAAGTGCTTGTGTATCTATAGATTTCTATGCAAACTAGGATCCACCAATCAAAAGAGTGAAAAAGGTGGGATAAGGGTCACACAAGACAAGCAGTAGAAGAGCCCAAACACCCCTTGCCAAGGTCATGCAGTTACGCTCTAGACATATATGGAGCATAAAAGTGTGCTCTGAACAAGTTTGGAGTGTGATATTGTGCTTTGTACAACGAGGGAAGAATGCAATCAAACCTGGAAGGGAGGAAGATGAGAGTTGGAGGGTGTCGGGAGAAGGTGCGAGGACCACTAAAATTCAATAGTGCTTCATTAATATCCAATTCAAACCAAGAATAAATAAGCACACAAACATCTTAGAAATATGTAATTTAACGACTAATAAATGCATGGGGGCCATTTTTAGGTTTTTATAATTTGTCCTACTTCGATGTGTGTGTGTGTGTTAAATATGTAATTTAATGACTAATAAATGTGTAGGGGCCATTTATAGGTGTCTACAATTTTTCTTACTTTAATGTGTGTGTGTGTGTGTGCATGTGTGTGCAGGTGCATGTGCATATATATCAAAGTAAAGCAAGACATTATGTGTATACAATATGTGTGCCCCTGAAGCTCCCTAAACAAACTCCAATGCACCTATGAATCCTAAATAGCATTCTTTGTTTTTTTACACACGCTTAGGTGAGTGCCAATAATAATAATAATCTGTTAAAATATGTTTTATCTTATTCTAGATTTAGGTTATCTAAACAAGGCAAAATGATATAATTTTCAAATTGCATAACAATCCATATACAAATATGAGGGTAACTAGTAGAGTATTACTAATTTATTATAATTTACTATTTATGGAAATGATCTAGAAGATAAGGTACTTAGCTTTTTTAGATTTTATTCTAGATTGTGATAGGGTACAATCATTGAGGTTTGAAATGGGTCTATGGTCACTGAAATCTAGAAACAAAGTGCTTGCACCTATTGGGAAGAGTTGGTGTTTTTTAGATGCCTATGTCAGGGTAAAATTGTCTACTAAGGACTAGAACCAACTACGATATCTACATAGGTCTATGACAATTTGGTTATTGCACATGTGCTTGTAAGTGACTCTTGTGTATTTATATACCTTTAATCCTATGCATATAACTCTATTTTATTCCTTCTTGCTTTAAAACCCTGGCTCCATTTTTGACACTAGGTTCGCTTGTAAAAAGGAATTAGTGGGATGGGTTGAGATAACCTTGACCACTGCCTATTAATTGGTTGAGCTCTACCTACATTCCATTACTCTAAAAAGGGCTTAAAATACACATAGTTCTCCCACCCACCTGAGTGTGTGCAATCAATGTAATACTAGCATGCAATGAAATCTTGAGTATGGCTTTTGGCACTTGACAACCTATGATTTTGACCTTAAAATGGTATTCACACTTGGCTCAAGGACTGTTCCTCTTAGGGGTTTTAGATTTGGAAGCTTTAGGGTAGTTCCTCTCAATTTATAAATGTATCATTGAGTGTAAGATATGTGATTGCTAGATAGGTGATAGATAGGAACAAGCTCAGGCTTGATTTGTATTAATAGCTTACTCTTTAGGTAATTTTCCTATGTACCAACATGTGAAATGTATAAACCAACCCATATGAAGGATTTAAATTTTGTAAAATAGATGTTAAAGGGCGTGCAAACAGGTATGGCTCAAGTAGATGGATCTAGCAGGTTGAAACCATCTAAAGAAGACCGAAATGTCCAAAAAGTAGAAAATAATGATCTAAGATTAGGAGAGAGTCTAAATATGATGATAAGTTATTCAGGTAGAGACTAGGGAAATCTTGTGTAGTGATCACAACAATTTGGGAAGGTTGAGCCCATAGATGAATAAATGGGTAAGAGAGAGTGTGAGCAAGAGTTAGTTATGTGCACACATGTGAAGTATACCAAGGTTTCGTCAAAATTGACATTATTAAGTATCTAATATAAATATGAGTGTCTATAGTTTCCCCCTTTTATTCTAGTAATGTAAGTGCTAGAGTAAAATGATAGAGAGAGATACTTGAGTGTAACTATATGATTGTATTTTTGAGCTATTTATTAAAACTACTATAAATAGTAACTTAAACCCAAAAGCACAATAACATCACAATGAGAGAAATAAAGGAACAATCAACAACTTAAGAATGAAACCTTACCATTATCTTGTCCCTTGTAGCTTCTCTCCAATATTTTCCAACTGATTCCAATGCAATATGATTTGGATGTCGATTATTTGTTAGTAGCTTCAAGATGACTCTAATGGCTTCCTTGGATAGTTGAATGGATTGCAAGAGTGTATGGATGCTTCTAAGAGATTAGAATGAAGGCTGGTATGAGAATAGAATGAAGGCTTATGGATTTTCTTAGTTTTTCTTATTAGCTTGGTCATGCTTCAAGCATGTCTATTTATAGGATGGTGGAGGGAGTTTTAGGGGAATTTTAAAATATTTAGAAGCCCCTAGTTTAGAGACTTCTATAATATTAGAGAGGCTTCTCTTGTTCTAGAGATTTATAGGTTAGTTTAGGGGATAATGGGAATTAAATGAGGATCAAATGAGGTTTAAGGTTCATAGGGATATAGGAGAGGTTAGGTGGTAGGTTGGGTAGGGGTAGTTGAATAAATAGGAATTTTTAATTTACAAGTTGGCTAATAGGTAGTTAATGTAATAATATTAGTAGTTAAGTAGGCTTCTTATTAGGATAATGGGGTGATTAATTGATCAAAGGGGTATAGAAAAGTTTTTTGGGGTGTAGGAAATATTGTATAGGAAATAGGATTTTAATTAATTGGCTAGGATTATGGTTATTGGATAAATTAGTGGGATTAAAAGAATAATTAAGGTGACCAGATTTAGGTGCATACATTTTTCCCCTCTTTGAAAGGGCGTTGCAAGTAAGTGAAGTGGGAGGAGTAATGGTTTTTCAAATAAAAACCATTTTGTGGATGAGTTAGCAGATGATGTTAGTATACATAATGCTCCCTCAAGGGGACATGCAGAGAGGAATGAGCTAGATGGCCACTCGAAAAGAAATCATTGGGGTAGGATAAGACCTGTTAATGCATTTTTATGAACACCAATTCATAACAAGGTAACCTCTAACATTTTAGGATCTCCATGGAGGTAAACCTCCACTCTAAGGCACGAGTTGCATGTATGCGGTTTTAACAATCAGGTGATGGAATAGTAGGCAAATCATGCATGTTTTTTAACCAGGACTATGTATTGATGGATGGTATACTAAAAGAAACTCTAAAGTAGGTGAGTTAGTGGCTGGATGGTTACTAATCTAGAGTGGGTAGATTTCAAAAATAAACTCAAAATAGAGGGTAGGGTAGAGTAGGAAAGGACTTTATGGCTTTAAGAATCACCTTTTAGGCTAGATTCTAAGTGGATAAGTACTTTGAGAACCAATGTCTCTTGCAAGTAGTTGTTACACATACACAGACAAATATGGTCAAGTAGTTTAGGATAGTTTGATATAAGAAACTCAGGGATCTTAGTCAAAGGTTGCTCCTTTAGAGTATTTGTTGTACACCCTTATTCAAGAGATTATGACTCAGACCAGAGAAGTATTTGAGATATTTGTTGCACATACACAAAAGACTATATCATTGAAAGCACCTCTACACACTTAGAAATATGAGATATTCAACTTACTCAAAAATTCATGTAATTGTTAATTATTCAATAACTTTTGCACATTTAAAACTAGCATATTAATCATAATAAGAAGAATTCCTCACAGCTGTCGCACACTAAGAATTATTGAATCAAATAACTGAAAGATCAAACATAATTACACAAATCTTGGAGAGAAAATATGCCAACACATTTGTTGACAAAAAAAGATTGATTCTGCTTCTGTATTGATTTTTTTGACTTTTGAAAATGAGGGTTACATATGTTTGAGTAGACTTGGAGATGGGTCACCTCATTCTCCAATTACATGAATTTTTTTTTGTTTACATGGCACAATTAGAACCTTAGTTCTAACTGTAGCTCCAAAACTATATGTAATGTATACATATAATTAACTTACATTTATCAAGAATTAAAATTAGCCTTTACAATATGATGCAACATGTGCATGCTTACAAATAATTTAGGTAACTTTTACATTAAGTTATAATCATAAAAAAATTGTGAGTACAAAACTTAATGCCATTACATTGATATGCACAAAACTAGCCTTTCAACTAAGGCTAAGTGGATGTTTACATGTATGCATTAACTTTTGTGGGATTTGTCATTATTGATGTTGGTTTTGAACTAGATGTTATAGCCTTAGTCTTATTCTTATTTGCCTCCAACTCAATATAACATTTATGACCCATATCATGTTGTTGCCTTCTGATGTCTAAGTTGAGTAACGAGGGTCTATGCACCTTGTTAACTTGCTCTAAGAGTTTTGTATGCTCAGCCTTTGTATTTTGGAAGTTGATCTTCAAATTTTAACTTTTGTTACCTTCTTTGTTGAAAAACTCAACTCAACTTCAATGTCCTCAAGTGCTAACCCTTGTAGGATCTGCTTGAAATTCTTAGATGCTTCTTGAATGAGTTGATCAAAATTGATTATACTAATTAGCTTGTCAATATTGTCCCTTGCCTTAGATAATTTTAATTCATCCAAGATCCACAAGATGAGAGTTTCATGTTCTTGATATATGGGCATTACTATCCCAGCTATGGTAACCCATCCTCTGGCTTTTTGTGTTCTAATCACCACCAAATTGAGGGCATTTGATGCCTCCAATGGTGTCATAAATCCACATGGCTACATGCCTTATTAGTAGTGTACAAAATCAATAATTTTAAATTATTTTCATTTTGCTTTAAATAATTAAAAAATTGATGTGTCTAACCTATATGGGAGGCCAATTCTACCCTCATTACCTCAATAGCCTCTAGATGTAACATTTAGATGCAACTTCCTGAACTTCAATCTCAATTTATACTAGAATGTGGACTATTTTCTAATGTTTTTTGATTTCCTCTAATTATTATTCTAGCTCTTACCTTTCCATTTTAGTTCCCTCATGTAATGTTATCATAACATCCTTGTGACTTTATACAAGAGACTTAAAATTTTCTATGTATGGGGATTGCCCCAACTGTCTGTTCTTCCTTTTGGACAAGGCAAATACTTCTTGTCTTTCCTCAAGAATGATCTCCTTCCTAGCTTCATCCTCTAATTTCCTCTTCTTAACATTTTGAATACTTCCTAAGGGCTTATCAAATAAGGAGGTTATTGATGGTAGTCTATGATTTAGAAATTAGACTTTTGGGAAGCCATCGATCTAAGATCAACTGCCCATGGTGGAATAACTAGCCAGGTTAGGTCTATTGACTATGTATCCTTAGTTGTTACCTCCACCGATTAATTTTCTATTGATTACTATATGACTCCTTTGAGAACTATATCAGGGACAGATGGCCATATGATTTTGGACTAATTTACACCTCCATATTGGGGGAGTGGATGGACTATATAGATTTGTTTACCCCTTTTTGTCTTCCCTGAGGATATGATAGTAGTATCTTGGGAGGAACTAGTGGAAGGCATTAGCAAATTGATCTATGTGGAAGAGATATGGAGTTGGGAGTTGGCCAGTATTATTTCAATCTTATTAGAGGCCCTTTCTTTTTCATAGTTCAGATTGTAGTAGTCTCGAAGGGAATGTCAGTAGTGGTGGCATCAATGGACATGGTTAGCACTATGAGGGAAATGAAACAATAGTGGTAGAAGAAACATCTTTTACTTTGGGAGTGAGCAAAGGGCTTTGTAAGAAAAAAGTGAGGGGAATTGAAATATCAGGGGTGGAGGTGAGATCCTCTAGCTTTAGAGTGAGCAAAGGGGTTTTCAAAATGGCACTAATAGGAACTGAACCAAAAATGGGGAAAAATGAGAAACCTTAGGAAGAAGGGTCTGAAGGCTAAGCCTTCTTACCTGATTTGTCATCTTTGCTCAGTGAATTCCCTTTGTCGACTAAAAGGCTTAGTACCTTTGCTCTTTCTAATTCTTCCTTTTAATCTATTTCTTATTTTACCTCTATTTACTATTGGGGAACTAAAGGTATGCCCTATGGTTGATCAACTGTTGGATTCTCTATGAGGGGAGGAGCCCTTGGCTTCCCCTTATAGAAAATAATATCCTTTAATGGTGGGGATGAGGCTCACTAGATTGAGGTAATAACAACCTCTTACACCATAAATGTCTATAATTGTGGTGCAACTATAAATGTTTGCACATGTAATGTATTTGGGCGTTACTGGTCCTCTACATCAGAGGAGTCCAAGTGAATTGGATCCTCTTGATCTCTCTTGTGTTCAGTCTCACTCAACCCAACATCTTTCTTAATAGTTCATAAAGTAGGGGAATTTCTTGGGAAGGATCCCCTTGTATCTTTGTTTATTGATGGGGTATATTACCTTAGAAGTCAGAAGTAGCCCATCCTTTAGGGGGTGGTAGCCTTATATGCATCTCTTCTACT
The DNA here is from genome assembly GCA_037957365.1 of Torreya grandis. Taxonomy (NCBI): domain Eukaryota; kingdom Viridiplantae; phylum Streptophyta; class Pinopsida; order Cupressales; family Taxaceae; genus Torreya; species Torreya grandis. Next base: position 3,707,570 of record JARHVA010000487.1, read on the forward strand.
AAAATTGAAGGTTCTTGCTGAATAATCCTTAAATGATCCTATTTTAGGCCTATAATTTTTTCCCTTTCTAAGACTTGGGCATCAGCCTTTGTATTCAAGAATAGAAAATCATGGTCATAGGGAACATGCTAGTATGGAATACCAAATCCCTAGATATGCTTTTGAATCTGATTGTGAGGATCCCAATCTATATGTGGCAAGGTAGGTAATTGATAATGCTTCCTCTTATTACCTACATCCCCGAAATGCTTCCTCATTGTATAACACATTCTACTAATGATCATGTGAGATCCATAAAATGTGCCCTTCTTATACTTTATCAAATCCTCTTCCATACTCAACTAAAGTTGATATGCAATTTCTTGCTCTACTAGCTTATTTAAAATGTAATTTGGGAGGCGTAGGGGGTAGACCTTATGATTGACAACTATGATCACTGTATAGTCTAGGTATAACCAGTAGTCACCTTGAAGAGCTAGTGTATCTAATATGCTCTTTGAAATTTTGGGTAGCGGGGCCTCATGAATTGCTTACCACACTTTTGGATATACATCCTCGATAATTTGGGTCATATGACTTATATGTGTATATATGCATTGATTAAAAATAATCACAAGTCTGATTTTTTATACAATCAGTAGTTGGGATCCAAATCTCCCCTAAGTCCTTATATACTATGTCCATTACTACATCCAGAAGGTATGACATCATATAAAAATGGCTAGCTAAATTGGGCCTCTTATCTTTATGCAGAATTTGTTCCCTCAACTTAAAATTGATAATTTATCCTAGGGTGAAAGTCATGTCGCTAGTCATCAACATATCCAATAATGGCACCCAATCCAAGTTGAGGAAATAGATACTCGACATACCATATAATTTATTCAATAAGGCCATCCCAATATGGACTCCCATTTTATATTTGCTAATGGGGGTGGGAGAATTTCCCTTTAGGACCATAGTCTCCTCAGGAAGAAGCCATGAGCCCAAAAATTTCTCAATTGAATTATGTTTATTCCATGTTACCACCCATGCTTATCAAATATTACATCTAAAATCAACAAAGATAAGTACCTTTGGAAATCATCACCAGAGATACATGCCACAATCATCTAGTGATCCATGTGATGTAAGAAGGCATCTTGAATCACCCTATCGACAAAAAAAAAGTTCAACAAAAAATAAGTCCTATAATAGGTTAATACATGGTATGACCTCAGGCTTGGCTATCATGAAGTGCAGTCTTTATCTCTTGAGAGAGAGACGAAGTCTGCAACCAATTGGCATTGTGTGGGTGATAGATTTCCTTCTCATAATTCTGAGTAGTTAGCATACCTATTGTCAAAGATTGTTGCATCAAACACCATGTCTATAAACTCTGTAGAATCCTTGATAGAGAATGGGGATGATGTAAGTAATCCTTTGAAGCTCTTAGATAATGAAGCCATTACAATTATCTAGTTTTCTCAAAGCCTATTTTTATGTACTATGAAAACTCTTTTCCACTAGTTATTTGTTTGCAATGGATTCGTAGATAGTTAGGGCTTTGTTCACAGAGTAGCAATTGAGTTTGAATTTACTTGTGCTCAAATGAACACATCAATGGTCATATGTCATTGATATATCCTTTTGCATTCGATTCTAGTTCATGCACTTTTAATGTCCAATATTCATATGTTTGCTTTACCTGCACAATTAAAATATCATTAGTTTAGTTGGTGGGTTACATTCTTTGGCAAGTGTTGGGAAGTAGTTCAGCTTTATTGGTTAACTCTAGCATGCTTTTGGCAGTCAGGAGTCAAGTTTTATGTTGGGACCAAGCCAACAATTTTTATGAACCTAAGGCTCTATACATAAAGCCCAAACAAAATGCCCAAATACCAAATCTCTCAGAGCAATGTTAGAAATAAATGTTTGATCAAAAACTCCTAACAAAACCTTTGAAGTGCATAAAGTTGGCAAAGATTGTTCTAGATAATTTGTCCAACGAAAAGTCTTGAACAAAATTTTTGATATAAATTTTTTGAATAAGGAGTTCCTAATAAAACTAATTCCTTCAAAACGATCATTCGAATAAAATGTCCAAACAAAATACCTGACACAAAAACTTTGAATAGAATGTTCGATATAGAAAATCTAATGAAAACTATTCCAAACAAAACCCCCAAATAAAAGAAAACTTGAACATAAGTCACAAATAAAAATCCAATGAATAAATATCAAACAAATCTTTCAAATAAAATGCCTGACATAGAAACTCCAACAAAATGTTCGATGAACAAATCTCAAATAAAAGTCCTGAACAAAAATAGTTCGAAATAAAACTACGTCCCAAAACCTACATTATACAAAAACTCCTAGAAGGCATTAATAAGTTAGTAAAAAATGTATAATGCCATTGTTTTTACTTCCAATTATAAAGATTAAGGAGTAATCTGATAGAACTTACATAACTATGTAGAAGAACACTTAACAAATAAGGCCAAATCACAAAAAAAAGTGGGTCCCCATTTCTTCTTAAAAAAAGGGGGAATGCTAGGTACAACAAGACCTAGACAATGAGGGGTTGAGATGCCTTGGGTATTAATTGATCTATGATTGAGATGCCCCAAGTAGAATTATTTATGGGATAAAGTTACTTAGCCTCAAAAAATAAGTCCCAAGCAAAGACCAATGCCTAGGAGGGAGGCAATTCGATTAAGATGATAAGACTAAAATTCATGAAACATCAACAAATGTTTTGGAAATGAAAAGAGAAAATAGGCCATGAACTAGTGATAATTTCCAAGCAAAGACACATGCAAGGAATAGTTATAGGCCAATAAAGGATATTCATTGATAATAGACAATTTTAATATAAAGTCTGTAGCTCAATATGATTTTGATAAACTTGAGTGACCCATAGGGGATGGGATGAGATGGTTTGTTAAGGGTGGTTGAGCTATCCTAGGGCACTTAAAAAGTGGCTAAGTGTTGCTGACATAGTCTAAAAAGACCTCAAAATGATGTAGTTGTGACTCAAGATCTTGGATAGACAACAAGAAATAGAAGGTTATGCCCCATATTAGTGATTTGAAATGATTTAGGGATGATAATGCAATTAAATGGGATTCAGGGATCAAAATTATAGTTAGCAAGGTTTAAATAGGATGAAGAGGGTAAAAGAAGAGGTAATTTAGGGGGTAAAATAGGAACAAGTCGGGGTAAAAGGGTCATTTTAACTTGTAGCTTATAGTGAATTTGTGCTTTGGAGATAAAGAGATGGATCACATTCCTCATGCTCACATCATGAAGAGAGAGTCCAAGAACACCAAAGGGAAGCCGATGTAGGACCACTGATGAGGATTCCATCCTTAACTAGTATTTTTTGGAATTTTTGTATTTATTATAGTCATTATTGTGTGTATGTCAAGATGTGGCAATACCAATGTGGGGGTATTGCCTTTTAGTCATGGTATTATCATTATAAATTATGGTATTATAACTGTAAGTTATGGTTTTACAAAACCACAAGGGGCAACCTATAGTTTTGCAATAACACATCAAACAACTTGCATTATTACAATATCATAAGGGGGGAAAGCAATTTTACAAATCACATGATATGACTTGCAATTTTTCAAATCATGGGTTTTGAATGGTGATATCATCAAAACCATTAGTTAAGGCAAAGTCGTGATATGCGATATTGAGGCAATGAGGGATTAAGGTTATTTAATGGTTAGGAAGGGAATGGGGATGGGTTTAAGTTAGGAGGAAGTTAAATGAATTATGGGTTAGGGGAGGGTGTGTGTGGGGTTTAATTAGATGGGTGAGTTAGTGAATAAATTATATAGTTGGAAAAGTTAGTTAGGTGGGGCAATTATCTAGATGACATAGATTAGTCAGAGGGGAAGGTTTCAATGGGTAGTTAGATTAGTTAGATAGGTAATGAGATGGTGGATTAAAAATATAGGTACTAGGTAAATGGAATGGGTAAGATAGATATATTAGAATAATGATGATAGGGTTTGAAAAACTAACATGCGATAGATTTACAAGGGGTAGTGGATTGATAGGATGTTTATTGGTGCAAAAGTACTTAGGCATGTTGGCATCTAGATTATACCATTTAGTGGTATTACATGAGATGCATCATTTGACACCCATAGAGTATGGAGTGCTTGATATGGTGGGCCTCTATTACATCACTATGATTCCCATGGTGTGGATCGATATGGCATTGATTACATCCCTAGTTAAGAGATGGCATTCAGAGACCAACATGTTCTACTTTATGACTGGTGAGATGACAATGATGCTCAATGATGTATTGTGTATTTTTCAACTATTGATGAGAGGCGATAGGATATACTGTTGATCTCATGCCCTTAGGGAACCTATGTAGAGACTATTTAGTCAACTTTTGATTAGAGTTCATGATTCCCAAGTAAATATTGACAAAGCCTTCAGAGAGGGGACTATTGATAGGCTATCTATTATGGTGATGTCTCTTGTTATTGGCATACTTTTCCAAGATAAAAGTGGGAAGTGGTTCCATATTGGGTTGGGATATGTGTTAGTGAACATGGTACAGAGTTACCAAGTTTTTGCCTGGGGTCATTTGGTACTATCCCATCTATATAAAGATATTCATATGGGTGTCTATAGAGGAATAACGAGCCTAGGTCCCTCCCTACTATTTTAGATATGGAGTTGGGAACACCTTGATATAGAGAGACCATTGGGGACTTGAGTGGATAGGGAGTCTGACAAGCCTATAGTATTTGAATGCCATATTATTCTTGGAGTGCAGAGATCCCATGCTGATGATCTGAAATTTTATAAATAGACATTTGATAGTTTGAGAGCTGATCAAATCACTTAGATGCCTTATAGACAGGTCTAGTGGAGATGGGTTGAGGACACAAATGTTACATTATTTATGCTCATAGATTGATATTTAACTATCCAACATAATTATATCATTGAGAGATACATGTTGGATCAGGTGCAATGGTAGTTTGGGAGACAACAAGTTATTCCTAAGGAGGAGCATTTATTTGATCATAGTGATAGAAAGAGGTCATAATGGGGACCTTCCATAGATAGAGCACTAGCAAGTTTAGATTATGAGAGAATTTCCCCTATTATATGGGATTATCAAACTCCCATAGCAGACCCAAGAGTGACTATGGCATATACAATGTGGTGGACCCAACAACAGCCTCATAAATTGCTTAGATGATCAATAGGAGTGAGGAAGGGGGTTGTACAAAGGTTATTATAGGCACATGCTCAGTTAGGGAGAAGGTGAGCATAAAGACCATAGTCCTAGGCATAGGTTCAACATGATGTGAATTTAGGGTCAGATGTTATGGATATTGATGGGGGAGATCAGGGGGTTAGGGAAAGAGACCAAACTAAAGGTAGGGAGGAGAGTAGGGTCAAATGATGTATGGCCATTTAAGCCACCTCTAAGTGAGGATGATCAAGCACTATTTGATAGGCTGAGGAGAGAGGTATAGGCTTAGGCTACATAGATTGTAGGTATCTCAACTAAGTGAGATAAGATGGTTGTAGATTTATAGAGACATCATTTAGAGGGATAGCCAGATGGGGGTCATACTTGGATAGGTTACTAGCTTGATGGACCAAATGTCATATTTATATGGGTAACTAAGTCATAGAAAGGCTCAATATAGATTGATAGTTTCTCTTTAGGGGTATATTTAGGGTCATGACACACAGATAACATCCTTACAGGGGTAAATTGCACAATTGTAGTCAAGATTGAGAGAGAGAGGCTAAGTTACAGGTGGCTGAAAGGGCAAAGGATGAGGATGATATTTTACTAGAGTAAAAAGGTATGGGGTTGGTGATGAGATAGATAGGTTGAATAACATGATAAGCTCATTACTATAGAGATTTGTATGAGGGAGAAATTTCAACAGATCAATGTGCCTTGACTTTTAGGGCTAGTTCTTCCTAGTCCATGCATCAGCCTGCCAAGAGGCCACTTGAAAAACAATGATATAATCTTGAATTTGTGAGATAGGGTTTATATTATGGACATGTATTTATTGTAGCACATCGATGCCCATGGGGTCCATTTTATAGTTATATATTTTGGCATGGATTGTCATGGACATTATATACTATTATTATGATTATGTTGTGCATGATGATGTATGGATTTATTTATGTTTATGTGATTATTGGTTATGTAAATATGGATGTTGTTATCATAGATTTAGATTATGTGATTGCATATTTATAATTATATGGGATGTTTAGATATATTAATTTAGATGAGATGTGATTATGATCATGGTTTGTCTAATATGAATGATTATTATGTATTATAACTTAGATGTAGATAATATTGTTTTGTTTATGTGATGTTGTGATGATTTAATGATATAGGCTAATAGATAGATAAATAATACATTGATTCAATCATATGTCTCATAAATTAATTTTGGGCAAAGTCCTCCTATACTAAGGATGTGGGTGGGGTGTTGGGTAGTAGGCTAGGATTGTTAAACAAGATAGTGGAATGATTGGTGGGGACTTGAATCCATTAGATATGTAGGCAATTCAATTTGATTTTTCACACGTGAGTAGAAGTGTACCCATGACATGAAAATAGTTTTGGTCACATTCGACACAAAGTGCGTGTGGGACTTTAAACGAGAACTCTATTTAGTGACATTTCTAATTTGTATGTTAGGTAATCACTTAAGGCCATCCTCCTTCCTTTTATAAAAAAAGTAAAATTTTTTAAGACTTTAAAAGACAACATAACAAGATAACAATACAAGATTATTGACTATTACGTAAAAAAGGAGAAAATATTGACAAGACTTAATGATTATTAATAAAGTGGATATATATGTTGACTATATAAAGGATAATATAAACTGAGGATAAACAAAACTTAATGAATACTTAAAGGTAAATACATTGACTCTTAATAAGGTATTAAAGGATGTAAATAATTTCAAAAACATAATAACCAAAGACAACCAAATCATTATAAATAAAAGGAAGAGGATGGTATTATTTATAGGATGGTATAAATCCTAATAATGACAAAAACAACTAAGCAATAAAAAGGGGAAGAATGATAAGTATATAAAAGATGACATTAGGGATATGGTTAAATGGATATTTACAAGGGTAAATTATGCCCAATTTTTTTGGTAAGTGGGACAAGGATAAAAAACCAATTATAATGATAATGTTGGGGGTCTAGAATGAACAATCAGGATTTGGTTACTAAACATACTATGGATCTTGAAGTATGAACATTATATTTTCCTTATTTAGTGATGAGGTTAGTGGGTTCATGTGGATTTATTATTAAGGGATAAATGGGGACAAACAAATACAAATGTGATTGAGGCTAAGAGCAAGAAGAGTTGTCAAGGAGGATGTGATTGGGATATGTATTAAGATGTCAAAATGGAATGAGTAGATGTTTGAAAGTGGATTAGATGTTCTAGGTGATTATCAACAAGTATCCCCTTCACACTTTTAGCAATGATTTGCCCCATTTTAAAACTCATATCTCCTTATTTCCCCCAAGCATATATTATATACCCACTATTAGGATTAGGGTCATATGGAAATGATAGAATGGAATGGAAAGATGAGAGATGTGGAGTGGCAATGAATGAATGTGCCCCCAAGAGTGGGAACTTATAGATGGAGGCTATTTTGAGCCCTTAAGTATAAAATTGCTTTAGATTCATAATATTCATGGGCTCATCCAACTTATCACCATCTAATGTAGCCAATTTATAGGCTCTTGATCCAAATTTTATAATAATAACATAGGTCCCAAGCCAATTTGCAAATTTGCCTTTCTTTTCTCACTATGCATTGGTGTTTTTCTAATTTTCCTTTAGGACTATGTCACCAACTTTGAATTCTCTAGACTAGATCTTCTTGTGATATTAGCCCTTAAGCTTATTTTGATATGCCCTAAGGTGATCCAAGGCATTTTGATTCTTTTCATCTAATAGCTTGAGCGTTTGTAGCTTTTTTTGTCTATAATTATGATTAGTAATCATGTCCTACAAAGAGATTCATAAGGAGGGAAGCTCAACTTCAATGAGCAATATTGCTTCTATGCCATAGGCTAGAGAATACGAAGTGGCCCTAATAGGTGTTCTGATATCGGTTCTATAAGACCAAAGAACTAGATATAGTTGCAAATGTCAATTTCTACAAGCATCATTGACAATTTTCTTGAAAATTTTGAGAAGCATTTTATTAGTTACTTTTGCTTGACCATTACCCTGAGAATAGTAGGGTATGGAGAAATGATGCTCAATGTGATAACAATTACACAACTCTTCAATTTCTTAATTTTTGAAAGATTTACCATTATCTCATATGATTTTAGTTGGGATTCCAAAGTGGCAAATAATTTGATTCAAAATGAATTTTGATATTTGTAGACATGTGGTATAAATTAGTGGCATTGCTTCGACCCACTTGGTAAAATAATCCATAGCTATAATTATAAATTTTTGTCCATCAGATGATGTAGGATTGATCTTGCCAATTAGGTCTAGTCCCTATATGGAAAATGGCCACAGGCTCATTATAGGCTATAACTCTTATATGGGGGCATGAATGAGATTACCATGCATTTAATAGGCTACACATTTATGCACATACCGGTAGGCATCATGATCCATTATGGGCCAATAGTATCCCATCTGCTATAACTTCTTGGCTAGGTCCATTCCATTGACATGACCACTATAAATACCATCATGGACCTCCTCGATTGCAAGAGTAGCCTCCTCTAATGTTAAGAATCTAAACAAGGTCCCATCATAGCCTCATTGATAGAGTGTACTACCAAAGATGGTATAATGGGATGTGCGATGAATGAAGGCTTTTCATTGTTGGCGATTGAGGTCTAGTGGTAGAATTTTGTCATGGAGGTAAGCGTAAATGTCATGGTAACAGGGTAGATTAGGATCAGATATAACAAACATTTGATAATGAGTCATTTATTGATGAGCTAACAATAATAGTTGTTCAATTAAAAAGTTTCTTTCAAGTACATATTCCAAAATATCTATTGAATAACCAATAGTGGCCATTGAGTCAGTGGCTTTATTACTTACCCTAGGATCCTACTCAAATATTATTGATTGAAAATTTGTTTCAATTGGTCCAATAACTATTTATAGGGAAGTAATTTCTCATATTTTGTTTGAAACTCTTTATTCACCTATTTTTTAATCAATTGAGAATCACCAAAGACTTGTAGATGTTGGATATTACATTGGATGGTGAGTTGTAGTTTGGAAACTAATGCCTTATATTCAACAATGTTATTTGTGCATGGGAAAGCAATTTGAAAGGATTTGGGGATTAGGTTACCTTGTGAGGTTACTAAAAGGATTCATGATCTTGAGCCATTTATGGTAAAAGATCCATTAAAATATAAATTTCATCTATTTGATTCTTTAGTATCTAGTATAGACTCATCTAGGAAGGTCATGATTAGAGGTTTGGTGTCTGTGATAAGTGTTGTTGCAAGGTGATTTGCAATATCTTTTCCTTCAATGGCCTTTTGATTTACATATTCAATATGAAATTCTCCTATTAACATGATCCATTTGGCCATTCTACTAGTTAAATCTGATTTAGATAACATGTACTTGAGGGGATTAACCTTTGTTATGAGCTTGACATGATTATTCAACATATAATGCCTGAGTTTTTTTGAGGAAAAGACTACAACCAAGTAAAATTTTTCAATAGGGGTGTGGTTGAGCTCATATGAGATTAAAGTTTTGATTAGATAATAAATCTATCTTTATTTACCTTCATCATTTTGTTGAGCTAGTAAGGCCCCTATAACACAATGTGTAGCAGAGACACACAGTAGTAACGACCTTCCTGAGATAAGTGGTGATAAAAATAGAGAGTTCACCAAATATTGTTTTAGATTATCAAAAGTTTTTTGACATTCTGAGTTCCACTTGAAATGAGCTCCCTTCTTGAAGAGATGGGTGAAGGTATGACACTTATCTACCAATTATGATATAAACCAATGAATACCTTGTAGTTTCCCTTGAAGGCTTCTTAACCGCTTTAGGTTCTTAGGAAGAGTCATTTCAATAATATATTTTACCTTGGTGGGATCTACTTCAATGCCTCTTCTAGAGACTATGAACCCCAAAATTTTACTTGAGGTAACTCCAAATATAAATTTCTTAGGGTTCAGTCTAACCTTGTATTCCTTGAGCCTTTCAAAAATTCTTCTTAGGACTATAAGATTGTCTAATTGGAGCTTAGAATTTCTCAGTATATCATCCACGTAATCTTCTACAATATCATGCATCTTATCAAGGAATAATACTGTCATATCCCTTTGGTAAGTAGCTCTCACATTTTTTAGACCAAAAGGCATCGCTTGGTAATAGAAGGTCCCCCATGGAGTAATAAATGCCATTTTATATTGATCCACAGGAGCAATTTTAACTTGATTATATCTAGGGAAACCATCCATGAGGGAGAACATCTCATACCCTGTGGTTGAGTCTATGATCATGTTGATATTAGGTAAGGGAAATTTATCTTTGGGACATGCCTAATTTATGTCTCAATAATTAGTACATATCTATATTCCTCTTTATGGTTTGGCTACATGGATAATGTTAAATATCCACTCAAAGTAGTCAATTGGTTGAATAAACCCGACTTTTAGAAAATTTTGAAATTCTTCTTTGACCAAAAGGGCCACCTTGGGGTGCATTTTTTGGAGTTTTTGTTTAACTAGTTTTTCATTAGGATGAACAACTAAATGATGCACTACCCAAGTTGGATCTAACTTAGGCATGTCAAAATAACTCTATGCGAATACATCTATATATTTTTTGATAAGATCGGTGAGGACTTGTCAATTTTAAAGCATGAGAATTGCCTCTAATTTAACTATTTTAGGTCTTTCATATGTTACAAGATTCACTTCTACAACCTCCTCAATAAGAGAAGGTGACTGGTCCTATAGATATGTTGGGGGTGGTGGTAATTCATCTTTTGAAGCAAATTCTTCTAGGAACTTTGTATCTAATTCTGGATAAGACTCTTGTTTGTTAGGAGAGGGTGGGATTTATTCCATATTTGGAGAGGGATCCTAATCTTCATATTACTCTTTTTTGATTTGATTTAGAGACATTTGGTTACTCTCCAAAATATGCAGTTTGATTCAGATTGATAGAGAATCCTTTCTTGTGGTCTCCCGATGGTATAAAATCTCTTGCTCCCAGATATTCTATGATGGCCTCATCATTTTGGAAGACATCAAAAGATGGCTCATTCTTTTGATCCTAGTCTATGAGAGTGGGATAATAGAGGGAGACGTTGATGGTATAGATGGTGGTGTTAAGGAAGAGATTGATGGTAGCCAAGTCTTTGTAAAGACTTTAGATGAAACTTATTTTGACTTCTTCATCAAAAGTATACTCTTCTAGAACTAAAGAATTTTCCATAACGATAGTGCTTAGGTCAATGCCCATAGGTTTTTACCATAAACCAAGATGTTTTGGGTGTTACTGAACCCCTATAGGTTCTATCTTGCCTTGTTCATCCCTTCCTAGTCCTTTGCCCTTATAATTCATATTATGAAGCATCTTTTAAAGCTAGGGGCACTTTTGCTTATGAAATTCTAGGGCCTCATATTCAAGAATGAGCCACGAATCATCAGGTTATTCAAAGTACTCATCTGATAACATACCTACACTAGTGAAGTCTATGGACCCAAATTTGTAAATAATGGGTTTATCTTGCCTCATAGCAGGGGACCCATAACTAGATGGGGATACTGGTAGATTTTTGACACAAAGGGTTTTGTATTCATACTCCCCACAACCCTTGGATGTGATCTTAAGATGAGTGATGTCTGAGGAATTAGATAATATAGGTGATAAATCATCATGGTGGATATACTTCATAGCTTTGGGATTATATGGGGAACTATGAGTGTTGGGGCAATAGCAAGTAGGATTAGTTGGTCTATTTGATAGCTACAAAAGTGTTCTATTTCCCCTGGGATGGTAAACTCCATTCATGAATGAGGGAATTTTAGGCATTGATGGAGGGTAGAGGGAACTACTCTCATTTCATGAATCCATGGGCATTTAAAAAGTAAATTTTATGGGAAATCAACATCCACTACATAAATTAGGGTTTGGTGGACATGAGTCCCACAACTATAGGAAGATAAATAGTGCCTATAGATGATCTCTCATTATCATCATATGCTTTGATCATGATCAAAGTAGGACCTAATGAAGACTCCGAGTACCCTAATTTCTTGAGAAAGTCAAGATTGCACAAATTTAAGGCTGACCCTCCATCTATAAGTACCCTTGGGATCTTATGATTGGTAATGTAAATTTTAATGAATAATGAATAGTTATGGTGAGGGCAGATAGGTGGCATATCCTGGGAACTAAAAGTAATATGTTATGAAGGAGATAAATGACCCACCAAAACCTAAAATTGGATCATGTCAATAACATTAGGGAATTTTAGTTCATTTAGGACTTGATTGAGTATATCCCAATGTACTAATGATTTCTTAAGAAGATTCGTGAGAGATATTTGAGCTAGATTCTTCTCAAGTTGATGGATGATATCATATGGTTTGTCAGAAGAACTCAAGAAATTTTTAGAGATATTAACTTTTTGATATGTGGAGGTGGATGGGTGTTTTGGAGGTGCTCCAAGAATGGTAATCTTGCCATGCAATGTAGTAACTACATAATTAACTATCACCCTGTTAATTTTAAGGATGGTGGATGGTGGATGTGTGGGCTCTTGGGGGCCTCAGATTTTAAAAGTATTAATGTATGGGCATGGGATGGAGTGATAATCAATTCTATTATAAGTGGAGGATTGGCATTGATCCTTTAGTTGTTTCTTTTTCCTATGATCATACTTAGGTAAGGGGTCTAGATATAAACCAAGTTGTTGATTCTTGTATTTATTAGTTGGACTCTCCCCTTCTACTTCTATATCTCCTTTCTCTATTAAATCTTGGATGAAGTGATTTAATTGCATACACTACTCGGTATAATGTCCCTTGACTCTGTGATATTTTCAAAATTCATCTTTGTGATACTAATCTGGTCATGGCTTGATATCATCCAATGGTCAAATTTTAGGGAAAGTAATCATATTAGTAATTGTTGACCAAATTTGACTCTACAGGTCAAATTAGGACCCCTATAGGTAAAAAATTGATCTTTATAAGTTTATATAGGGTCTTATATTTTGAAATATGGTGTATTATAAGTTATTTTATGTCATTTAATGCCTTATTAGCCTTGGTCTTGGTCTAATTAGTTCATATGTCATTTTGAGTCATTTAGTAGGTATTTAGGGGTCATAAATGCAAGTGGAATGGTTTTAAACATTTCTAAGTGTCATAATTTACTTTAAAATGTACAAAAAATTATATTCCATATCAATAATTTTAGTCCCATATAAATATTGTAGGTTATCTAACTGAAAATTAAGAAACCAACTAAAAAGTTAGGAGTTTGGCACTTGTACAGCCCATGAGGGAAGGTGACACATGGAAGAAGGTAATATAACATATATTAATCTTCCTTAAAATCATCTAAGTGTTTCAAATTCTTTGGAAGTGCTAAAAAATGTCTAAAACTATTCTTCTTTTTATTCACCCTTCTAGACACACAAAAATGGTCAACAAGTTTGTGCTTAGTACGACCAATTGGAGAGGTTCCAGGTCAAAATCCTTTGGGATGTGGTATTAAACTAATATATATTAATTTAAATAAAAATATTTCAAGGATTGGTCAACCATGCTTTATGAACCATCTCTAACAAGTTGACTATGTTTTTCTGCTTACTATTTCCTGCACCCTATAAGTTTTGCTCCAATTTGGACAAGTCCATAAAATATAGCTAGTGATTTTGAATACATATGATGTTTTATCTCTTATAAAATGAAATTTATTTTTGGTTTCATGTTTAATGATGTTTTTATAGGCAAGTTATCTTATGTTTGCAAGAAGTTGTCACCATTGTGAAGCTTCAGTCAAGTTGTCCTTGTTGCAGAATGTTTGTTTCTCTATAGAAGTATAATGTGAATGGAATATGATGTTTTACATATATAAATAACATAATAATTCATCCCTTCATGTTTTATTTCATCACACCATGCTTTGGTCAAAGTTTAGTCTTGCCATTCTCATAGTCAACTCTCCACTCACTCATATTTGTAGTCACATGTATGAAGCTTACCTAGCTTATTCATGGAATTGTAATGAAGGTGTATCAAATTTTTCAAGTAATCAAGAGATGAGGAGAGTTAATTTTAATGTTTGAAGAATATGAAAGGTTGGTTGCTAGCTCATGCACCACACAAACAGTCACTAGCTATCCCTACTTGCTCTGTAATAAGTGTTTGCAAGAGGATATCACATTAGAATAGAAGGTTTTGAGAATTTATCAAGATTCACATAAGGACAAACAATAATTTGAGAAATTTATAATAAGCCTAAGCATGTTTATGAGACAATTCATCAACATACATTGTTCAAATTTTGTCCACTACCCACATACAACTCAAATGCACCTATAAGAGTCTCCTTGATGATGTCATGATGAGATGGAAAATTTGATAGATGTTTCAATATTTTAAGATTAATAAGAGTGCCTTTGAACACTTGGTTAAATCATATAAGTGATCATAAACCTATACATCTTACATACTATACAAAGTTTATACCCACTACCTATATATGTAAATGCCCACCTATAGGTGGTACCACAAAGCTATGAAGGTCTTTGTATGGGGAAGTTGGAATATGGTAAGGCCTTATATTGAATCCTAGAATGTGGGTTGAACATTATAGACCTATATGAAGTTTTAAATGGACAAATATAAGGGTAGATCATCTTTGAAGAGGTGATGACTGAGTTCAGAGACACTTTCTCTCAAGGGTGAAAATAAAGGTCTAGGCCATTTTGTGAATATCTTATAACAAGGTTATCATGAGATCTAGTGCATCAAAATGAACATACCTTGTATCCTATATTAAGGAGAATACCTTTGAAAAATATGGAGTCAAGAAGGATAATTAAATGTGGTTATTTAATAACTTAAATATGCACTTTTATGTACTAATTTCAAGCAATGATCACCTACAAGTGTGATCCTAAAAGAGCCCTCTTCACCTAGTATTGAAAAAATAGACTGTGCCACCATGTTGAATGGTTTTAAATAGTGAAAGTAGAAATTATAATATAAATTATCATCAAGAAATTTTTTTGGATTGTGTTTCAAGGTCTAACCTACACCTACAAGTGTTCCATTATGCAAAATGCATACCTACAACTGACTGTAGGAGCACACAGTCTAAGATGGAAACTATAACATGGAATAACTAGGGTTGGTAGATGAAAGATGGTTTAAAATGGTTAAAAATATTGAATAGTGATGTATAACCTTTCATATGAGGAATCTTCACCTACAAGGTTTTACCTTTCCCAACACAGTTGACTATATTTGACCATAGCAGGCAATGGGATGAGGAGTGAAGTGTGAGGGTTAACAATGGATAGAGATGATTAAAAATGGGCCCAAACAAACATAAAATTATAATAAGAGGATATAAATTGATCAAAAAACTTTATCTCAAGCTGAAGTAAGCATGGACACCTACAGGTGTACTTCCATGACATGAAACACAGTCAAGAGTTGAAACTCAGTCTTGACTAAGCAAGGAGTGTGAAGGGTATGTAGTAGGTTAGAGTGATTAATAGGTTTATAAAATATAAAAAATTATGTTTATACCTTGAAATTTATCTCACCAATTAAGATCATGCACAATAAATAACTCAAACCAAGCAATACATAGTTTAAAGTGTAACCCTACACATAGTCTGCCTGCATAGGAGTCTGTTTTGGTTTTTACAAGATTTGAGGGGTAAGATGACCTAACCAAGAGATAAAATTTGATAAAAATCATCTCCATGACTTTAATAATCTCTTAAAATATCCATATTTTTTAAGAAATAGGGGAATTACCCTTTGTTTTATCTCAAATAGAGGGTACTTCTCTTTATACATAAACTAGCAAGTTTGAGAAAGGGTGATAAATAGATAGACTAAGAGATGAAAAAACCTTGATAAGAGGTGTGAAAAGTTTTATTACATCCAAACCAAAATTAGAAACATCTCATAAAATGAGGGAACCTATCAGGATGGTCTAGATTACCAAGTTTGCAAGCAGGCCTGTTAGGCATGGTTAGGCCTAGAATCTAAAAGAGAGGTAAATTTCAATTAAGTCTTAGGTAAGCATTACAATGGATTGTGTCATGTTTTTATGGTAATTATAGGTTTTTAAAATCTTTCACCTTGTAGAGGAAACACAAGGAATCCATCCTTTGGCTCAAAGACAACACTATGCCTGTGCAAATGGGAGGAAAAGCTTGATAAGGTAACTTGAAGTGTTCATATCTCCCTTGGTAATTTTAATGGGGATCCAAGGATTTTGGATAGGTTATAAAGGGTCCTTAATTAACATTATGTTTGTGGAATTTGTTTTCAATTCTAATTCCCTATCTTTATAAACAAAGCTTAAGAGTGGAAATGACTCAAAACCCTTGTAAACCCTTAGAAATGACCCAAAAAAGAAAATGAATATGGTGAGATATCAAAATGGACCATAATGACCATGAAATTTCTTTAACCTTGCATAGGAATCTCTCAAGATACTCTCCATACTTTTGGACTATACAAAATTATACGGATGGAGTACAAAATAGGGTATTTTTGATAGTTTTGTGCATTATGCAGGTTCTAGCAGGTTTTAAGATATTAAATAAACTTTGGGAGGAAGATAGAGAATTAATATAAATCCCCATGTATATTTCATACTTCATCAAGACTCCTAATTGTTCCTACTAGAGATCTCATCTTAGCTAGTCAAAACTAGCATAGTGAGCAAGATGGTGAGAAGGGTGAGAACTTCAAGTGGATGGATTTTTAAGGTATACCTAAGTAGTATAAGGACATGAAGAGTATTTATAAGTGAAATAAACTCCCTTTAATGTATTCTCATTGTAAATTGAAGCTAATTTTTTGGCCAAGTGTGAGGGGTGTGTGAAAGAGGAGTTTTCTTTGAGTGTAGGCAATGATGGCTCACTTTCAGAGGATTTCAAGTGATTAAGAATATAAACAATGCATGAAGAAGCATGTTTTAAACCCTTGCCTCTCAATCCAATCATTATACCTATTCCTAGTTATTTTTGAGACATTCAAATAGGGGTAAATGATGAAGGCAATTTTCTTGTGCAAAATGAGAACTCCTATGCCACATTTCAAGAGTCTCATGACTTAGGGTGAAACTTGTGCTTCATGAATTTGCATGATCAGTTTCACCTTCCATTCTCATGCACATGTAACTCATTTTATCATCTTTACAAGTGTCCTTATGACCTTTGGACTTCTTTCTTCCCCTCTCTCTCTCAAGTTCTATAAGAACTAGCCATTTTGGCCTTTGTAAAACATGATCCACCTGAGTATGGTGAATCCCTACTCATTTTCATACCATAGATCAATAAGAATAATAATTTTACCTCTTCTATGACTATTCATAGTGTGTTCACTTGGATGATTGATCTTGCTTAGTGATGACTATTGTTTCCTTAGCATTGTTGTCTCATTCTCACACCTATTTGCATCTTGAAAGCTTCTTATTGTAGGTCATGTGAATTGTTCTATGAAGTTTCAAGGTTAAGTGAGTTAGTATATTCAAATAGTGCCATTATAGGCCTCTTTTCTAGTCCTCCTAGCCTAAACATTCATCACAACCTCATAATTAAATACTGATGTGAGAAGATCCAGATTAGAGAAGTATATGTTTAGTTAGTCTCTTGGTCTAATGTGTGACATGCAATTGGTTAGTAGTCATCAATAAATTTGGTGTATCATTACCTTTAGGATAGTTTACTTTCAATTTTATCTCCCTTTTCCCTTGTAAACATAGGTGTAGTAGTGATCCAAAAGTGGTGCATCAAGGAAGCTAACCCTATCTAGAGATTCACCTCATTCTTAGACTCACCCACAACCTAGAGGTGTTTCAATTATACCACTTGGATGAGGAGAGCTAAGACATCTCTTCAAAGGGTTCAAATCTAAGTGATAATGGTAATGATTATTATTGTAAGACCATTTATTTAGGTACACCAAGACTAGTTAGAGGCCTCTTTCCCATTTGGGGCTTTGTTTTTTCCCTTGGTACCGTTATAGTGGATACATTTTGATTTTTATTAGCAGGGGGAACTTTTCACATGATTTGTACATGTTTAGAATTTGTGACACCATCCCCTAAAACATTTTTATCCTTGTCAAAGACCTTAGGCTTACCCAAAAAAGTATTATCTTGGTTTTGACTTTGTTCATTTCGGGTATATATTTTAATTATCTCCTTCTCAATGAGTGATTTTTCAATTTGAATCCCCTTTTCTATGATTTCTTAGAAAGACTTGACACACTACAATTTTAATTAGTATTTTAATTCAACATTGAGATTGTCAATAAATATTTTGGCCAACTCCTTCTCAGGAACCATGTAAAGGAATTGACTAACAAGGCTTCTCCATCATTGTAAGAATTAAGCTAATCTCTCCCCATTTCTTTGATTAGTATTATAGAGATCTATAATCAAGATGTCATGTTCAATGTTGAAGGAGAAGTGTCACACAAACTTTTCCAGTTAACTCCCCAAAGCTAGATATGGACCCTCTAGGTAGATGCATTAACCATTTTAGTGCATGTCTTGTGAGGATTTTAGAGAAGAGTCTAGGAAGGTAAGCATCATCATATGCAACCTCATGACATGCCACATAGAATTCTCCACCTTAGGCTCTAATATATATTTTAAGGTTAAAAATTAAATTAATATAAGATAACTATACATATTGACCTCCTGACCTAATTTTATTATATAGAAAATATTTTTATAGTAATATCCCTATGGGAAATGAAAATTAGGTCTACTTATTTGAATTAGGTAGCCCCACTCTACACAAAATTACAAAACTTTGTAGATGAATTATAAGTAAAATAGGAGTACCCATAGAAAATCAAGTTGCAAAACCATAGGTGAGGGAATCATAACAGTCATGAAAAGCAATTATGGAAACCATCAATCATGTGCCCATATTACCTATAATATTATAATATTGATAAATGGATCTAAGTTAATATATAATTTAATTTTTTATAAAAATTTAATTATTTAAGTAGGCATAAATAAATACAAAATTGTAAATCAAATTTAGTTAATAAATTTAACCACTACATAAATAAATAGACACGAAAGTTTAGAGATGTTTTTTGAATATCAAGAGTTCAAGAGTTGAGTCATTAGAATATGGTAGTAGAAAATAGTGCTCAACATGAATTACAAAATGATTCAGAAAACTTGCAATGATCAATGAATGATATACAAACAATTATGTTCTAAACCTAGGAATATCCAAACCATCAAATTTTGTTCTTGACAAAATTCAATTATGCAAAATCCATTATAACAAATGTGTTTATATGGTATAGGGTTACAAAATACTAATTTAGTTTTTTGTGCCTTCACCTACAACATTGGGAAAATGAACTTTGTATTCTTTCCCTAATTGTGTAGTTGGATTTAAAAAACGTAAGGAAAATGGTATGTGTTTTGAGAGCTATGTTATACCAAGGGATAATTGAATTAACTTGATATATGTTGACCCCTTAATAGTGTACAATATTGAAAATACACTCCAATATTTGCAATTATTCATCAACAAATAAACTAGTACAATATAATGTTTCATTAACATGAACTTATGTGTTTTAATGAATGCTCTAATAATTGTTTGATTACTCTAAATAGTTGTAAATGTTCAATAGATTTTATGAACAATAAAATTAAAATTTTCTAAGTTTTAATGTTTTTCAGATGGTTTCCAAACAACTCTAGAATGTCTAAATGCACTAGGGTGCTTTTGTATCTATAGATGTCTTGAATTCAAATTAGGATCGTATTTTCATGTAAATTGGGATCCACCAATCGAAAAAGTAAAAAAGGTGGTATAAGGGTTACAAAATACAAATAGTAGAAGGGCCCAAATGCCCCTTTCCAAGGTCATGCAGTTAAGCTCTAGACATATATGGAGCATAAAAGTATGCTCTAAATAAGTTTAGAGTGTGATATCATGCGTTGTACAAGGAGGGTAGAAAGCAATCAAGCCTAGAAGGGAGGAAGATGATAATTGGAGGGTGTCGAGAGAAGGTGTGAGGACCACTAAAATTTAGTAATGCTTCAATAATGTCCAATTTAAAATAAAAATAAATAAGAAAAAAAAAATCTTATAAATATGTAATTTAATGACTAATAAATGTGTAGGGGCCATTTTTATGTGCCTACAATTTTACCTACTTCGATGCGTGTGTGTGCGCACATGCATATGCACATATACATGTGTGTGCATGTGTGCATGCATATATATCAAATCAAAGCAAGAAATTATATGTATATAATATTTTGTGCCCTTGAATCTCCCCAAATAAACTCCAATACACTTGTGAATCCTACAAGAACATTCTTTATTTTTATACACATGCTTGGGTGAGTGCCAATAATAATAATCTATTAAAATATGTTTTATCTAATTTTATATTTAGGTTATCTAAATAAGACAAAACAATATAAGTTTCAAATTGCATAAGATATAATAGTCCATATATAAATATAAGGGTAACTAATAGAGTATTACTGATTTATTATAATTTACTATTTACAAAAATGACCTAGAAGATAGGGTACTTAGATTTTTTAGATTTTGTTTTAGATTGTGATAGGGTACAATCATTGAGGTTTGAAATGGGTCTATGGTCATTAAAAATATAAACATAGTGCTTGCACCTATTTGGAGTAGTTTTGTGCTTCTTGGATGCTTGTGGTAGGGTGAAATTATCTACTAAGGACCAAAACCAACTACGAGATCTACATAGGTCTATGATAATTTGGATCATTGTGCATGTGATTGTAAGTGAATATTGTGTATTCATATACCTTTAATACTATATAGATAACTCTATTTTCCTCCTTGATTCAAAACCCTAGATCCACTTTTGATGTTAGGTTTGCTTGTAAAAAAGAGTTAGTGGGATGGATTGAGCTAACCTCAACCACTCCTTATTGGTTGGTTGAGCTTTACCTACTTTTAGTACTCTGAAGAGGGCTTAAATTGCATATAGTTCTCCCAGATAATTGAGTGTGTGTAATCAATGTAATACTAGGATGTAATGAAATCTTGAGTATGGATTTTGACACTTGACAACCTATGATTTTGACCTTACAATAGTATTCACACTTGGCTTAAGGCCTACTCCTTTGAGGGGTCCTAGATTTGGAAGCTTTAGGCAAGTTATTCTCAATGTGTAAATGTATCAATGAGTGTAAAATATGTGATTGCTAGATACATGATAGATAGGAATGGGCTTAGGCTTGATTTATCTTAATAACTGACTCTTTGGGTAATTTTCCTCTGCACCAACATGTGAAACGTAAAAACCAACCTATATGAAGGATTTAAATTTTAGAAAATAGATGTTAAAAGGTGTGCAAATAGATATGCCTTAGGTAGATGGATCTGGCAAGTCGAAGCTATCTAAAGAAGACCCTAAATGTTGAAAAAGTAGAAAACAATGATATGAGATTAGGAGAGAGTCTAAATATGATAATATGTTGTTTAGGTAGAGACTAGGGAAGTCATGTGTAGAAATCAGAACAATTTGGGAAGGTCAAACCCATGGATGAGTAAATGGATAAGAGAGAGTGTGAGTAAGAGTTAGTTATGTGCGTGCAAGTGAAATATACCAAGGCTTGATCAAAATTAACATTGTTAAGTATCTAATACAAATATGAGTGTCTATAGTTTCCCCATTTTATTATAGTAATATAATTGCTAGAGTAAAATGATAGAGAGAGATATCTGAGTGTAACCATAGTGGGTATGTTCAAGTAGGTGTTGAGTGTTGAGCCTTGCTCAATGCAAAACTTGCAATGAAACATGTATAATTTTTTTTTCACACACGCTATAAAATTTGAATTAAAATTATTGAACATATTTGAAATTGAAATAAAAAGGAACAAATACACTTGTATGCACGTGAACCAAGTCTTATGGAGATAGTGATGAATGGGGTGATCATGC
The DNA here is from genome assembly GCA_037957365.1 of Torreya grandis. NCBI lineage: Eukaryota > Viridiplantae > Streptophyta > Pinopsida > Cupressales > Taxaceae > Torreya > Torreya grandis. The sequence continues at coordinate 3,729,824 of JARHVA010000487.1, forward strand.
CCCTTAGAGATGCTGATGTTAAAAATATGGGTTGATATAACTATGCCCCAACTTTATGGAAGATAGAGAAGGGCTTAGAAGTTAAGTCATGAAAAATTGCATACCATATTAGTCATTATTTTTTCAATAATGGGACCCACAATGGGTTTCAATCAAATCTAAGTATCTAAGAATTTGAGACCCTGAGTCTAAGTAAGTTTTTTGAATCATCCACTACAAAAGGATTATAGGATTTAATCTGAGCATAATTGAGTAAGTTCGAGTAAATTTTTATATAAAATGCATCACATATGCCCCCAATCCAATAATTTGTGTATTCTAAGTCATATAACATGTGTCTAAGTACCATAATTTTTAAAAATTATTTGCATATGACGTGCACATACCCCTAATTTGATAACCTGTGTAAACTAAGTCTTGTAATTTGTGTAATAATCTCACAAAATCTATGAAATGTCACTCATAATCTTATAAAATATACGACATATGCCCTACATATGCCCCCAATCTATGTCAAATATATCATAATTGTGTAAACCCTATAATAATCTTTAGTGATATGTACCAATAAGAAGTCATTAATGCCCAACATATGAATTATTTATGCTAAACTTTGAATATATCTATGTGAAGGACTTGGTATCTAACACAAGCCACTGTGTATGCTACCCCCCCCGCTTTTAAGTTGAGGAATGTAGCTTGTAAATCAATCATCTCAAATGAAAGAGTTATACATTCATGTTATATAAAAAAAGATGCAAGCATGTAAAACATGTGCTAAAATGAGTAGATTATGTCATCATATTAAGATTATATCCTCTAAGAATATATGAAACATGTATCCTAAGGCATATAGGTGTCATGTCAAGATAGATATAGGAGTGAGAAATGTAATGATAAAGTCATATAATAATGATCATAGACAAACTAAATAACTATGCTAAAGATGTGTGATATGTATTATGGAACCAAACATAAGAATAAGAATGTGTGATGTGGATCACAACATTACAATCTTAGTATAAATCCTCGATGTATCCACACAAGGCATATAGAGTCATGCACAATGTCATGGTCATGACACACACAAGAAATCACATGAACATGTATGATAACACACAATGTCAAATAAAGAAAAAAATAATCAAGAATAAATGGAGTCAAATAAAATACTAGTTAAGCATAAAAAGAGATAATTAACACCCAATGTAATGCAGAGTTATAGAGAATAAAGGAGTCACATAATGTAATAAACAAGCAAAAATCACACCATATAACATACAACAACATCAAGAATACATAGAACAAACAAGGCTAATATACACAATCAATGTATGTCATCATTACATATAGTAAAATTTATTATTTAGCAAAATAATAGTCTAATTAGTATGAGTAAGAGAAATCAATGTGTAATCTGTGTAAACTAGCTCAATATCAATAATCAAATTTTCATAGAAAGATATAACTTGTTTAGAGTGTACAAAGATGCCCCCATCATAAACATGCCCCCAATGTGGGAAGATAACTCTTAGGTATAGGAAAGTCCTACATCTATATGTCCATGTAATATAATACTTGTATGTCTTGCATCTCACTCATGTATACCATGAAACACATATGCATAGAAAAAACTAGATATATAAGCTACAATATGTGATAAGTCATAAATAAATGATGTAAATAAGCAATAAATTTTAAGGATAGGTCTTGTTTTTTTATTTTTTGAATATTTTGATTTTTTTGTATTTTTGAAAAATAACAATGTGAAATTTAGAGGCCTTAAATGGCATATAATGGATGTGAGAACTTGTGTGGAGACTCTAATGATAAGGTGCTCAAATATAGGTATGGAATCTCATCAAATGCCCATAGTTCATCATCGTAAATATCAATATACCATTTTGTGTCAATTAACTTTGCCTTTCATTTTTATCTTTCCTAGATATTATGCATACACATTTCATTTTTGTTAATTGTATATGATCAGTCATGTGTTATCTTAGGGTATACTAATCTTTTAGTTATCCTTAAAGCATTGACATTTTTTATTTTAATTGTTTCCATCACATTGAATCTTGATTGTATTTCCTTCGTATAGGAAGGTGATGTATTTATTTAGTATATTCATGATATCTAACATCTATTGTAACCATTATTGTCCAAGATTAGCCCACATCTTGTTGTCAGGTCACATCACCAATATAAATGTATCAACCACATTTGGCCTATAATAAATTGATAGCATAATATGTCTAATTAATAATTCACAATGCTATCATGTTACAAGTCATCAAGGTCATGTCCCAATAGTTGTAAGAATGCAATAATTCATGTACTTAGGTACTCTTTATCATTGATAGAAACATGGCACCAATAATTATCTTTTATGTATATTGTGATAGTTAAGACATATTTTTATGGGTGTTTGAATCATTTGTGTGCTTTATCTCTAGATTAGTTCTTATTAGAAACCATTATCAGTGGATTTTTATGACTCAAAGTCATTATAATAATCCACTTATCTTTAAACTTATGAATCTCTTGTGCTAATGTAACACAAGTGTTCATTTCATTTCTTATTATTCTATGATAAGTGCAAAATGAATTTACTTCATGAGTTGACAAACTACGCATAGCTCTATGTTAAATCATGGGTAGAGTCATCAAATGCCTATCAAGTAACATATGTAGTATGGTACTTGGTTTATCTTGTGAACTGGTAATCTATAATTTGATAGCTTATTCAATATAAATGAGCTCTATATTATTTACTAAATTTAACATAAATCTTGGGTGTACCCCTGTGATGCATTGTGCCTATTGTTCTCTAATTATGCCACATTTGATAAAGAGTTTCTTTAGTAGAGCACTTATCATTGAATTATGTTGTTATAAACTTATATTTCAATAGGTATTATCATTTGTATCCCAATGAGTGTCCTAAAGGGGTGATTTTCCTATATCTAATTTAGTTTTGTTTGTTGGTTTTGAATCATCTTAGTATTCTCCTAGATCAATAGTTGTAAAATTGAGACTAGAAAAATAGTCATTTATATTCATTGGAACTTCATCATCACCATCATGACTATAATTTTCTTCCATGCATATATTATTTGGATCCCCTAAGGTGATTACTAAAGGAATATATGGTATCTTCTCTTTTTGTGTCTTTTTTTTTTTGGCTTAATTCATGTAGAGGTGGCTCTTCTTCATCAATCTTGCTTGACTCGCTAATTTCATATGTATGTATCCTTTCTAGTGGTATGATTTGTGATGGATTTATTATGGTAGGCTGAAAATCATATGATTCTAGACTAAATTTGTTATTAGGATATGCTACTTTTTGTTATTTAAAAGGTTAATTATATGTAGGACATGCATATACATTTACCTCATGTATAAACTTTATGCACTGATGTAAATTAGATGACATGGCTTCCATTGCATGTATCCATGGCCTACCTAAGAATAGGTTATAGTGAAATATATTGGGAATTACATGAAATGTAGTAGGCAATGTCTTAGGGCCTACTTTGATATCCAAAGTAATTGATCCTAGTGCCTGACAAGAAACATTATCAAACCCTCTAATGCTTTTATATGATTTACTAATAGAGTCCATATTAACACCAAATTTTTGTTGAAATGTGATGTTGGATTATTCAATCCTGATTCATTATCTCTCAAAACACATTTGACTCCCTTATTTAAGATTCTCACTTGAATAAACAATGGCAAATTTTGATCTATAATGTGTTGAGTAATCAAGTCATCATTTTAAAAATATATCATGTCTTTATTACTCTTCAATGTATTAGAGATGGACACAAATTAATCATGTTTAACATCATTTGGTAAAGTTATCTCATGTAAAGCTATGAATAGGATATCTTTGTATATAGTTGACTTCTTGAATAGTTCTAACATAAAAATCTTAGCTTGGGTGTTCTTAAGTTGATCAATGATATCATACCCTTTAGTTAGATTAGTTGGCCTCATAGAGGTGGAGGGAGATGAGGAGGGATAATTTGAATACCTTACATTATGTCATACATGATAGGGAAACTAATACAGGAGCATCATAAAACATAGCTTGTGATCAAATTTTAGTCTTGTATATTTTGTAATCCATTTTCCCTCCAAAATGTATTCAAACTTGTAAGGATGGATTTAAATGTTCTTAGATGGATTATAAATAAAATTATATGTTTTTAATCACCTAGTACATGTGTATGATCACAAGATAAGTTTATTTGTGTACATAGTAGGTCTTGAAGGTCATGTTGTTGTATCGAGAACCTTGTTTATGCTTCATTAGTTATGTTAAAGTGGTGAAGGTCATTATTAGGTCTATTAGGAGATGTTATTCCTGTTTAAGAATATAAATTTTTTGTAATTACCCAATAAGAGGTATGTAACATGGGATAAAGGAATAATTAAGTGTCGTTGATGAGTCAACATGATACTTGGACATGGAGATAAGATAAAAGACATCTTTGTAGGGAAATATGCATAAAGAAAGGTTCCTCATGTTGAGAAAATGTCTTTTATTAAGTATTATAGTTAGAGAATATATTGGGATGAATCCTCAAGATAGACAGAAGGTGGAGGAATGTAAGGAGTTGTTAAGGATCAAACCACCTAAAGAGGAATCAAGGAGAGTTATAAAAATCAATGCAGGAATAAAGAATAAATAATGTTCTTTTGGAGTGTTCTTAGAGAAGTAAAGAGTATAGTAGGTATATTAAGCCTACATGAAGTAATTTTAAATAGTACATATTATTTTTAATAAGGTATATATATGAATAAATAGCTTTAGACTCATAAAAGTCTTGTGAAGATTAGTGGAAAGGGTGTTAAGCCTTATACACATTCTTGTGTATTGTAAGCATTTTGAATGAGTAATTGAGGGAATAATTATTATAAGACCATATGAAACTTGTTATAATTTTTAACACAATTAAATATATGTTATTTTATGTAATAATAGCATTTATACATACATTTGTGTTGATTCAGACATTATGCAGTCTTGAGTACAAGAAAATAAAATATTATGAGGTCTTAAGGCTAGGTTTTCAAGATAACATGTATGACTTGTGTTTTAAAAACTCATGAATACTTTATTAAATTCATTTATAAGGTGTTATAATTCAAATTATCTTTCATTATTACATATTGGGGTTTAATCATAAGTTGCAAACCTGAATAATCAATAAACAAGGTTTTTACAGTTGGAAATTTCTATTTACAATGCATTTTTACATTGAACATGATGAAATAAATTTTAATTAAGGTGTATGGGATTGGTTCAGACCCAAATAAATCATTATATTTATTTTAAACCCTTTAAAAATATTAAAAGTGGATTTTCTTCCCTCTCAGCCTACATATTGTTTAAATTAGGGTTTCAGAAGAAAAATTTACTTTCCAAGAAAAGTAACAAACCAAAAAATATAAAAATTTGTGCATATGTTTGTTTTTATGTTTATTAAGTGTTGAAAAAGGTTTAAATCCATTTTTAGTTGTGCATTATAATATATACTCAAAATGTAATCTATGTTGAAGAGAAAATAAGGTCTAAAACCCTAAAAAGTAGTTTTGAAGGGATTTAAGGCCAGATGAAGGATGGTAACTATTGAATTGTGTATGTTTTAATTAGATATGAATTTTAAAAGACTCAATATTCATCAATGATCAATATATTATGTTAAAACACTTTTTTAGACCAATTAGGCTTGGTAGCCTTCTCAAGGGTTTTGATGTAGAAGATCCCTATTGACTGAATAACCTTAAAAATTATCTTGAATTATATTCTTAAGGTTATATAAAGGTCATGAGATTGGGAAGAGTGAAATTTTTAAGTCAATCCCTTGAAAATTTAGTGAGAAGCTTGTAGGCTTCTAGTAACCTTGTAGCCCTGTGAAGGTCAAAATGAAGTTTTCAATAAAATGACATTCTCAAATCTGAGAGGTAGGTTGATAGTCATTATTACATGATTAAGAGGTGTTTTTAAATCATGAATACCTTTGTATATAACCCAATTACAATTATGAGTCTTAGAGCTTGGTAGGCATCTAGAAGCCCTTGGGAGTGTTATGTTTCAAAAGTCCCAATTGAAGAGTGAATATTTTTGTAATGAGTCAAGATACATCAAATCAATCTTTAAGAAGCCTTATGTTGCCATAAAAGTTATAATGAATCTAAGAAATCTATGATAAATGTCTAAAGCTACCAAATTTGTCAATTAAATAATATTAATGCTATGTGTAGAATCATTAATGTGTTGTTTTGAGTTTGAATCACATATTTAAGATATCATTGGTATATTATTGGGCCTATTACTTGCTCTAGATTGGTATTAGAGCTTAGTAAATGCTCCTGGGAAATTAAAAAGTTAGAAATTATAGATAAAGTTATATGAATGCAGGTTGAAAACAAATTAGTGGCATGTGAGGAGCCCTACATCCTATTAAGGATTGATAAATTTAGAGAATGAGAAAAATGAAGATCAAGAAGAAAGTCCAAGGTAAAGGACTTAAGATACCAAAAGACTAGGTTAAGAGACGAAGAAGCCTAGGTGAGGTGTTAGTAAAGGATCAAGGTGAAATAGACTTTCTAAGTGAAAGAGAGGCACATTGAGGCTTGAAGAGAGAAAGAGATAGGAGGTTGAGAGAAGACAATGAAGGGATTGGTTGATGTAGAATTCCACAAGAATAAAAATATGAGGGAAGATACCAAGAAACAAGATTTGGAATTTGAGAAAGAGATGATTGAATTAAAAGGAATGATATAAAATATGAAGCTCATGGTTGAGCAGATGCAAGAAGAAGAAAGCCAATATTATGGCTAGAAGTTGACAAGAAAGGTAAAGTGTGTTAGAGTGGGCCACAATTGGATCTATTAGGTATGATCGAACGCATGAGAAAACCTGTATGGAGTAATGAAACCTGAAAAGGAAACAACTCAAAAGAGGAAGAAGTAAGTCTCTCCAAAAGAAAAGTTGCATTAATAAGCATTAGACAAAAATTACATATGAAGGTTATTTATATAGGTGGAAAATAGACAAGTCCCAACATCCTCATGCATGTGGGATTATTTTTCCCTTAAGGACATTTATTAAACCTAAGCAAGCTTGACTAGATCATGTAGATAAAGCCCAAAGGGACAAAATTCTACATCAATTCCCCCCCTTAAGCAAGGTGGTAGAGGTATTTTCTAAATTGTGTGTGCTATAAACTAGTAAAGTAACACCCCCTAAATCTGTAAAGGTTCAAATTGACAAGGGAAGAGAATAACACTAATGTAAAGAACTAAAAAAACATGCACTTTCAAAAAACATGGCACCTTGAAAAGACCAATAGGATGAAAGTTATGTTTTATTGAAGTTCAATATGGCAAGTGATACTCCACGTTGGATAATTTGAAAAAAATGTTGAGTGTTCAAAACTTAGAGTTGGGTGCTAGAGTTAAATCCCCACTAGTAGGAATCCTAACCCTTGGCCCCCTAGTCATATGATGTGGTCACATGAAGGGGGGATTAAATTTGGATTCATACTATTTGGGGCTACACTCTATCACCCAACTCCAAGTTTTGAACACTCAACATTTTTTTCAAATTTTATAATGTGGAGGATCACCTTGCCATATTAAACTTCAATCGAGCATAACTTTCAGCTTGTTGGTCCTTTTGAGGTGCCATTTTTTTTTAAAGTGCATGTTTTTTATCTCTTCTCATTGGTGATATTATTATGATTTTTTGATCTCTTTACATTGGTGTTATTCTCATGCCCTTTCAGTTTAAACCGTTGTAGATTCAAGGGGTGTTAAATCAAAGTACAAATCCTCTTGAGGAGCAAAAGTCTACACAACACTCCCCCTTAAGCATAGCTTAGGTGGGTATAAGAATTGGGTCCTAGCACAAAGGATTAATGAGGTACCCAAGTACATAGAGATGATCACCCATAAGAGGAAGAAGATGGAGTTTCCCAAACCCCAAGAAAGAGTGACTCATATTAGTTATTGCAAGAAATATAGGCATAATGAAGCCAAATGCATGAATAAACGTATTGACCAACTGACAAAAACACTTTGATACCATGTTAGAGTGGGCCACAATTGGATATACTGGTTAGGATCAAATGCATGGATAAAACTTGTATAGAGTAGTGAAACCTAAAAAAAAAAATAACTCAAAAGAGGAAGAAGCACATCTCTCCAAAATAAAAGTTGCATCAATAAGTACCATAAAAATAGTACCTAGGAATGTTCTTTATTTAGGTGGAAAATAGATAAGTCCTAACATCATCATGCATGTGGGATTATTTTCCCCTTAAGGACCTTTATTAAACCTAAGCAACCTTGACTAGACCATGTAGACAAAACCCAGTGGGATAAAAGTCTACTCTAATAAAGTGGCCCAAGAGCTAATTGTAGAAAGGAAAATAAGGTAAAGATGAGTTGCCTTGATAAAATAAGAATTAAGAAATCAAAATTCCAATAAGGGCATGAAGATGAAGGATGTAATAAATGATCAAGAAGTGGTTAAATAAGTCTTACTTTCAAAAGACATGAACCATGATGAAGACATGGTAGAAACATTTTTATCTTTTTTTGAAATAAAAGAGCATGAGAAGGAGGATTAGTTAAATGAGGAAGAACAATTTTATGAGGTCTGATAGGAAGATGATGAGTATTCACATAAAAAGAGGAATATTTCAAGGCAATGAATGCAAACATAGATGATTGAAAAGCAATAGTCATGGTTGTGATCTTAAAAGCTTTCAACATATTTAATAGACTATACCATCATATCCCTATCCAGTCAAATTCTAATCAAATTCACTATGGATTTTATTTTATCATAAATTAGTCAAACTCAAATTTATCTAATTTTAATTTGAGTGTGAAATAATAGGGAAATTCATTTCTTTTTACCATCTTGAGATATCAATTATAATATAGATAATAACCCTATAGTTTAACCAAGAAGTTATAAGTACCTATGCATGGACTTGAAACCCCCCTATTTGTAAATAAAAATGTTGACCTACTTCCACACCAAAAATATCATATAAATGATTTATCATCTTAATAGTAAACTGTAAAATATCTATAGTGTTCTTTACAAAGATGAATTTCAAAAAAAATGATTTTAGTTCAATGACCATTGGGAGAATAAGAGGACTACAAAGAAGAAGAAGAATGATTTAAAATACAAGAAAAGGAAATAGAATGGAAGAAATAAGAGAAAGTATCAAGGATAAGGACATTTTTAGAAGATATATGGTTTCTTTATTTTATGCTTAATCATGATTTTAGTTGTTTAATTATAGGTATGCTAGTAACATGATTAAGACCATGAATAAGGCCTTGAAACAAGAGGGAAGAGTTTGTTTTAAAGATGGAAAATAAAAGAGTACATCTGATAAACAAGTTAATGATAGAAGACTAAAGCCTATTTGGAGCTTATTATGGGGTGAAGTATGGAAAATAAAGAATAAATATGGTGCGAAGATTAAAAAGCAAAAAGAAGTTATAAAAAATGCTAAGATGGATGGTGAGATGGATAAAAAGAAAGTGGAAAAAACCATGGAGAACTTTTATTTTTATAAATTAAAATTTGTTTTTAGTTTTATTTGTGTAGGTATATAGAAAAGAGGAAAAAGTGAAGAGGGAGGAATTGAGATTACAAATGGAGATAAACAAGATGAAGCTAAGAAGATAATACAAAAACTTAAAGAGACAAATGAAGATGTTGATGAACATAAAAGAGAAGGAAGCAAAGAGAACTAAAAGAAGAAAAGAAACTAGAAGAGAAGGAAAAAGAAGCCAAACTCCATTTGAGCTAGAGCTCAAATTATCTCACCCAGGGAATATGATGCAAGAGCATCATAAAACATAGATTGTGATCAAATTTTGGTCTTGTATCTTTTGTAAAAAATCCATTTTCTCTCCAAAATGTATTCAAACTTGTACGAATGGATTCAAATGTTCTTAGAGAGATTTTGGACAAAATTATATGTTTGTAATCACCTAGTATGGGTGCATGATCACAATAGAAGTTCATTTGTGTACATAGTAGGTATTGAAGGTCATGTTTTTGTATTAAGAAACTTGTTTATGCTTCATTAGTCATGTTAAAGTTTTGAAGATCATTATTAGGTCTATTAGGAGATGTTCTTCATGTTTGAGAATCTCAATTTATTGTAATTACCCACTAAGTGGTATGTAATGTGGGATGAAGGACTAATTGAGTGTGACTGATGATTCAACATGACACTTGGACATGGAGATAAGATAAAAAAACAATGTTTTAGGGAAATATGCATAAAGAAAGGTTCCTCACATTGAGCAAATGCCTTTTATTAATTCTTATAGTTGGAGAGGATCTTAGGATGAATCCTCAAGATAGAAAGAAGTTGGAAGAATTTAAGGAGATGATAAGGATAAAACCACCTAAATAGGAATCAATGAGAGCTATAAAAACCAATGTAGGAGTAAAGAATAAATAATGTTCTTTTAGAGTGTTCTCGGAGAAGTAAAGAGTATAGTAGGTACTTTAAGCCTACATGAAGTAATTTTAAATAGTAGGTATTATTTGTAATAGTGTATATATATATGAATTAAGGTTTGTGGACTCATATAAGTGTTGTAAAGATCAGAGAAAGTGAAGATCAGTGGAAAGGGTGTTAAACCTTATACACAATCGTGTATTATAAGCATTTTGAATGAGTTATTGAGGGAAGACTTATTACAAGATCTTATGAATATTATTAGCATCTATAAAACAAGTAATTAGATCTTATTTGATGTAATCATATCATTTATACATACATTTGTGTTGATTTAGACATCATGTAGGCCTGAGTACAAGAAAACATAATATTATGAGGTCTTAAGGCCAGTTTTTTAAGACATGTATGATTTGTATTTTCAAACTTCATGAAGCCTTTATTAAGTGCATTTATAAGGTGTTTTCATTCATAGGATATTTAATTAGAACATATTAGGGTTTAATCATAATTTGTAAGTGTGAATAGTCAATAAACAAGGTTTTTATAGTTTGGAAATTTCTATTTACAATGCACTTTTACATTGCATGGGATGAAATAAAGCTTGAGGAAGGTGTATGGGATTGGGGCTGAACTTAATCAAGCATACATACTTGGAAATTAGTCTGTAAGAATCCATATGTTGTTATCAAAGTTATAATGAATCTAAGAAGTCTATGCTAAATGTCCAAAGTTGTTAAATTTTTCAAGTAAACAATATTAATGTTCTATGTAGAACCATTAATGTGTTGTTTTGAGTTTGAATCACATATGTAAGATATCATTAGTATATTATTGGGCCTACTACTTACATCAATACCCTACCTCTCTATATGGTAATATTGGACTAAAAGATCCAATATATTCCTATGCTAAATAATGAGAGCAAGATGGTAGCTATCACAACCTTAAGGTCTAAGGGGAGGAGGAATGAAAGGAGTCATTTGTGCCCTTTGATGTCTAGTAGTGATCGAAGGTATTTATAATTTGGTATTTAGATAATAATAATTACTAAAGAGGATTAAATATTATTCATCATTAACATCAAACTTATTTATGTTGCATCTAAGTTTGAGTTGTTTCATTACATGAGTTTGAAATGTGTTACATATTTCAGGCCAACAACTTTTAATTATAACTAATAGAGCTTGAATGAGAAATTATAAACTATGTATATTAATCATAAACATGAATTATTAATGTGAATAAAGTGAAATCATAAATCATATTTTTAAATCCTAACACAAAAATTTGAAATTATAAGAAAATAGAAAGAAAACCCTAAGGGAAACATAGGGTTTGGATATGCTCAAATAGAGGAACTATGGTTTGAAGGACTAAAATCCTATGAGAAAAAATATCATCTATGAGAAAAAATAAAAAAAATAATGAGAAAATCAAATGTAAATATATAAATCTAACACTTTAGGGTAGAAGGATGAAACCCTAGAGGAACTTAGGGTTTGTTATGTTTTGGACAAAGAACAGGTTCACTAATGCTAAGAATTCATACTCCATGATGCCATTAATATTGTGAATAAAGTGTGTGGTTTAGTAATGAGTGTGAGTGAGTAATTAACACATGTGAAAAATAATGTATATTTGTGTTAAGTATTAATAAAGACTCATGCATAGATAATAATGAGAGATTCTAGGGGTTACATTAGTTGTAGATGATAAGCCTCACTCCATGAATACATGATTATAACAGACTATATAACTAAAATCTCTATTATTGAATTAATTAACAAAGTATTTTTGTGTAAGTTTGATCCAAATTTTACAACTATCTAGTTTTAGATTCAGGTTATCTAAACAAGAAAAATTATAAAATATTTATATTACATAAGATACAATAATCCACAAACAAATATGAGTGTAGCTAGTAGTTTATTACTAATTTATTTCAATTCATTATTTATGGGAATGACCTAAAAGATAAGTACTTAGCTTGTTTATATTATGTTTTGGTGTGTGATAGGGTACATTCAATAGTAGAGGTATGAAATGGTATATGGCCATTTAGATCTAGAAACAAAGATATTGAGCCTAGTGTGACAAGTTTGGTGTTTCTTGGATACCTATTATTTCGGTGAATTTCAGCTTATATTTTGAGAAAGGATGAAGAAGAAATTAAATATGGGTATGGTTGAAAAACCTATTTGATTGTGCATGTATTAAATCAGATGATTATGAAGAATTCCTCTTTGGCTTGGGAGGATGACTTTCAAATAAGACAACAATAAAGCAAATGGTTGGTTATATAGATAGCTGGGTGGATTGCCTAACACTAGCTAGATTTCAAAAGTAAGAGCTTCCTTGAGGGCTGTCAATCCACACATTTTAAAGAATTAAGTTTAGAAAATAGAATATATAGTACTTGCATTAATAATCAAAAGGTACTGAAATTGAACACAAGAAATGCTTAATAAAGAAATAGGCTAGAAATGACTAATATATCAATAAACAAGTCAATACTGATGCTAAACGGATTAAGTGTGCTTCAAAAAATAGGACAGGGATCTATGAACAAGTAGAGACACAAAAAGTTAGGTTTGGTTGAGGGTAAGAGGGTGAAAATAACTTGCTATTATTTTATACCATAGTAATCATCGATGGTTGATGTGATCATTGGCAGTAATGATGATTGTCAACAGTCAAGGTGACCATCGATAATTGGATAGATCATCGACGATTGAGAAAACCATTAACAGTTATTGTGTGTAGGCTTAGGCTAATAAATAAACTAATTGATGGGATCATAAAGTTGTATTTTTAGAGATGGGTTGGGGATGGGTTAATTGTGAAATAGAAATAAAGTTAGTAAATATTACAAAACAAGTACTTATCTTATCGTAGGTTGGTCAGATGAGTGGTTGAGGTGGTTGGCTTGTTGATAGAGTCTGGCATGATTTTAGTAGAGTAACGATACTTGGATATCATTTGAAGGGTGGCAACAAGTTTGCTCTCTATCATGATAGATGGATTGATGGATTTATGGAAGAACACTTGCTAAAGAAAGCCCTGGATACAAAATCTCTTGATCATTATAGATGTGGTCCTTTTTCACCTCCTACTCCTCTCTTCTTATAGGTAAGGAAAGAGAGGTAAAACAAGATGTTAACTAGGATTTCTAATTATAATTCATGCATGTAATTAATCACACATGGATTTATAAGAGTTAATTTTAGAAAAGCAAGGTATATGTTTGTATGTTAGTTCTTGGGATGGTAGACCCTGACCGTCAACAGTCAAGGTAATTGTCGATGGTCATCCTAACTGTCAGTGGTTGAAGGCCAAGGTAAAAAGGTGGTTAAAGAGTGGGCTTAGTCAGTTGATCAAATTGATCATGGTTAGGCTTGATTAGGGGTGAAAGGGCCAAATTGGTCTTAAGGTGGTCTAAGGGTGCTTCAACATTCAGAATTGTGGTGTGCATATTTTTAGTGTCTACATTTTACCCCTTTTTATCATGCATTTTTTATCAACAAAATATAAAACAAAAATTGATTACTAGTCGAGGGTCTGGTTGCCTTGAGTATGGGAGGAGGTGTTCCCCCTTAAACTAGGATTCAGTGAGGTAAAATAGAATTAGGTATGGGTTTGATAAGGTAGATGAAGGTGACAATGAAGGTGGATGTCATGAAGGTGGGTGATATGTTGGGTATTGAAGTGAAAATAAATGCACAAAGTGTGACAAAAATTGTAATAACCAAGATCATCCATAGACTAGGTTGCCATAGTTGGTAAAAATAAAGGTCAATGCTTAGAAGGACAAGTGAAAAGTGGAGTGCATGACTGTATTTAGGCATGGTGGCTGGGTACACTCATAAATACAAGTCTCCTAGATAAGGTATATGTTTCTATGGGTAGCTAAGGTAGGAATTACTCTCAGTGAAAACACAAATTGGTCAAGTTTCATGGGTATTTGAGGTAGGAAGTGCTCCTAAGAAGATGCAAGTAGGTTTGGTATGTGTGAGTGGCACAAATTCAAAAAGTGGTCAACATGGTAATATTGTCGATGTAGTCAAAAGACCAAGCAAAAGTCATTGTAAAATTCACACTAGTTAAGTTGAAATGGACCAATGCTGAGATGACAAGGTGGTTGGGTTGGGTAGAGAAGGTAGTCTCCATAGGTAGGTGATATATGTGGTTCTACTTAAAAAATAAGGTTACTCAAGATGGGAGCAAAAAGGTTCAATAACATGATCATTGATAGTCAGGGTACTTAAGGTCGACCATCAATGGTCACCCTAACTATTGGTAGTTAGGTAAAAACCCTAAAAGTTTTAGAGGTTAAAAAGTGGATCAATTATAATCATTTGTGAATTTAAACTAGATCTCTAGCTATTTGTTGTACTTGGGTGAGATTTATGGACAGTGAGTGCTTGCTAGTGGGTGAGATTGTTGAGGTGGATGAGGTTAACTGAGAGTGACTGAGTCAGGATGTAGCATGGATGTGAACGTGGTCGGGTAGGGGGTCCCAAGATTCCTCCTTGATGGTGATTAAGGAATGAGGTAGGGGGCATCCTTAAATTGAAGTATTTTTGGAATTGACATTGGATGTGGTTTTGTAATTTATATACATGATTATTGGGGGTAAACTTGGGCTTTGCTTAGTTATGCCCTAAGTAGGGTTTTATTTGAATTTGGTAAAATTGGGTAGGTGATGTCCAAATTTGGGAAGGTAGGCTAGTTATGGGTAGGTTGAGGGTAGGATTGGTAGAAAAATGGTAGTTTGATTTTAGGTAGGATAAGGATTTGGGGGATTTATGCCATGGTCATGCATAGTGATCATCGACAATCATCTTGACCATCGATGGTCAAAAACCATTGACAAAGGGGTTCCCTGATCATCAATGGTCATCATGACCGTTAGTGATTGCCTAATGTAAAACAAGATTTTAAAAATGTTTAAAGTGTTTTAAGGCATAATAGGTGTTAATTGTTTGGTATAAGTTGACCCATAGGTTAAGTGGTAGATTTGACAAGTTTAAATGTTAGGTTTGTTAGGTAGGAGTTGAATAAATGGTTAAATGGGTAAGGTTAGGTAGGTTACAGGATCTAGTTCACACGGTACAATAGTATAGGTGACTAAGCTTATTGCCACTAATTTTTGTAGGCATAAGAGCAGATAAAAATGTGTGATTAGGTATCACATATCTTCATATAGGTTCACCAGGGGATGACCCTAGCTGATTGGGCTCACATAAAGGAGGTTAAGTTGGGAGTGATGTGACATTGCCAATACGTGCCATGTGATGCATCTATGATTGTGGCCCTTATCGAGAGATGGGATCCAACCATGAATAACTTCCTTCTATCGATTGGTGAGTTGAATATCTTGATAGAGGACACACACAAGATCACTCAGTTGCCCTTACGAGGTGAGTTGATATATCAAATAGAGTGGGAGGATCATGATGAGCTATTAGACCTGATATATGGGGATGATCATGATCATGTTAGATGATATATTGGAGGGTTTGGATACTCTATGCTCTATCAGAGGGAAAGGGGTGAGAGGAGACTTATGATTATGATGATGATAGTCATTTCATGCTTTTCCCTCCTTGACTTGAGTAGTGGGAGGTTCCCATACTTATTTTTAGGGGTGTTGGTTGAGATGCTACTGGGGTAGACAATATTTTGATGGGTGAAAATATTACTTGTGCAAATATATAGAGAGTTGTGGGGTTTTAGGGCCCATAAGAAATATGGTACCGGTGTCAATCTAGTTCTTCACTGTTGGGCTTACGAGAACATCTGAGTGTTGAGGCTAGTGGGGTTACCATGGATGTGATATGCCTAGATAGAGTTCTTGGTCAGTTTAATGCAGTGGAGAGGTGACTTTGCTACTTCAATTATAGGAGGAGGAGCCCATGACATAGATTGGTTTAGGGGTGCACTAGGTGCACTAGTGATTGCAGACATTATTTGAAGACCATATGTTGGGTTCTCAGAGTGGCCTAGGTATAGGAGATAGACTTTCCCCTTATAGAGTTACATGTGGATTCTTATTTGGAGGGATGGAGAGGTAGAGCTCATCCCATTTGATAGGGTTTAGAGGTAGTTCAGCCTAGTTCAAGGTATTCTAGGTGCATTCCCCAGATATAGGTAAGAGGATGCAAAGATCCTATTTCTAGAGCCACATCCAATGCAGACATTACTTGAATATGAGGAGTTGCTCATGAAGCCAATGATTGGTGATGCAAGTTTTATTGATGGGTACCATACATGGTATCAAGATCTATATGCAATAATATATTTTGGTGGAGATGATGGTGGTAGGAGGTAGATGGATGTGGACCCAACTAGGAGAGAAGGTTAGACGGCACAGGTACAAGGGGGATACCCTAGATGGATAGATAGGGCATAGGCATAGGTTGTAGCACTACAAGGTCAGGTGGTTGCCTTACAGGGTTAGGTGGCTACACTCATAGGTGATAGGGACAAAGATAGATCTTCACTATCCTTGGTTACATAGGAGAGAGACTCCTTGAGGTAGAGAAGAGGAGGGGCTATGACATCTATAGGACCATGGAGGACCATCCCTATAGCATGATACCTGGTCACAATGGAGAAGCTATGGTACTACAAGGCTATAGTCCTATGGCGGTGTCCTGATGAGCCTTAATGGGGTGAGTATAGAGGAATTTTGGTAGGTATAGCTAGGATGGTAACACCAAGTTAGTGGGTAGCATCTATAGGTAGATAGATAGGTACTACAGGAGGATAGGCATCTAGACCTAGTGGTGCACCAAGAAATAGTTGTGTCCCAGGGGCATAACTATGACATGGTTTATGACATACCAGATATTGTTGTATATCATTTTGATTTTGGCCTACAAGTTGATGTGGTGAGGTGTACATTTTGAGAGAGAGAGACATGCATATTTATTATATACATTATGATTTTAAACTTAAAATTTATATATATAACTGTTGTTTATTGTTCATGCTTTATGGTTTGCTTTGATGTGATGCTTATATCGATTATTGATGATGCTATGTTGATTATGCTTATATTATAAATATTGGATATTGATGGAGACTCACCTATCTAGGCATGCAATGGATTTTATTTATGGTAATGCTTTATGACATGATAAATGAGTATATGCTTCATTATTTATATTTAGACATGTGGTGGAAAATGGTTAGTTGCTTTATTGTTCATGAATGCTATGATGTTATTATACCTATGATGGTTATGATTATGGTTATGCATTTGCTTATGACATAGATTGATATGATGTGGTGATTATGGTTGTTATTTTACTTAGGGTAAAGCACATGAAGCAAGTTAATTAATGACACTAGACGTGAGAACAAAGGATATAATCAAGAGACAAACATCTTTAGTGAAAATATCAACTAGTTACAAGAGGATACAAAGAAGGCACAATGATTTTTATTTGACAAGGACTAAAATAAAATTGAAGTTGGATTGGATTAAGGAGCATAAGGCCTTTAAATGCTTCACATTAGCATTTGTTAGTTGGTTAAAAAGGTGTCTTGAGCACATAATGTTAATTAAGATCAAAATCCCTTGCTTATAGTGTATAAAGGGGAGATGGATGAATGATGGAACCTTCTTGTTGGACTAGTATGCCTTTTATATAGGTTTCCAAAGAGTCAATATAAATAAGTATATTTTATGCAAAGTGTAGACTGATAGATGTGGGAAGTCTAATCATGAAGCTGATTGCAGCTTTCAAAATTATTTTGCCTATGAGAGTTGATTGCAAATTTCAAAATTGTTTTTATTTTGATATTACTTAATAATGGGTCTTTTTATTTTTTCATGGGAGGGTTGGGGAAGATGATCAATGCAGGAAGCTTCCAAGAAATTGCTTATTTTGACAAAATCATTACTCAGCCATCCTTCAAGGGAGTGGTCTAAGTTTGTATGCTTTGTTTGATGACTTTGATAATTGTCCTTCAAGGGAGCAGTCCACCTTACATTGAGTAATTTCAAATATGTTTTCAATAGCTATCCTTCAAGGGAGTAGTCTATGAATGATAGGAATGACCCATGATTGCTATTGGTAAGGATTTTTATTTTTTTGCTTTATTTGATTTTTCTTGGCATAGACTTATTTATATAGGCTTTAGAGTTTAACTTTATGAAGGAAAAAATAAAAGCAAAAGAGGGTTGATTAGGTGTAAAAGGGTTTAGGTGACAATGATCATGGGAATCCATCCTGAAAAGGGGCTGAAAATTACCATGAGAATCATGCCATGGGTAGAGCTGTGGTATCCATTATTAACGATGAGAATATGATTGTGATGGGTAATCACAAGATTCAATTTTAATTAGTTACCCCTAAAATAGGGAGATGGAATGTGGTTTGTAAACAAAAGATGAGCTTAAGTTAGACAGAAGGTGAGTTTGATCCTTTTTAACAAAGGAAAGCATGTAGATGCAAAGTATTGAGGGGCTTAGGTTCTGGGTTGCCTTCAAGAGAGGACAACTGGTAAGCTCCTGATCTATACTTGTGGGTTATAATATAAGGTCCAAGCTAATTGAAAGTAAAATTGCCCCACTTACTTTTATCCATATTGGTGACATGTTGATTTTCCTTTAGGATAAGGTCTTTGATGTTGAATTCTTGCACTTTAAGGAGTTTGTTATAGGCACATTTGATGTGCTCTTTATAGGCATGAAGATGGGTAAGGGTAGCTAAATGATGTTCATCAAGTAGCTCAAGTTGCGCTAAATGATGCTGATGATAGTCATCTTAAAAAATGTGACCCTACAAATATATGTGAAGAGATGGGATTTGGAATTTGAGAGGAAAGATAGCCTTAGCTTCAAACATAAGAGATAAAGGTGTAGCACCCATAGGGTTTCAAATTCCAATGTGATACACCCATAAGGAAAAAAGGATGTGTAAATGCTAATCTCAACCAGATGCATTGACCATTTTAGTGAGCAAGTTGTTAAGAGTTTTGTTGGAGGTTTCTGACTGTCAATTCACTTGAGGGAAATAAGTTGAGGAAAAAATTAACTTAATACCAAATGCATCATAAAGACCCTATACTTGCTTGCTCTTAAAATATTTACCATTAATGGTGATTATCTTGTGAAGAACACTAAAGTGGTAGATGATGTGATGGTTGATAAAGTTGATAATCTTTTTTGCTTTGGTTGAGACTAGAGGGATAACCTCTACCCATTTGGTAAAATATTTGGTCACAGTGATGATAGAATGGTGTCACTGCTAAGAATAGGGGTTAGTCTCAATAATGAGGTCCATGCCCCATTGTGAGAAGGGCTAAAAATTAGTGGAGATGCAAAGAATATGGTTAGGTGCATGATGCATATTGGCATGTTGTTGACATTTAACACACTTTTTCACATAATCACAATAGTCTTGGTTAAGAGTAGTCCAGTAATAGCCAAGGTGAAGGATACATTTAGCTACAACAAGGCCACTAAAGTGCCACCCATAAATTCTATCATGCATTTCCCTGATAACATGAGAGGCTTTGTGACTATGTAGGCAACGAAAGAGGAAGACATCAAAGCCATGTTTATAAATAATTCCCCCCGTAATGGTATAACATGAGGTACTCTAGATAAACACTCTTTGATCATTCTTGGAGAGCCCAAAAGGAACAATGGCAAGGTTGAGATAGTTGAAGGTCTGCTAATACCAAAGGTTAGGTTGGGTCTCCTCCATATTGAAGATGGTGGGGGAATTTGGTTTGACATAGGAAGGCTTGGTAAGTTTGTGGATAATGATAGATATATTAGAGTTAGAGGGTGTAGATAGAATCTGAGAGGTAAGAGAAGCCATGGTGTTGATTAACTTATTTGTAGATCATGGGGTTGACTAGATGTAGTAGTGTTCAAATGATGTTAAGAGTTTGTCAACTAGTTATTTATACTATTGCAAAACATCATTCTTACACTGGTAAGAGTCATTTATTTGATTGACCACAAGTTGGGAGTTACCAAAGATATTAATTATTTTGACTCCTAGGGCTAACACAATTTTAAGGCTTATGACTAGGGCTTCATACTCATCCATATTGTTAGTACATTCAAAATCAAGCTTGAAAGACAAATGAAGAGGTTCACCATCAAAGGGAATGAGGATGATGCCAACTCTCCCACCATGTTAACATTTTGATCCATCAAAGAACATGGTGACTTGATAGGTGAAGTCCACTTGAAAGAGGGTTGTGATGGACTCATCGGGGAACTCAAGAGGAGGTTGATTATCTATTAATGGTGCTTTAGCCAATTGATCAATACTGACTTTCCATTTAATTAACTTTTGCTAAAAGAACTCAAGGTCAAACTTTGCTAAAAGCATGAGCCACTTGGCCATACATTGGTTTTGGTATGGCTTGGAGTGTATATAATTGAGTGGGTTAGTGTTGGTTTAAGACATAGGTTTTATGGCTAAGAATGTAGTGGCAATGTTTGGTGGCCACAAATACTAAATCTAAGTAAATATTCTTAATGTGGGTGTACCGAGTCTCATACTCTACAAGCGTGCAAATGATGTAGTAGATGGATTGCTCTTTATGTTGTTCATCCCAATGATCAAGAATTTCCCCTAGGGAGTGGTTAGTGGGAGAGATATAAAGGTAGAAAGGTTGGTCATCCTTGGGAGGGGTGAGGACAGTTAGAGACAAAAGGTACTCTTTGAGTGAATCAAAGGTCTTTTGATAGTCACTATTCCACTTAAATGATACATCCTTATTCAATACATCCTTATTCAGAAGGTGGTGAAAGGATTGACATCAATCTAAAAGTTGGGAGATAAAGCAATGAATGGATTGGAGCTTCCCCTAAAAATTACAAAGTTGCTTGAGGTTGATTAGAGGAAGCATGTCTAGGATCTCTTTGATTTTGGTAGGATCAACTTAAATCTCCTTAAGGGAAATGATAAAGCCAAGGAGCTTTCCTAATAAGACCCCAAAAATGCATTTCTTAGGGTTAAGGTAGACATGATAATGGATGAGGCACTCAAAGATAATCTTGAGAATGGTCAAATGGTCCTTTTGATATTTTTATTTACCAAAAAGGTCATCCACATAGTCTTCTATTATCTGTGGATAATATCATAGGAGATGTAAGTCATGACACATTGGTAGGTTGCACCAGTGTTCTTTAGTCCAAAAATCATGAATCTATAGTAGAAGGTTCCCCATGGGGTGATAAAGGTGGTTTTGTGTTGATCTTTGGGGGTAATGAGGATTAGATTGTAACTCAAAAATCCATCCATGAGAGATAACATCTCATGGCCAGCTATAAGATCAACTAGCTAGTTGATGTTTGGTAGAGGGAAGCCATCTTTGGGGTAAGCAAGGTTGAGGTCATGAAAGTACACACAAATGCATAGTCCCTTTTTGGCTTTGGTGATAGGTATGACATTCAAAACCCATTAGGGATAATCAATGGGTTGAATGAAATTGATAGATAGGAGATGTTGAAGCTCTTCTTTGATAAGAAGGGCTATGCGAGGGTACATGCACCAAAGCTTCTACTTGATGGGCTTGGCATCACAGTTTGTGACTATGTTATGGGTGGAAATAGTAGGGTCAATTCATTACATGTCACTATAAGACCAAACAAATGCTTTGATGTAGTATTGGAAGAAAGAGGGGAAGTCTTGAAGTTATTCAAAATTCAATGATTGGCTAGATTTGACAATACGAGGGTTATCCAAAGTACCCATGTTGATATCCATGGTGGACTCATTCGACATGTTTGAAGTCTCAAGAAGAAGGGATTTGTGAATGGAAGAATCTAGGGCACTAAGGTAGGTGAGAATGGAATTATCATCCTGACACTAAATGAAATCAATGGTAGGAGAGTCATATCCTATAATCTCAGGATGGGTCAAAGGGATGGTGATGGTTTCCCCTCCTATTTAAAGTCAAGGGTCTAAGGTTGATCATGTTGAAAAAAAAAGTTAGGTGGGATAATGTCATCATCCTCACATCAAGGTAGAAAAAGGGATGGTGAGGAAAGGATGTCTTCCTCAATGCTCGTGATGGTAGGTGGTTTGGTTTGCTTCTTATTGCATAGAATAAAAACAAGACCATATTCCTCATGAGGATTTCTAGTCTCAATGTAAATCAACTCATGTGGGTTGTGCTCGTATTGTCCAAGACCAAATCCCTTTCAAGCACACCTATGGAGGTATGTCTTGGTAAAACTTAGCTTGTCTAGATAGGAGAAGCCAAAGGTGAATGGTTGAGGTGAAGAGGAGGTGGTATAAGTACCAAATGGTTTATCAAGTCCCCCATAGATGAAATGGGTTTGATAGTGTGAAGGTGCAAAGGGAATAATGGCTTTGACATTGGTGTCATATCTAGGTTGGTGGT
Organism: Torreya grandis; assembly: GCA_037957365.1. Lineage (NCBI taxonomy): Eukaryota > Viridiplantae > Streptophyta > Pinopsida > Cupressales > Taxaceae > Torreya > Torreya grandis. The sequence goes on from JARHVA010000487.1 coordinate 3,752,728, forward strand.
CAAGTTTCCCATACTCTTAGGGAGTAGGAAAAGTATCAAGGGTGAGAAGGTAATATTCCACCAATAAAAGATGTTGGAATGTGGATTCCAAGTGGTTTGAGGTGGGGATTTTATCAGAAGGGATAGATGAGCTAGTCTATTCCTTATTGGTAGAAGAAGGTTTGAATTCCTCTTTCATGGTTGAGGGCTTGTCTATAGTTGATATTGGTGTGCTAGACGGAGGTAGGAGGATATCATTGGGTTGATAAGTCATGTTGCATGATGAAAAGGGACTTAAGTTAGCTTGTATAGTGATAATGTGGCCCTCATCTTCAAATTTAATGCAATGATGAAGGGTAGAGGGGACAAAGCCCATGAAGTAGATCTAAGTTCATCTTAGTAAAACATTGTATTAGAATTCACTTTCCACTACTAGAAAATTTTGGGGAGTGTGTGGGGTCCTAAATGGATATGAAGGACAATAGTTCCCAGGGTAGTGGCCATGGTGTCATTGAAGGATTGGAAGATGGTTGAGGTTTTGAACATGACATTATTTGGCAGGTTGAGTTGGTTATAGGCATGGGAGGAGATGATATTAATAATATTTCCCCCATCAATCATGACCTATTTGATGTGGGTTTGGTTGATTAAGTAGTAATAAAAAGAGGGGGATCTAGGCCATTAGGATGGATAGAAGGTATTTTTGAATCTTTAAAGGTGACAAGGTTGGAAAATTGGAGAGTACCAACAAATAATGCCAGAGGTTGAGGGTCTTTAGGTTGGACCTCTATTGATTATAATGCCTCTATCATTACTTGGTGATGATGAGGTGAATTAGAGATCAACTCATATAGGCTCATCCTCATTGAGGTCTGGTGAAGTTGTTTGAGCACCACTTTCCTAATTGATTCATAAGAGTTGGATTGGGAGGTACTGAAGATAGATATCTTGGGTTTTGTTAAAGGTGAAGGTGCTTGATTTTGACTTAGTTGGGAGGTGGAAGATGGGTACATCCATGAGATAGACACTTTGGCCTTCCTCTTATCCTTTTGTTGAGCATGTGATCATGTGACCACATAGATAGTATGGATAAAAGGAAGATTTGGGGTAGGAGATTGGCTTGGTTTTCCATCACTCTGAGATGAGAGTGGGGGAATAGGTAGGTGTTGGGTAGTGGTTATTAGTTGTTAGATTGGTAACAAGCCCATGGGAGGTTTCTCTATTAATAGATCATCCTCATCATAAAGTTAATGGATAATGGTTTGGAGAGCTTTGCAGTTCTCTATGTCTTGGCCTAGTGTCCTCTGATAGGAGCACACTTGGTGATCATTATACCTGACTAGTTTTAGATCAAGAAGGTTGAATGGCCTGATAGGGGGTAAGGTCAAGCAAGAAGCTTTCAATAACCTTTAGAAGATGAATGAGTAGGATTCAACTAAATGTGGGGAGGGTTTATAGGTTTTGGTCTTGGTTGGTGAGATGGAAGTCTTTTTGGTGATGGGCTTGGTGGTAGGAGGTTTGGGTAAGGTAGTGTTCTTAGTTGATGGTTTTGGTTATGGTAAGGTAGAGGTTGATAAGTTAGAGGTAAGAGGTTTTTGGGTAGGTAGTTTGGTTATTGATGGCTCGATAAAGATAGGTGTGTCTGAAAGTGAGTGTGTTGGTGTAACCAATAGTGATGGTTGGGTTTTGGTTGAAACAATTGACTTCCCAATTAAAGTGGAGGGATGGGGCCCTGATATAGAGGGTAAGGTTGAGGAAGGTGGAAGTTTGGCCCTCTAGCCTTTTGATGGATTTACTTCCTTAGTTAATTTGGTTTTGTGTTTGTTTATTGTGTTTGGTGAGGTAAGCTCCACTTTCACAGATGGGTGATTAAGGCTTTGTGTAAGGAAGGTGCCAATGTTTTTGGTTGGTTTGGTTAGAGAGGTTGATTTGGTTGTTTAGGGTTTGGGTTTATTGGATGGTTGAGAAATTATTAGGTTGGTAGAGGTTTTTATTGGGTTGGTTGGTAAGATAGGGGGTTGATAATAGAAGTGGTGGGTTGGTCCATAAAAGTAAGGGTTAGAGGGTCCTTAATGATGTAAGGTAGCCCTAATTTTTTCCAATAGGTGGCTTGATCCATGTCAGGGATGGAAATAAATTCAAATTTATGCACTAATCTAGAAAATGTGTTGTAGACCGGTTTAGTTCCCTGGATAGTGGACTTGAAAGATAAGCCCATAGGTTGAGAAAGGGGAATGGTAACCTTGTCCTTTTCCTCAATCAAAGGATGTAAGGTTTAGATGGGTGACTCCTTTTTGGGAGGTAAAAACATGGTGGCTTCTTTTTTGTGAATGATCTCTAAAGGGGAAGGGATTTATTCAATAGTTGAGGCAGAAGGTAGAGTGGTAGTGATTGACTTCTCTAGTACGTTGGTTGAGGAAGGGGTTGATGGATCCACTAACTCAATAAGTGGAAGAGAAAGGGTGATTCCTTAGTTTAGGTCTCCAAAAAGGGAGAAGGTAACTCCACTACCTCAATGGGTGGAGAGGGTGAAAACAGATGGATTGGGTGGTAGGTTCTTCAACAATGAACATGTCAAGAACCATGTTGATAATATGGGCATCATGAGAAAACTTGAATTTGTTGCTATTGTTTTTGGTAGGTTCATGATTAGGAAGAGGTTGCCTAAAAAATGTTAAGGTCTTATTTTTGAGGTGCATTGGGGTTATCCTACTCAAGCTCTCCTTTGCCAATGAGGGATTAGATAATGTTTTTGAAGGTATTAAACCTACTAGCATCATGCCCTACTACTCGATGGAAAGCATATAGATCATTCTCATTGTACCAATTAGGTGCAGGATGAGAATAATCAAATTATTGAGGGGGTTTGATAGGAGGAAGTTGTATGATGTTGGACTTCAATAAATTCTCTAGGATTGAAGCATAAGATTTTCCAAGGGGGTAAATTACTTCTGATTATTCTAATTTTGGTTTCTCATGTTTTTTTTTGAGGAGATAAAGGAATTTGGTTAGTTGATAGATATCAAAGGAGTAGTTTGAAGGACAACCACATTCATAGTTCCTTTGCTCTTGGTATTGGTATTGGTTTGGTTGCTTGGTTTATAGGAGGAAACCTCATTGGTTTTGTAGGTAGAGTTCTTGTTTTTCAACTTTAGCTTTCCTTCATCGATGGCTCTATTTTCTGTCTTACACACCATGGTAAAAGCTTTGTCAAAGGTTTTGAAGCTCTGAACATGCAATGTAGAGGAGATGTGCTTCACACATGCCTAAGCAAAAATTTATATTAGTTTGGGTTAGGGTAGGGAGAAGGAAAGCTAATTTATTAGGCTCCTCCAATGAGCTACAAAATCAACAATAGATTCATCATCAAATTGTCGAATAGAGTAAAGGTTAGTGATGGAAACCTTCTTGGAAATAGTTATCAAAATGTGATCTAAGAAAGTTTGGGTCAACTAGGTGAAGGATAAAAAAGTGTGTTTGGTTATGTCACTATGCCATTCTAATGTTAGATCAGATAGGAACATGGGGAAGGTAAGAAGAAGGAGGAAATCATCATAGGTAATCAAATAACATGCATGCCTAAATGACCTAAGGTGTTATTGGGGATCCTCCTTTAAAACTTAGAGAACTTGGGGAGCTCCCACTAAGGAGGATATGGTCTGATAGGAACAAATGGATGGATGGGTTTTTTTATAGATCTAATCATATGATAAGAGGTGGTGAGCTCCAACAAAGGATGATTCTAAGGTGGTCATCTTATCCATGAGCATCTTCATTAGATCTATTTGGGGTTTTGCACCCAATAGTTTGTAAGGTTCATATTGTTGTGGTGGTTGGGTGAGATATTGATAATTAATAGGGGTTAAGGAGTTGCCATATATTAGTACGTGGACATCAATGGTTGGGTGGAAATTATTTAGGAGTGGATACAGGTGGTTGGATAGTAAGTAGAGGTATATATCCTTGTGGGTTAGGGATATAACCTAGGTTTGGTACATTGGGCACCTATTGGGTAGGAAAAGTGGTTAGGTTGGTGATCAAAGGAAGGGTAGTGACCTTTGTACTAATTGGTGGTAAGGTAGAAGGTATATACACCATAATATTTTGAAGTGGGGTAGTAGTTAGCAGATTGGGGGTAGCTAATGGAAGGTTGGTAATGCTAGTGGTATGTATTCCCATGATGAGGGGAGTATAAGTGGCTAGAGGTTGGGTTGATCCTAAGGTAGAGGAGTTGATGCTAGGGGTGGAAGGTATAAGGATGTTTGTAGGTTAGGCAGGTTGGTTTTCCATAGTAGTATCAAAGGGATTATTGGTGGATGGGTAAGGTTGGGTAGTCAATGGTTGGGTGGTGACTATGGAAATAGAAGTATTTCCCATGAGGTGGGAAGGCATGCCATAATGTGGGTCCATATGTGAAACCAAAATAGGGGTATGAAGGGGCATAATGTTAAGATAATGTTGAAAGGCCACAAGATTGTTATCTAATAAGGTGGTAAAGTTTGTATCTCTTTGAGGAAATTCTAGAGGGAAAGAAGGACTTCTCAAAGGATGAGGAGAGTTTTCTCATTCAGAAACATACTCTATGGATGAGAAGGTAGAAGGGGTGGATTGGTTTGGTGATGAGTTTTGTTCTGCTAGGTTCTTTCATTGCTGGCGAGTTAGAACCATCCAAGGTAAGGGAGAGAGAATACACAAACAATATCACCACTCAAATAGAAAGAAGACAAGAAATAATAAAGGAAAAAAATCACACACTAGAAAGTACATAAAGTCCTAAAGGTTCTTTTTAGTCTCTCTTTTAGCTTATGCCTTAAGCTTTCAAGAAATTATGTGATTGGAAGTAGCTTATAGAGAGGGTACTAGAAAAGAAGTCTATGGTTGGTTTCAAGTTATTCAAGCTCTCAAAAATAATATATATTAGAAATCAATATGTGTCTTGGTATTAGGGCCTACCCCCTCACTTCACACACCATAATGATAAGGGTGTCAGGTGCTTAGCCACTATATACTAATTTCAAGAGTATATACTCAACCAGAGAGTTGAGTTGGTTCTCCCCTCAGTAATAACCTCCAAGTAGGATTGCTGGGAAAGGGTAAGGTGACCGCTAAGTGATGAAATCCTATTTGGGCCTTGTCTCAAGTTTGTTTGATATTTGATTGATGTAGGTGGTTTGGTTTAGTGTGTGCAATAAAAGTGATGCTATGATTGAATTACTTTACTTTAACTTAACCTATGTGAGTTAAAATTGCAAACAATTAATGTATGCAGTCAATTTTAATCCCAAAAGAAACTTTGATTTTGTTTATGAGCACATAATAGGGAGAAGAGCATATAGATGCAAACAAGAGAAACCCAAGTAGAGACTCAAGGGTCCCACCAGGTGTGCCAAAAATTTTCAATGAATTTCAGCTTATATTTTAAGAAATGAAGAAGAAGAAGAAACTAAATATAGGTATGGTTGAAAAACTTGTTTGATTGTGCACATGTTGAATTAGATGATTATGAAGAACTTCTCTTTGTCTTAGGAGGATGACTTGCAAATAAGACAACACTAAAGCAAATGGTTGGTTAGATAGATAGTTCAGTGGATTGCTTAGTGCTATCTCTATCCCAAAAGTAAGAGCTTCCTTGGGGGTTGCCAATCCACATATTTTAAACAATTAAGTTTAGAAAATAGAATATAGAGTACTTTCATCAATAATTAAAAGGTATTGAAATTGAACAAAAGAAATACTTGATAAATAAATAGGCTACAAATGACTAATATAGCAATAATCAAGTCAATAGTAATGCTAAATAGATCAAATGTGCTTCAAAAAATAAGACAAGGATATGTGAATAGGTAGGGACATAGAAAGTTAGGTTTAGTTGAGGGTAAGAGGGTGAAAATAACTTCTTATTATTTTCTACCATAGTGACCATCGGTGATTGATGTGACCATTAGTGGTTAAGGTAACAGTCGACAATCAAGGTGACCATCAATAGTTGAACAGGCCGTCAGTAGTTGGGACAACCATCAATAGTTGCTATGTATAGACTTGGGATAATAAATAGATTGATTAATAAGATCAAAAAGTCATATTCTAAAATATGGGTTGGTGTTGGGTTAATTTCAAATTGGAAATAAAGTAAATGAATATTAGAAAACAAGTACTTATCTTGCTAGAGGTTAGTTGGATGAGTGATTGAGGTGGTTGGCTCATTGATAGAGTCTACTGTGATTTTGATAGAGTAACGATACTTGGTTGTCATTCTAATGGTGGTGGTAAGTTAGCTCTCTATCATGATGCCTGGATTGCTAGAAGAACACTTTCAAAAGAAAGCCCTAGATGCAAAATCTCTTAATCATTGTGGATGCGGTCCTTTTTTACCTCTTGCTCCTCTCTTTTTATAGAAAAGGAAGGAGAGGTACAACAAGATGTTAACTAGGTTTTCTAATTATAATTCATGCATGTAATGGCTTGCACATGGATTTAGATGAGTTAATTTTAGAAAAAACAAGGTAGATGTTTGCATGTTAGTGCTTGGGATAGTGGACCTTGATTGCTAGCAGTTAAGGTGACCTTCGGTGGTCATCCTGATCATCGATGGTTGAGTGCCAAGGTAAAAAAGTGGTTAAAGAGTGGGCTTAGTCAGTTAGTCAAAATAACCATGGTTAGGCTTGGTTAGGGCTGAATGTGTCAAATTGGTCCCAAGGGGGTCCTAAGGTGGTACTACCAAGGGTGTTTTGACATTCAAAATTATGGTGTGTAGATTTTTGGTGTCTACACCTGTGTTAGGAAAAAACCATTTACAAAGGACTATAACCATTTAGAATATCTACATAGATCTATAAAAATGTAGATAATTACACTTAGGCATATAAGTGACACCTGAGTATTCCAATACCTTTGATTCTATACATATAGATTGTTTTCATTCTCCTTGATTCAAAACCCTAGCTCCATTTTTGACACTAAGTTTGCCTATAAAAAAGGATTAGTGGGATGTATTTTTATAACCCTAATAACTACCCACTTAGTGGTTGAGTGTTTTTGACATTCCAATAATCCAAAGAGGACTCAAACCACACTTATTTCTCCCACCTAACTAAATGTGTGAACTTTGTGTAATACTAACATACAATGCACTCTTAAATATGGATTTTGACAATTTAAAATATATGATTTTGACCTTTCAATGGTATTCAAACTTGGATTAAGGCCTGATCCTTTGAGAGGTTTCAAATTTTCAAGCTTTAGGGAAGTTTCCCTGAATGTGAAAATGTATTCCTATGTATAATATAGGTGATTGATAAATATGTGATAGATAAGAATAGGCTTAGTCTTGATTTGTATAAATAGTTGACTCTATAGATAATTTGACTTTGCATCAACATGGAAAACATATGGTTTGACCCATATGAAGGATTTGAATTTGGGAAAATCATTTTTAAATGGCATGTGGGTAGGTCTAACTCAGGGGAATGGATGTGGTAGGCTAAAACCATTCGAGGAAGAGTAGAAATGAAAAATTTGAGATAAGGAGATAATATGCATATAATAATAAGTTGTTCATGTATAGACTAGCTAAATCACATGTAGCAGCAATAACATTTTGGGAAGGTTGGGTCATATATGAGTAAATGGCTAAGAGAGAGTGTGAACAAGAGTCAATTATGTGTGTACAAGTCAAGTATAGCTAGGCTTGGTCAAAATTGACATTGTCAAGTGTCTAATACCAAATATTAGTATCTAAAAAATATAAAAACAAAAAAATTTATACCTTTTTTGACTTATGGTGTGAATAATGTTAAGCATGGTCATTGATATTAGGTTATCATTGATGTCAAAGAGAGCATGAGATACTAGTGCATTATTAACAAAGAAGTTGTGTTTGATAGCTTGATGGTTTGGTCATGTTGAAGAGACCCTATGGGGTGTTATGAGTGCTTAGAGTGATTATGTAAGTGAAAGGAATTCATCAGAGTAGTCATATGAGTGTCTAGGTTCAAGTAGTCATTTAACAGACAAGGCTGAGTAAGTAGTTTGATGATGCCACATTTCACACATGTGAAGGTTTCAAGAGTAATTTGATACATAGATGGATTCCCCTATGAGAGGTGATCATGTGGTTCAAATTTTAGATTTGGAAATTGATCATATCAAAATTTATAATAGTGCAAATTTGGCATCTCAAACAGACTTCACTAAGTTTCTATACTTATCCAAATTTATGATGTCGAAGATCTATGGTGAGCATTTAATTGAGCGACAAAGATATATGGTGAGCATCTAATATGACTAGATAAGGATATAATAAAGTGCATGATATTATTAGATAGTGATCTAATGGTGCATATTAAGTCAATATGTTAAAGAATGCTTAGAAGTCACACGGGGCTGCCAAGTGGTAGAAGTTCATTGGAGACTGATTGCAAGGTACACAAAGGGCACATGGGGTTGCCAAGTGGATTGATCTTAGAAGAGAGGATCTAACATCAATGGTGAGTAATTCAAGGTAAAGACTAGGATACTATTGAGGAGATTGATTGAGTGTATTTTTTCAAGCTTTGTGAGGACATGAGATGAAGACATGTGTCTACAATGTTTGCATTTACTAGTGACCATTGGAATTTAAATTAGCAAAGGGAAAAACTAGTATATAGTGTTTGAGATATATATTTTGATCCAAGAAAAATTTCATGGTGGTGTAAAATGAAAATTTGAAGAGGAATTCAAGGTGCATCCATAAAATCTAGTTAGAAGGTTTGTTGTTTATACAGTCAAAGTTATTGAGCTCTAAAGTTGACTATGTGTTTGACCATGTTCTATTGAGTGACCATGTTGCAGAAGTGAGTTGAAGATGTTCTGAGCATAGTTGAGGAAGAAAATGAGTATTGAGATGTTGCATAAGTCTCAAAGGATTATCAAAAGGCATTGGTTATCATGATATGTCCATGATCAGATATGGAGAGTAAAAATAGCTTGACTGTATATGACCATTCTGAGTGGTAATTTTGAGAGAGTTATTTTGAGTACTTAGAGATTATGTTGAAATGTATAAATCACATGAAGGATTATATAGGTCTTAAATGTTTCACCCATGTGATTTAATCATATGGCTATGTGAAAGATTTGAGTAGTTTCTTCATAAGTTTAAGGCTGTGTTTTCAATGTGTTTCCTTTTGAGTCGCCCTTATAATTTTTTTTAGTGAAATGTCCTTAAGCAAGAGTCAACTTATCATTTTCCATTTATTGGTCATATCTTTGTTTATTAAGTCAACTCTTTATTTTTAAAATGTGCCCACCTATCATCTCTTGTGTTTGAAATTTCTAAAGAATTAAACCTTTTCTCGGAGTTCAAGAGTTCATTGGTTCAATAGGCTGAATGATTCAATGTTTCTAAAAGAGAACTATTTATCCCTTTGTATATTTAAATTATGTCTTTGAACCTTCCAGTTGAACTTGAACCTCATAGTGGAGTTCAAGAGTTCAACGGTTCAATAGTTCAATACCCAATTTTTTGTAAAGAGTTGTGTTCACTTAGTTCCCTTGTATAAACTAATGTATCATTGAATATACCATTTAAATCTCATATCAGAGTTCAAGATTTCAATGGTTAAATGGTTCAATGGTTTAATGGTTCACTATTTCAAAATTCAAAGTTTTTTGAAAAGTCACGTGACTATTGGTCGGCCTATGTAGTTCATCTCGTATCTTTGAACCACATTCCAAAAGTTTAATTGTTCAATGGTTCAAAGGTTTAGTGATTATACTCTCATCTCACCCCGAGGCTTTCTCTAAGTCAAAATTAGTGGGAGATTTAAAGGAGAATATATCTGAAACTCATTATAAAGTGGAAAGTTTTAAACTTCATGAAGTTATAGATAATCATTACTCATCAAAATCACGTGTCAAAAATGCTTGCCATTAATTCATATGTTAGAGTTCATGTCTTATCAAGAATTTTTAGCACATATTGTTTTAGTTTAATTATTCAACCTAGTTAATGTCTGTATCGAGAGAGAATAAGTCAAATTTATCAAACAAACATACTGGGAAATGCAAAGGAGAACAACACAGGTGGTATAAGATTTTTGTTACTCAAATTTGTAGTGATTTTAGATACATTTAAGGTGATTTATACTCTCACTATAAGTTGTTTCCATTACTTTGTTGGAAAGAAGAATCCTTTAAGTTTTTGACATTGTTTAAGAAGTTTAATTTTTTTTTTCATTATATCCTCCAACCTGTAGCCATGAAATCTGTATGTCTTGGTTATGAGCATGGTCCTAGTCTCATATGTTCTCTTCCTAAAATTAGGGACACCTCTCTAGTTCAATATGACTTAAACTATTTTAGGGAAAGGGCTAGAAATCTTATGCCAAATCTTATGATGTAGAAGATAGTAGAAAGTGGTTTCAATAAAGCTGCAGCCTTTCCCATGGTTGTACAATGCCTTGAATTAGTTCTAAAATGTATGAATAGATATGAACCTCAAAACAGGTGCATCAAAACTATAGATGGTAATGTTTTACTTCATATCAATAGACAAACCCTAATGTTTGTGATGAGAATTCTACTTAAGAACCATATTCTGACCTCAATATTACCTCTTATTATGGTTATTTTTCACTAACATTTATCATATTTGTCTTACTAATTTTGTTTATAAGTTTTAAAAAAATTTAAAAACCATTGAGCGTGATCGCAAGGAATTGGTTATTGAAATTCCAAAAAGGGGGTTCAAGACTACCCAGACCATTGACAAGAAATCACATGATTTTGGAAGTACAAGATATTGTGGTATTGCTACATAGGCTAAAGGGGAACACTCAGGCATATTATTGGGAAGACTAGATGTAATTTTTCATACATGTGATCCTCTAAGGAGAACAATAGTTGGATTGGGCAGAAATTGTAGCTAAATGTTTGCATCTAGGTTTAAGTAATTATTTGGGGAATAAAGATTTTTATATGTCCTCGTACCTCTTCTATTTACTAGCATCTATAAGATATAGGTAGGGCTACCTCATGCGCCCTTGGTTGAAGACAACATAATTTATGACTATTACTCACAATTATAAATGCATAATTGCTATGAGAATTACATGAGGGTTAATGATGTGTTTATAAGAAAAATGACTTATGAATTAGCAAATAACATCAATAAGAGGATGTATGATGAGCCTATGCAATTGATCAATTTTTTATGGTAGTTTCTTTATTTAGTTTTCCAAGTTCACTTATATCAGAGTTGGGGGTTTTGACGATGAACCTTTGAGGTTACCTATGTATGTTTTTGACCATTTTGTGTTGATAGAAGTTTGTAGACAATTAGCACATGTGGATAAAAAATTCCCAATGAAAAAGAAACTTGGCATATCTTTTCCCATTGAACTTGGATGTTATTCATGTTAGTCAATATCTGTTGCTTTGAATCTAGAAGTGGATTTAAAAAAAATTAATTTTTAGTGCTTCATAGCCAGATCCCAATTTGACAACAAAGGCTTTATCAGGGATAACTTGGATTTTGGAACATGGTTTTCACATATTCCCCAATTGCAGGATTATTGGGAGGATTATTCAGATGAATTGGAGGTCAGAAGAAGGCTGTGGTCCAAGTTCTCCCTAGGACAAATAATTACCCTTAATTTAAATATGGACATTTTAGGAATTTTTGATAATGAAGGATTAGAGATTGATCCATAATTTAAGCAGATAAAATAATCACGTAATCCAAAAATTGACTGAGACAAAAATGAAGAAGATAGGATTGAGGTTAAGACCCTCCCAGTGATAAGAAGAACTGAGAAATGGTTAAGGGAATAAAAACTAGGGGGAGCTCAAAATAAAGTTCTCCAATAATGTACATCAATAATTGAATCACTAGCCCCAATAAGCTCCTCTAACCACCTTATTTCTATCTGTGATGCAGGTACTTCTAAGTCAAAAAATAGAAGGGATCCTATCATCAAAGAATCTAAGAAGGCCCTTGCAAATATTATACCTCCTCATACCACCAGATCAAGGATGAAAAACAAGAGAAAGATTCAGATTCTTAAAAAAATAGTTGTGGATTTAAATTTTGAAGAGGATTCAATAGAAGCAATAGGTGATAAATTTTTTGATTCACCAATGGTGGAATAGGTTAGTGCAAAACACTAAATAAAGATTACTTCTAATTTTGTTGACCTAATGATTATTTCAAATGTGCCTTCTGATCAATCAAATCCTAATAAAGAAGTCTCAGCCTCTGCACCCAAGTGGCTAGAAAGCTCAATTAGAAATAAAAGGAAAATAGTACCATTTTCTTTGCCATTGGAAGACATGGTGAGTAAATGTTTAGGAAAAATGTATCTAGTATTATTTTAATTATTAAAAAATTATTTTTGATGAAAATGTAATTTTTTATTCATATGAACATTATAACTCATGGCTATAATATTATACCAGTCATGGCTATAATTATGTAATTACTTTCTGTAATACCAAGATATTAAAAACAACATCTAGAGTAGATGTCAACCCTAACATAGGGAATTAGAGTGTAGAAATAGCCCAGCCAAGAACTAATGAAGAAGTTCAAGATCCTACAGTTCAAGATTTTACAATTAAAAAGATAGATCTTGGGACTACATCACATGCCATAGATGTGCATCACCTTGAATCATCCACCTAAAGGCTAGTCATCCAAACTTGGAAGGATGAAAAAGATAAAAGGGAGTTGAAGTAGACCTTATGGTCAATGGTAGAGTACATTGATGCCATTCATAATCTAGATCCACAATCTATTGCCCAACTGATCTTGTCTTTCGATCTAAAATCACATGTCAATCAAAAGATGTTGGACCAAATACACAGAAACAAAATGATCACTAGGGTATTTGATGATTGGTTGGATAGAATTATCTAGAAAGGTACATAATACATTCATAAATCAACAATTACTATTGAAGATTTGAAGACATAATATGCTCCATGGATAAAAGACGAAGGCAAATGGATGAGTGTTATGAACCAAATTGATGAGGTACAAAAGTATGGAATAGCAAAATTTTTGTCAAAAAGGAATTTAATAGGTATGGATGAAGATGTACTGTATGTAATTAATAAAAACATCAAATAGAGGAATTCAATATCCCGATAAGGGTGAATTGAACTCGAAAAAATGATCAAAGAAATTATTGAATTCACTCAATCATTACAACATGATCTATAGTATATTGATGTAAAATACATAAAGGATGATGGAAAACTAGAAAAGGACATCAATACTATGATTCAATCCTTCAGGGAAAAGATCAACATCGTTAAAGAAAGTGACAACTTATTAACTAAAAATTTATATCAGATTTCAAAGATAAAGTCACTTCTTTATCACTGCGTTGATACACTCCCAGAGCACGTGGAGAAAATGAGATAAATTTGAAGGGAAAAAACATCTTGAAGGCAAGGATAAAGCACATCATTATTCTCAATCTCTCAAAAATCTAGGAGTTTGTTACAATATTTTATGAATAGAAAGCTCAACATGCCTACCCAATCGAACACAACAAATCTGGAGATACTAATCTGTCACTTCAGCCATAATATTACTTACACAATTTCTTTTATTTAGTTATTCAATTGATTTTTTGTTTAAAACTTGATCTTTATTTGAATTTATAAAAACTAAATCCTGTATGGGTCAGAGTTACTTTAACTCTAGTTTAGTTCTAAAGATTGGTTAATTAGGGCAGCTTTATATATTTTTAGTGGTTAAAAATGGGGATATAGAGAATAGGAAGAAAATGAGATTAAAAAAAATTTATAATTGAACTACTGTTGTTTACAATATATATGATGTTTGTCTGAAACATTTTTCATCTATGAATGAAAGGGAGAATCAATTACTGCATGCTTAAATCTGTGTGTTTGAGTATTTGAAATTGGGTTTTTTGTGTGAAATTTTCTTTCATATGGTAATTACTCTTTCATTAGACAATTCATTGTATGTGTTTTATCATTTATTGGTTTAGAAATATATATATATATATATATATGTTTATCTATTTGATTATTATTAAAGATAAAATCTGTGTATTCTATTACCCACTATTATTATATAAAAGGATATTGCATTTATAGCATGATTATGTATGGATGTTAGTCAGCCTTTAAGCAGTTTTTGGTTAAAAGTGTATCATGATGATTAGAATAATTTGAATTCGTTGGAAATCTTAAAGTGAGGCATACCTTAATTCAAAGGGAAACTATTCGTGATGGTTCACCCATTTGTTGTTTAACTTATTTATTCTTCAAAGAAGAAGGATATAGAGTCAAAATAAAATATTTTTAGATAAGGACAAATTTGTTAGTCAACAATTTTTGGCAACTTTGCTGGGGAATGAAATTGAAATCCTTACTATAGTATTAGTTTCCTTAATATGAAGCAGGAATGGTGCTTTCACATGAAAATATAATTCTTGTTTTACAACCTAATCTTAGTTTTCAAGATGAGCAAGAAGATATAATTGGTCAGTTAAATACTCTTGCTTGGCATTCTCATTAGAATATTGATGATTATAGGAGAGCAAGTAGAGTATTAGAAAAAGAAAAAGAATTGGCTGATAATTTGAGATTGCTATTACTCAATCAAAGAAGGAGGCAAGCAAAAAATATAGCAAGAAATCAAGTCCTTGAAGTACAAGGAGATTAAGAACAACATAGAATTAATAGCTACTTATCCAATTATAACATCATAAACTGGATTCTAGAAGATACACAAGGTCTTTGAGAAGAGAGGGAATTGAGGATCTTTTCAAATATTGCAAAACCTAAACTTTCCTTATATTCCTACTCGTGTTAGAAAATCTAGAAGTAAAACTCCTAGCCCTCCTAAACCCTCTACATCCTTTATCTGTCAAGCCTTAACTCTTTCTGGTACTATCTTTCCTTCTATCATAAGTCTTCTTCCAATGGCCCAGCCTTGGGGAGCAGCTATAAGACCTATAAATTTAGGGGCCAACATGAATCCTTTGCTTAAAAATGCAAGGGAAAATTTACCTAAATTTAATAGAGATGGAAGATAATCACCAGAGGAACATTTGAGTGCCTTTGTAGCAGCATGTGGTGTGTTAGGTGTGCAACATCAAGATGTCGCCATAAGGATTTTTTGCAAACTCTAATTGATAATACAACACAATGGTTTTATCATCTAATTGATTCTTCAATCATAAACTTGAATGATATGAAAACCATGTTTGAAAATAGGTTCAAAAGTGTAGAAAATGAACATTCCCTTCTTGCTCAATTGACTCAACTCAAGAAGGTGATACATGAACCCATGAGGGAATTTATAGCCCTATTCAATAAAATTGTGCACATAATCCCTATTGCAAAAGGCTGATTGCTGAGAATCAAAAATATTTCTTTATTAATTCTATGCCTCGTGATATAAGTTTTCATCTCAAAAGAGGTGCAATTATTGATTTAGTAGCCACACAATCCTTGGCAGTTAGGTTAGAGGATGATCTTATTATGATTGGAAAATGTAAGAAAGAAGTCCAAGTACCTAATGGTCAACCCTCATCCTCTACGGATCCTATGGTTCAAAGACTAGTTAATGATATGATTGCCCTAAAAAGATAATTACCAAAGACTGGTAATTCATTCCAACAACCATATCAAGATATTGGTAGGAGAAATTTTAATCAACATATAAATACTAGCAAGACATTACCACTTACATCAGCACAACCAAGGTTGACTATTGAAGCTCCTCCTGGAAGTGGTAACATGTGTGCCTTTCATTTGACTACTGATTATGATGGAAATTCTTGTTTGGAGATGCTTAGATATGCTCAAATGATTGCTATTAAAGATGTGTTAGGAGAGGCTACTGAAGAAGAAAGGAACTTTGAGGAACCTAGCGACTCTGAAATACATTTCCTAGAATATGAGTCTGATTCAGAAAGAGGAGGTGAAATATTGGTTACTCTTGAAGATCCTTCATGTGCTGTGCTTACAAAATGTCAAAAGAATCTAAGATTTTCTAATACTCAAGAAGTACTCATTAAAGGTAAAGAACCTCTTATTAGAACCTCTGATGCTAATTTGAAGACCCAATAAAATAAATTGTTACATAGAAATGATCGTGAGACTTCTTTTGATATTTTAGAATTTTGTAAGTCTAGAAAAATTCAAATATACCCTATTGAATACCTCAGGTTGAAACCCAAAGAACTTGATAAATTAGTTAAATATGTCAAATATGGCCCTACACAAGTTGAAATTGACAGTCAATTAAATGTTAATACTGAGTCTCTCATTGCCCAATTATTTACTTTTCCACCTGAATCACCCACTCATACTCCTATAATGACCCTCAATTCATCTGATGATACTCCTGATATGGCTGATATGAAACCCAACCTATTTTATGTTTCTTTGTTCATAAATGGTCATAGACTCAAGAATTGTATCATAGACTCAAGTGCTTCTAATAATATAATGCCTCTTCTGTAGCCAAAGACCTAGGCTTATCCCTTACAAAAACATTTGGTAGATGTTACTCCATAGATGGCAAATAGATTTCTTTGCTCAAACAAATTAAAGATGCACAAGTTGCTCTTGCAGCTTATCCTGATAAAAAGGTAAAGTTGACTATCTTGGTAGTGGATATCCATGCTAGTTATGAGATGTTGTTGAGTAGGACTTTTTACAAAGATTTGGGTGGACAGATTAAATTGGATTGGTCAAAAGCTATAATTCTAGTGGAAAAATATAAAGTTAAGCTAAAACCTAAACCTAAATACAAGTTTACTATATACCCTTCTAATGATCCTAAGTCTCAGATTCTATTTGAAGAATATGAATTTGGTAACTATTTTCTCTCCTCTAAATACTTAAAGGAAGAATCTGTCCCAAAGTCTATTCATTCAGATGATTTATGGACCATAGAATTTGATGGAAGTTGTGCTACCACTAGTTTAGGAGAAAGAGTTGTGTTGATCTCACCTGAAGGAGAAAATTTTCCTTACTCTTTCAAGCTAGAATTAAAAAACACTAATAATACTGCAGAGTATGAGGCTTTGTTGCTTGGGTTAAATGAAGCTAAAGGAAAGGGTGTAAAGATGCTCAAGGCAAGATGAGATGCTGAATTAATTGTCAAATAGGTAAGAGGCATTATTTTAGTTAAAAATGACAAATTGAGACATTAAAGAAACAGAGTTTTGGATGAGATAAAATATTTTGATGCCTTTTATATTGAAGCAATTCCCAGAGACCATAACATGCAGGCAGATTCTCTCGCAGTATCAGCTTCTCTTCTTCTCCCACATCTTAATTTCAAAAGGGATTCATATAGAATAGAACTAGTCTATCGTCCTAATATCCTAGATAATACTAAAAATTTGTAAGTTTTTGAGAATAATAAGTAGATCAATTTTTTTCTGGAAAATGTTGAGATGTTCCTAAAGACTTATTTCAAAGGTTCTCAAGCAGAATGTAAAGATTTCAGTTATGATTCAAGAATCAATTCAAAAGATAATGTAATTAAGTTAAAGGGAAACAAAATTCCTAAAGGATTGGTTTCTGTAAAACATTTGTTCATCTAACAAGATGAATATACTAAAAGCAAACTTGCCCAGAATCCTAACAAAGTGGAGGATTATAAGAAAATAAACATTGGGAGTGAAATGATCCCAAATTGATCTCCATTATTAAGTGTTGTTCGCCAGAGGAGAAAAACAAATTAATTAATTTGTTGATTAAGTATAAAGATGTCTTTGCTTGGTTCTATGATGATCTTAAGTATTTTAGGTGTGGGTAGTTTCAACATCATATTCCTTTGAAAGCAAATGCAACTCCATTCAGGTAGAAGCTGAGAAATTATAACCCAAAAGTTATTGATGCTATTTTTAAAGATATTGAAAAGATGTTGGAGGCTAGGATTATTTATCCAATTCATCACTTTACTTGGGTGGCAAACATTGTTCCATACATAAAAAGAATAGAGAAATAAGAATCTATGTTGACTTTAGGAATTTGAACCAAGCTAATTTAAAAGACAATTACCCCTTACCTGTGATGGATCACATCTTATAAATAGTTGTTGGGTCAGAAATGATGTCCATGCTAGATGAGTTCTCAAGTTATAATCAAATAAGTGTGGCTGTAGCTGACCAACATAAAACTATTTTCACTACACCTCGAGGAACCTTTGCTTATAACCGTATGCCCTTTGGTTAGATTAACGCTAGTGAAACTTTTCAATGGGTGATGGATTCATCCTTTAAAGATCTAAAAGATATAATTATTGTCATTTATCTAGATGATTTGACTATTTTATCTAGAAAAAGGGAGGATCATCTGAAGGATCTGGAGACCATTTTACAAAGGTGCTGGAGTCATGGGATATCTCTTAACTCTAATAAGTCAGTTTTTTGCGTTATAGAAGGGAAGTTATTAGGACACCTAGTTTCAAAATATGGAATCAAGATTGACCCAGAAAGAGTTAGAGCAATACAATAGTTAAGTTTTCCTTCTAATAGGACTGGAGTTAAGTCTTTCTTTGGTTAGATTAATTTTCTTAGAAGGTTCATTCTTGATTTTTTTGAAATTACAAAATATATTATGGGGATAATGAGTGAAAAAAAAGCATTCAGATGGAATGAAGTTGCTAAGAAAGCATTTGAAGATATTAAAGAGGCAAATGCACAAACGCCTACTTTAATAAACTTGATTTCCAAAAATATTTTGTTATTTATTGTTATGCTTCAAAACATACCATGTCTAGTATTTTGTTATAGAAAAATGAATTAAATGTAGAAGCCCCAATATCCTTTATGAGTGTTCCTCTCAAGAAGCATGAACTTAAATATTCTTTAGCTGAGAAACAAGCTTTCACTATAGTAAAGGCTGTTAAACAATTTAGATATTATATTCTTCATTCTCATTCAGTTGTATTTATTCCTAATTCAGCTATAAAAAGCATTTTGACTCAACAAGATGTTGGGATGAACAATAGAGAAAAATGGGTTGTTAAAATTCAAGAATATGACTTGGAAATTAAACCAACCAAATTGGTTAGAGGTCAAGGTTTGTGCAAACTAATTATCAGAAGTAAGGAAGAAGAAAAGGAAGAATAACTTCTCACGGTCATGTTGGTAAGTTTACAAGATCCATGGTTCCTAAATATGGCACACTATCTTACTTATGGAGACTATCCCAGTCACTTATCCCTGAAGGAGAAAATGAATTTGAGGTTAAAAATAGTCAAATACGTCATTTGGGGTGATGTCCTATACAAAAGGGGACTAGATGGAACTTTTTTGAGGTGTGTAGATAAGGAATAATAATACAAATTGTTGGATTTTTTTTCATAATGGAGCTTATGGTGGATATTTCTCTTCTTTAGTCACAGCATTCAAAACCCTTAGAAATTATTATTATTGGCCAGATATGTTCAAAGATGCATATAAATGGGTGGTTAACTGTGAAAAATGCAAAATGTTTTTAGAAAGACCATAACTTGTGACATTGCCTCTGAGGCCTGTTGTTATTGAAGAAACTTTCAAAAAGTCAGGATTAGACTTCATTGGGCCTCTTTTACCTCCTTCAAGTGCTGGTCATACACACATTTTAACAACAACTAACTATTTTATGAAATGGGTTGAAGCAACACCTATGAAGAGAACCACTTCAGAAGTGGTATGTAATTTTCTCAAAGAAAATATACTGGTTAATTTTGGTGTTCCTTAGAAGCTTATGGCAGATAATGCTACTAGTTTTTCTTTAATGGAACTTACTTCATTCTACTATGAGCATAATATCTCTCTTTCTCACTCATCAGATTATTACCCTCAAGGGTGGACAAGTGGAGTTCAGTAATTAAAATCTGATAGCCATCATGAAGAAATTGGTGAGTGATAACCCCAAAGATTGGCATAAGAAACTATATGAAGCACTCTGGGCTGATAGGGTAACCCCAAAAAGAGAAATAGGAATGTCACCTTTTGAGCTGGTCTATGGGATAGGAGCATAGTTATCATTATCTCTAGAATTATCTGAAGCTAAATTACAAAATGTTATAGAAGATCAGTACTTTCAAGATTCTTTAGAGAAAAGAGTTATGTACTTAACTACGATTGAGGAGGAGAGGAATGAACTGGTTAATCAAATTACTTCTCGTCAATCCAAGGTTAAAAATATTTTTGATCGGAAAACTAGACCTAAAAATTTCATGGAAGGAGATGAAGTATTGCTATGGGATAGAAGGAGAGAACCTAAAGGAGCACATGGAAAATTTGATTCACTTTGGAAAGGGCCTTTCAAAATTCATTAGCTACTAGGTCCTAATTCTTTTAAATTGAAATATCTGGATGAAGCTGTTTTGCCCCTATCCTATAATGGATAAGATCTTAAGTTGTATCGACTGTGAAATAGGTGTCCCCTATTTTTTACATAGACTTTCCTTTGTTGTTGTGTGTTGTGTTTTCCTTTCCCAATTTTGATTTATCTTGCTTCTTTTCTTCCATCTCTGTGTCTCAGTTTATGCATAACTAGAGTTTCTAAGTTCATTGCATTTTGCCATAAAATGCAGTCCCCAGTGAAAGCCAATGTTTCCTTTTGAGTAACCCTTATTCATTTTTTTTCATGAAATGTCCTTAAGCAAGAGTCAACTTATCATTTTCCATTTATTGGTCATATCTTTGTTTATTAAGTCAACTTTTTATTTTTAAAATTCACCTATCTATCATCTTTTGTGTTTGAAATTTCTAAAGAATTGAACCTTTAAACTTGAACCATTATCAGATTTCAAGAGTTTAATGGTTTAATAGGTTCAATGATTCAATGTTTCTCAAAGTGAATTGTTTGTCCCTTTGTATATTTCAATTATGTCTTTAAACCTTTCAGTTGAACTTGAACCTCATAGTGGAGTTCAAGAGTTCAACGGCTCAATAGTTCAATCCCTGATGCTTTGTAAAGAGTCATGTTCACTTAGTTCCCTTGTATAAATTAATGTATCATTGAACCTACCGCTTAAACGTCATAACGGAGTTCAAGAGTTCAACGGTTCAATGGTTCACTATTTCAAAATTCAAAGTTTTTTGAAAAGTCATGTGACTATTGGTCAGCTTGTGTAGTTCATCTCGTATCTTTGAACCTCAAAATTAAACCACATTTTAAAAGTTCAATGGTTCAATGGTTCAAAGGTTCAGTGGCTATACTCTCATCTCACCTTGAGGCTTTTTCTATGTCAAATTTAGCTAGAGATTTAGAGGAGAATATATCCAAAACTCATTATAAAGTGGAAAGTTTTAAATTTTAAAAAGTTATAGATAATCATTACTCATCAAAATCATGCATAAAGAATGCTTGCCATTAATGCATATGTTAGAGTTCATGTCTTATCAAGAATTTTTAGCATGTATTATTTTAGTTTAATTATTTGACCTAGTTAATGTCTGTATCGAGAGAGAACAAGTCAAATTCAATAAACAAACATACTGGGTGATGCAAAGGAGAATAACACATATGGTATAAGATTTTTATTGCTCAAATTCATAGTGATTTTAGATATATTTAAGGTGAGTTCTACTCTTACTATAAGTTGTTTCCATTACTTGGTTAAAAAGAAGAATGCTTTTGAGTTTTTGGCATAGTTTAAGAAGTTTAAAACATTTCTTTCATTATGTTGGGTGAATATTTTATCGATCAGCTAACTGATGACCAAAATAGGTCTCTTTAACCATAACATAGGGAAATTGGTCAGCCAGATGTGCAGGTTTACTACCTCAAAAGGGGACAAATCTCTCCTCTCATTAAGGGAAGGTTCCTTGTAGATATGTAGGAACTATATACTATATATATATAAACAAAAAATAACACTCAAGGGTAGGATAATCCATCCATCTCTCTTTTTTTAGAGATGATGTTCACAAATCAAAGGAGAAATCTTGATGAAATGACAGAAGACACTCCTCTTCTTTCAGAAGTGTTGTTCAGTAGACAAAAAGAATCTTTTGGGTGATGATAAGTGATTGTAACAGGGCACAATAACACAACAGGATGAAATGAGGCACAAAGTCTCCACCTCAACTGCCAAAGAGTGAAATAAGAAAGATAATGAGGGCACAAAGTCATCCCAAGTTATTTTGCATAGAAACAAAATACGAAGGATAATGAGGAAACAAAGTCATCCCAAGATCCTTTACACAGGAATAGAAAAATAGACAAACTAAAGACAATTGTGGTAGCACAAAGTCTCTCCACAACTGGCTTCAGGACACCTTCCTGATCACTTTCACTAATTTTGATTATTTAATCAAATGGAAAAAAAATGTATTAAGGAAATAGACATAAGAAAAATTTCCCCAATAACTAAGCTATTCCAGCACAAAGTCTAAAAAGTCACTTGTTTTCTTATTCAAATAATGAAATATGATCAACAATCTGAGATCAAAGTCTTAGTAATGCCTTTCAATTTGGGCAGAGTTTCATTTATGATTACAGACTGAGATCCCCCTAAAACAATAAGAGGGAGTCCAATATATAGCTCTCTAAAAAAGACTTGGGAGTGGTAACACGTCATGTTACATTCAATATATTTTAAATTCTATCAAGAAGATATGCTGGAATCGAGCATAGTTGCCTATTTGATTTTCTCAATGCAGAGAAACAGGTCATGCATTTGAATGTTCATGTTCTCCAATGTCCACTTGGTGAACTGCTTCATCTTCTAGAAACATATCCCATGCATGGATATTTTTGGTCCTTCTTCATCGTTCCTCCTTTTTTGGCTATGTTTTGTCCTTATCTGTGTGATCTGAGCTCTCAGGCTATCTCTTTAGCTGGTCACTAAATTTGTTCATAGGGTCTATGCTATATTTGAAATCAATAAATATTTAATTATCTTAAATTTGACATCTATAAGGATGTTAATGGTTTAATCACTTCTCTGGTTCAATTATTTCCTTATTTCAATTGGCTTCGGGACACTCCTTTGAACCATCTACGTTGAACCTTTGAAATTTTGAACCATTTTGGTTCAATGTTCAATTGGTTCATCTTTTGGGCTCTGGGAAAGGTCCATTTTGTTCATCACTCATCCTCCACAAGGGTACTTTGGCCTGTGGGATTTGGGGCACTCCTTTGAATCAATCGATTAAACCTTTGAACCATTTTGGTTCAAAGTTCAATAGTTCAACAGTTTAATGGTTCAATGGTTCCGTTCATTCACTTGACCACTTGAACCAACCACGTTGAACCTTTGAACCTTCCTTTGGAATCATCCGTTGCTGCCTCTTTCTTTGCTTAAGGCTACTTATTGCTGATGTCAGCAAGTGACACATGGCGTCTTCTAATGTGAAATAGGCAAGGACATGTGGCAACATTTGTTGAGCTTATAGAAGCACTATAGAAACATTTGGGACTCTTTTGGATCCACACAGACGTAGACACTTGTCATGTTTCACTTGAGTTTAGCCACTTACCTGGGACTCACCATAGTCCTTAATCAATAAAAGAAAAAAGCTATGGATGTTGCCACTTGGAAGCCTCCACCGAGCTTTGTAGATGACATGTGGTAGCTTTTACTACTTTGAAAGTTATTAGAAATTGTGTCTCAGCAGACGACATGTGGCAGCTTTTGCTGGGTTTACAAAGGACACGTGGCAACTTTTACTACAACTTAGATACCTTTTGAGAGTCCTACAAAAGATGACATGTGGGAGCTTCCACTAAGCTTTGTAGATGACATGTCGCACATTCCACTTTGACTTTATAAGGGACACATGACAGCTTTTGTTGCAACTTTATGAGGGACACGTGGCACGTTCCGTTGCAATTTGAGGTTTGATGTTTCTCAGAGGGAACTTTCCCTTTAAGGTCTTGAGAAATGGTCCAATTTGGGTTGGGGAGAGCCCCACACAAGGGCATCTACCCTTTAGAGTCTTTTGGATGGCCTTCAAACTTTTGCTTCAGGCTTTTTCCCTAGGTGAATTTTTTTGGACAAAATGTTCGAAGGAATTCCTTCGGACATTTTATCTAAAAAAATTGTGCCTTGTTTACTTTTTCATGGAAAATTTTCCAAAATAATTCCCTGCTCTTCACTTGGTCTTTGAAATGGTCCACCTGTTCTCTACCTACCCTCTGCAAGGGCTGTATGTCCTTGGTTCACTTTTTTAATGGAATTCTCTTTGTCTGATTTTGCTCACTACCCTCTACAAGGGCACTCAACTTGGTTCATTGCCCTTTCAGATTTTTAGCAATGGTCCACTTTGGCTCCTAAGTTCCCTCTACAAGGGAACTTGTCCTTTAGGCTCTTGGAAGACCCCTTTGAACTTTTTGATTGAAAAAATGACTAAGTGTTGAACCTGTTTCTTCCCTGCAGAGTCTATAGAAACCAACCTACAGAGTCCATAAAAATGAGTTTGTAGATCTGGAGGAGTTCATAGATTTGAGAAATTGACCTATAGAGTCTATAGAAATGGGGTCTTGAGAGTCCATAGATTTGAGTCTGCTTGCAGAGCCCATAGAAATGGGCCTATAGACTCCATAGATTTAAGCTTGCAGAGTCTGTAGAACTTGAAAAAGCTTAAAAAATGGAGAATTTGAAATGCCTAAAACAATTTTTGAGAAGGGGAGAGAGGATTTTGGTCTATTGGACCAAAATAGTTCAAAAATAGTTTAACTGTTGTCCTAAAAATGACTGATATTTTTGGGGAGACAACAACTGGCTCCAGTTGGGGAACTTGCTTCAGTTGAAAACTTGGAACAACTGAGGGGAGTAGAAACCAAAATCTCTAGTGCCTTAAAGTATGCCATTGGGCCATGGAGTCATGCTACCCAAAAATAAAGGTGACAAAAACAAAAATGAAAGCACAAAAATAGAAATAAAGACTATACAAATATACATATGTACAAGCTGATCTTATCTGATACTTTACAGATTGAAGTGTTTTAGATGTTGCCCACTATGAGGTAGAGAGACGAGCGTGTCATCTTGATATTTCAATATAAAACTATTTTCACCATTGAGATGATGGATAATAAATGGGCCTCTCTAAAGGGAGTCAAACTTTCCATGCATCCCCTTTGGTTCTCTTCTCTTGTCCCACAGTAGGACTTGATCTCCAACCTGGAAATCATGATTTTTTGCCTTTTGGTCAAAGATCTTCTTCAATAGACTTTAATGGGTAGCAATTTGATCCACCACCATAGTTCTCTGCTCATTTAATTCAGTCAAGTACATGATCCTCTTATCAATGGAGTTTTCATATGTCTGATCTTTAATTGCCTTAGCCAATTTTAATGTTGGCAATTCTATGGTGATTGGTATCTCAGCATTGATACCATAAAAAAGTTGGAAACGAGACATACCAATTTCCCTCTTTGGTGTGATTCTATTTGCCCATAGAGCATCAACCAATGCTTTATGCCATGTTGTTTAGTTGTCATCTACCAACTTCTTGATGATAGTCACCAGGTTTTTATTGCTTGATTCAGCCTGTCCATTCCCTTGTGGAAAGTAATTAGAAGAGTGAGAGTGAGTAATCCCATAGTAAAAATATAATTGTGTAATCTCTTGGGAAGTGAAACAAGCTACATTATCAGTAACAATCTTGATTGAGACCCCAAACTTGGAAATGATATTCTCCTTGTGGAAATTGCACACTACTTCTGAAGTAACATGCTTGGTTGGGATAGCTTCCACCCACTTGGTGAAGTAGTCAGTTGCTGTAAGGAAATAATCATGTCTAGCACTTGAAGATGGGTTTACAGTGCCAATAAAATCAATTCCCCATTACTGGAATGGTTTCTCTATGACCACTAGCTTGAGAGGCAGGGTAGCTAACTTGGGTCTCCCAACAAACTACTGGCATAGTTCACATTTTCTTACCCACTTATATGCATCTTGGAAAAGAGTTGGCCAGTAATACTTGGGTCACGAAATTTTATGGGCAGTCACAGGAGCAAAAAAATGTCCTCCATAGGCTAGATTGTGGAAGGATTTTAAAAGTTGGCTTTGCTACTCTTTGTCCACATAGCGAAGGAACACTCCATCAAGGCTCCTCTTGTATAGGCTGTTGTCCCAAAGGATAAAATTGACAGCTTTCAACTTGATAGTCCTCCTTTATTTGTAAGATAGGTGAGCAGGACACTCACCATAAGTAAGAAAATGAGCAATACTTGAATACCACTTATTCGTGGTAGAGACAAAGAGGACTATCAGTGTGTCTTCCACCTCTGCTTCTTCATGTTCTATTTCTTCTGGTTTGTTATCAACAATTAATTAGCATAGGCCTTTTCCCCATACCAAATTTATTGGCTTGATGACTAGATCAAACTCCTAAATCTTTGCAATCTAATTTCCTCTTTTCATCCCAAACTCTTGTTGAGTCAGTATGGATTTGGCCATGGTATCAGGAACCAAGGCAGTAGTGTGAGAATTCAAGATGTAGAAGTGAAAATGCTTGATTGCCTTCACTACTGCATAATCATGCTTCTCCATGTTTGAGTACTTTAGCTTATGAGCTTTGAGAGGGAAGCTCATAAAATAAATGGGAGATTTCATACCTTCTTTATTCTATTGAACCATAATTACTGAAAACATGTGTTCGAAAGCATAACTGTATAGGATGAATTCTTTATTGTAGTCTAGACAAACTAGAATTAGGGCATGGGCAATGGTAGTCTTGATATCCTCAAATGTTGACGTGCCTTCTTCAGTCTAGTTGAAGGTGGCCTTTCCCTTCATCATGTTCACAATGTGTGGAGTCTTCTCAACAAACTTGGGGATGAACCTTCGTAATAAATTCACCTTTTCAAAGAAAGAGTGAACAATAGTCTTACTTTTAGGCAAGGTAAGCTCTTTGATATAATTGACTCTATATGAGTCAATCTTTATGTCTTCTTTGGACATAATGTGTCTGAGAAGTTTACCCTCTATTACTCCAAAAATTGACTTCTTGGGATTCAAGGAAATGCCATTCTGGTGGCAGTGCTCCAACACTTATTACAAGTGGCATATATGATCTGGGCGATGCTTAGAAAAGATGGTCAAGTCATCAAAATAAACTACAATGAACTTACCTATCTCATCCTTGAAAGCAAAGTCTATTGCTCTCTAAAAGGTGGTGCCAACATTTATCAAGCCAAAAGGCATCCTTCTATATGCAAACATGCCCCAAGGTGTGGTGAAGGCCGTCTTGTGCTGGTCTGCTTCACCAACTTCAACTTGATTATATATTGAGAAGATGTCTAACATTGATAACATCTCTGAGTCGGTCACTATTTGAAGTACTTGATCCATGATTATCAAAGGATAGTTATCCTTTAAAGATGATTGATTCAGATTCCTAAAATCTACACAGATGTAAATTTCACCATTCTTCTTCCTCATAAGGACTATGTTGGTAATCCATGTGGGATGATGGATTGGGAAAATTATTCTAGCATTCAACATTTTTTGTATCTCAGATAGAATAGTACCTGATATCTTTAGATTATACTACTAGGATTTCTACTTGTAAGGCACTAAATCATCTGTGAGAGGAATTTCATGGTGAATTTCCTTAGGCCTAAGAGACTTCAGGTCATCATAGGAGTATGCTATGACGTCTATGTATTGGTTGAGTAAAGTAATAAACTTGAACCTCTCTTCGGGAGTGCAACATTTACCAATGTTAACCATCTTGGGACCTTCCTTGGCACCCAAATTTATCTGATCAAACCCCTAGGAGGAGTTTGAATCCATTTGTTACTATTTGATGAATTTGTCATGTTTGTCAAACAACTTTTCGAGGGAAACTAGACCTTTGGGAATTTTATTCCCTTTGAGTTGTAATAATTCTTCATCTATATTTGAGTTCATTTTAGGAGCTGATTCAAGCTTTTGAAGATTACTGCCTTCAAAGTGCAACTGTTCAAAGTTATCTCTTTATTCTAGAAAGGCAATGATTTGGTTGTCATTATTAAACACTTGCCAATGACTGGCATTATCAAGTATGCTTAGTCAAAAGACTAGCTTGATGGTGTATTTGCCTCCTGTGAAGTTTGGGTGAGGGACTAAGAGAGTTATTGAAATAGCCAGTGCATCATCTCAGTTATTGAATTCCCTGGGTATGGCAGAGATGTTGAAAGCATCAAAGCTTTCAATTTGATCCTAGACTAGGTTGTAGTAGTGGCACAATCTCTCATTTTTGGTTTGGTACAGGTTTCTCACTTGACAAACCACCAACTCAACATCTCCTTTGGTATGAAGGAGTTTGATGCCTTCTTTAGCGGCTTTCAATCTAAGCAGAAGGGATTCATATTCAATAGTATTATTAGTATTGCTGAAATGCAACTTGTATGAAAAGAGAAAAATATCCCCTTGATGAGATATCAACACAATTCCAGCCTCCAAACTAGTAGAGGAACAACTGCCATCAAATTTCATCATCCATACCTTATTTGAAACTGATCTTTTCTCAAATTTCTCTTTGCTTGAGAGGGGGAATTATTTTGTGTTTGCATTGCATTCTATCATGTCTTCTATTGTTTTGTCTAAAGTAATTTTTAGATTGTCATTTTCAGGGGTTTCATTAGCTAAAACATGAGTATCTTCTGCAGTCAAAAAATAATTACCCATACCTGAAGATTTGAACAAAATTTGGGCTTCAGGGGCTGATGTCTAAGTGACAACATATTTTGCTTCCTTTTTAGGAAGCAGCCTCTACATGATGCCTTTGACAAGGATCCTCACCTCAGATAGATCCATGTTTAATTCTCCACCAACATCTTTATAGAAATTTTGCCCTAAAAGAATGTCGTATGAGGCTAGAACATCGGCCACCAGGACTGTCATCTTGATCCTTTTGTTTGAAAATGCTACAAATGCAAATTGGGCATCCTTGATTTGTCTTAGCAGAGGTACTTGTTTGTTCTCCATGGAGAAACACCTCCCAAATGTTTTGGTCAGTGTGAGTCCAAGAGATTTTTCCACCTTGGTAGGCATGATGTTGTCAGATGCACTTGAGTCTATGACGCAATTGATCAATTTGTAACCATTTATAAATATGGAAACATAAAAAGGCTCTATTTTCCTAGGGGCAACTGGAGGAGTAATGACAAGGTTGTTTGGGATGGGCATGTTCCTTGGGGGATCATGAGTTATCTTTCTAATCTCTTATCTTGTAGGGACAGCTTTATTCTTCACACACTCTACCAACCTATCCAACTATTCAGGATTGGCTTGTAAGAATTCAAATTCAGACATTTGAATTTTTGTCTTCTTGACATGGTCGATTATGTCAAATGACTAAAATGGATTATAAATAGAGGAAGGCAGTTCATCTTTTAGGTTTTTAGGAGGGGAAGGACTAGTCCATGGAATTGAAGTTGAATATGGAGGAATGCTTGATGTACTTACCTTTTTATTACTCATGGGGTCCTTTGGTTGGAAAGATAGAAAAGTTCTTCATTTAGCAATTGAGATTACAGGCTGAGAACTTTCCCTTGTTTTTCCCTTATTAACTTGCTAGGCTGACTGGTTTTGGGATCGGGTGAATACAACATATGATCCATCAACTGCTTCACTTTTACCTCTAGGTTCACCTTGGTAAATTCAGTTTACCGATGTTGGAATTGCCAGCTAATTCTTTTTGGCCTTCTGCAAGGAGATCAACATCATTTTCTTGATTCAATTTAGGCTGGAAAGAGAAATTAGATTTTGTTTCGAGATATCTAACTACTAAATTGGTTGGAGGTGCTTCAATGACAAGTTTTCCCTATGGGGAAGGAAGACGATTTGGCTATCCTTGATTTCTAGTAGCGTTGCCTTGGTATGACTAATTGGGGAATGTTCTCCTTGGAATATCTCTATATGAAGGAGCTAAAGATATCCCTTGTGTCATTTGCTTTCTGAGAGCTAACAACTCATTTGCTAGCTTCTGCACCATTAGATCAGTGGTACCTATAGATGGATATTTAGAAGATGAAGAGGATTTACCTCTGTTTAGATCTCTCCTTATCTTTCCTAACAAGATAAGGTCATCTTCTACTTCAATAACCAAGTCTTGAGCTGTAGCAAGGTCTATTTGGCCAGCACATCTTAGAAGAAAACTCACTTTAGGTAGCTAAGAGTTAATGAAGAAACATTTTAGATTCTCAGGTGTTGGCTGAGCAATAGCAAGAATCCTGTTCCTCAATTTTTCAAACTTGGCTATGAAATCCCTCATTGGTTCATGATGCTCCTTCTTCATTTGTGTGAGTTGGGCTAGCAAGGCATGTGCATCTTTTGTAGGCTTGAACTGCACTTCGAACTTGGCTTTGAGTGTGTTTTAGTCAGTTACTGACTGAGATTATAGATGGTAGAACCAGTCTACAGCAACACCTTGTAGTGTTTCCATGAAAAGCCTAACTGCTACATCCTCAAATTCCACACCTATCACACTGTAGGCTATGTTGAAGGCTATAATGTGTTCATCGAGGTGAACCTTCCCATCACCATAAAATTTGGAGAAATTTTTCCTTGAACTATGTGGGAGCTCATGTAGGGGTAGAGTTAGATTAAGTGGGCCAAAAGAGTTACCCCAGGGGCCTTGGTTTGCCATTGTATGACTATGGAAAGGTGGGATAACAAATCTCAGAGGGGTAAGTATTGACAAATCTTTATTAATAGTAGAAGTAGATGATTTGCTCAGTAATGGAGACTTGACTTTAGTAGGAGGAAAACTCTTGGTTCATTAAAGGTAAGATGGTGAAGGATATAGATCAAAATTACTTTGCTGTACCAACTCAAATATAGGGTCAATAATGCCTTTAGCCCTTTGGCTTTGCATATAGCGTGGAGTTGCTAGATTGTAAAACAAAAATGAAAAAGAACTAGCCCTACTTCAGCTTGAAGCTTGAGGCTTCAAACTACGCATTCTATCCCAGTTGGCATGGAGGTAGAGGAAGATGGTAAGGCTATAATGATAATGAGTAAGACATAGAATGGAGTCGCTAGAGTCTATAATGGATAAGGGTAGGGACTGATTCAATTTATAACTTAGGGTTTTAGATTGCACATTCTCCCTAGCAGAGTTGCCAAAAATTGTTGGGTGAAAATTTTGTCGATCAACTAACTGATGAGCAAAATAGGTCTCTTCAACCACAGCGTAGGGAAATTGGTCAGCTAGATGTGCAAGTTTACTACCTCAAAAGGGGACAAATCTCTCCTCTCATCAAGGGGAGGTTCCCTATAGATATGCAAGAGCTATATATATATATATATATATATATATATATAAACAGAAAATAACACTCAAGGGTAGGATAATCCATCTCTCTTTTTTTAGAGATGATGTTCACAAATCAAAGGAGAAATCTTGATGAAATGATAGAAGACACTCCTCTTTTTTCAGAAGTGTTGTTTAGCAGACAAAAGAAATCTTTTGGGTGATGATAAGTGACTGTAACAGGGTGCAGTAACACAATAGGATGAAATGAGGCACAAATTCTCCACCTCAACTACCAAAGAGTGAAATATGAAAGACAATGAGGGCATAAAGTTATCCCAAGGTCTTTTACATAGAAATAAAATATGAAGAACAATGAGGGCACAAAGTCATCCCAAGATCCTTTACACAGGAATAGAAAAATAGACAAACTAAAGATAATTGTGGTAGCACAGTCTCTCCACAACTAGCTTTAGGACACCTTCCTGATCACTTTCACTAATTCTACTTATTTAATAAAATGGACAAAAACATATTAAGGAAATAGACATAAGATCAATTTCCCCAAAAACCAAGCTATTCCAACACAAAGTCTGAAAAGTCACTTGTTTTTTTATTCAAATAATGAAATATGATCAACAATCTCAACTCAAAGTCCTAGTAATGCCTTTCAATTTGGGTAGAGTTTTATTTTTTATTACAGACTGAGATCCCCCTGAAATAATGAGTCCAATATATATCTCTCCAAGTAAGACTTAGGAGTTGTAACACATCATGTTACATTAAATATATTTTAAATTCTGTCAAGAAGATATGCTGGAATTGGGGGTAGTTGCCTATTTGTTTTTCTTAATGCAGAGAAATGGGTCATGCCATTGAATGTTCATGTTCTCCAATGTCCACTTAGTGAACTGCTTCACCTTCTAGAAACATATCCCATGTGTGGATATTTCTGGTCCTTCTTCATCGTTCCTCCTTTTTTGGCTATGTTTTGTCCTTATCTATGCAATCTGAGCTCTCGGGCTATCTCTTTAGCTGGTCACTAAATTTGTTCACAGGGTCTGGTTCAATTGTTTCCTTAGTTCAATTATCTTTGGGACACTCCTTTGAACTGTCTACATTAAACCTTTGAACCATTGAACCATTTTGGTTCAATGTTCAATTGGTTCATTGGTTCATCTTTTGGGCTTCAAGAAAGGTCCATTTTGTTCATCGCTTGCCCTCCGTAAGGGTACTTCAGCCTATGGGCTTTGGGGCACTCCTTTGAACCGACCGCTTGAACCAACTGATTAAACCTTTGAACCATTTTAGTTCAAGGTTCAATGATTCAATGGTTCAATGGTTTTGTTCATTCACTTGACCGATTGAACCAACCGTGTTGAACCTTTGAACCTTCCTTTGGAATCATCCATCACTGCCTCTTTCTTTGCTTAAAGCTACTTTCCATTAATGTCAGCAAGTGACACATGGCATCTTCCACTTTGAAATAGGTGAGGACATGTGGCAACATCCATTGAGCTTATAGAAGCACTATAGAACCATTCAGGACTCTTTTACATCCACATGGATGTAGACACTTGTGTTCTGCTTGAGTTTAGCCACTTATCCAGGACCCACCACAATCCTTAATCAATAAAAGGAAGAAGTTGTAGATGTTTCCACTTGGTGGCCTCCATCAAGCTTTGTAGATGACACGTGGTGCCTTCTGCTACTTTGAAAGTTACTAGAAACTATGTCTCGACAGACGACACATGGTAGCTTCCACTAGGTTTTACAAAGGACACATGGCAACTTACGCTACAACTTAGATGCCTTTTGAGAGTCTTACAGAAGATGACATGTGGCAGATTTTGTTGAGCTTTGTAGATGATACGTAGCATGTTCTATTTTGACTTTATAAGGGACACATGGCAGCTTCTACTATAACTTTATGAGGGACATGTGGCACGTTTCACTAAAATTGAAGGTTTGATCTTTGTCAAAGGGAACTTGCCCTTTGGGGTCTTGAGAAATGGTCCACTTTAGGTTAGGGAGAGCCCCCTGCAAGGGTATCTACCCTTCAGAGTCTTTTAGATGGCCTTCAGACTTTTGCTTCAGGATTTCTCCTTAGGTGAATTTCTTCAGACAAAATGTCCGAAGGAATTTCTTTAGACATTTTGTTTGAAGAAATTGTGCCTTGTTCACTTTTCCATGAGACATTTCTTGAAAGAATTCCCTACTCTTCACTTGGTCTTTGAAATGGTCTGCCTGTTCTCTACCTGCCCTCCACAAGGGCTGTTTGTCCTTGGTTCACTTTTCTAAAGGAATTCTCTTTGTTTGATTTTGCTTGTTGCCCTCTGCAAGGGCACTCATCTTGGTTCATTGCCCTTTTAGATTTTTAGTAATGGTCCACTTTGGCTCCTAAGTGCCCTCTGCAAGGGCACTTATCCTTCAAGCTCTTGGAAGACCCTTTTGAACTTCTCTATTGAAAAAATGACTAAGTTTTGAACCTATTTCTTCCCTACAGAGTCCATAGAAACCAACCTGTAGAGTCCGTAGAAATGAGTTCGTAGATCTAGGGGAGTCCATATATTTGAGAAACTAACCTACAAAGTCCATATAAATGGGGTCTTGAGAGTCCATAGATTTGAGTCTGCTTGTAGAGCCCATAGAAATAGGCTTGTAGAGTCCATAGATTTAAGCTTGCAGAGTCCATATAACTTGAAAAAGCTTGAAAAATGGAGAATTTGAAATGCCTAAAAAACTTTTTGAGAAGGGGAGAGAGGATTTTGGTCTTTTGGACCAAAATAGTTCAAAAATATTTCAAATGTTGTCCCAAAAATGACTGATATTTTTTGGGGGACAACACATTATATTCTCCAACCTGTAGCCATGAAATCTGCATGTCTTGGTTATGAGCATGGTCTTGGTCTCATCTATTCTCTTCCTAAAATTGGGGACACCTCTCTGATTCAATACGACTTAGAAGATTTTAGGGAAAGGGATAGAAATCTTGTGCCAAATCCTATGATGCAGAAGATAGTAGAAAGTGGTTTGGTCACAACTATGGCCTTTCCCATGGCTATATAATGCCTTGAATTAGTTTTAGAATGCATGAATAGATATGAACCTCAAAATAGGTGCATCAGAACTATAGATGGTAATGTTTTAATTCATATCAATAGACAAACCCTAATGTCTATGATGAGAATTCCACCTAAGGAACCATATTCTAACCTCAATATTACCTCTTCCTATGGTTATTTTTCATTAAAGAAAATAGTTTACAAGAGCATGATCACAAGGAATTGGTTATTGAAATTATAAAAAGGGGGTTCAAGACTGCCCAAACCATTGACAAGAAATCACATGATCCTGAAAGTACAAGATATTATGGTATTGTTGCATAGGCTAAAGGGGAGTGCTCAAGCATATTATTGGGAAGATTGGATGTACTTTTTCATATAGGTGATCCTCTAAGGAGAAAAATATTTAGACTGGGTGGAAATTGCAGCTGAATGTTTGCATTTGGGTCTAAGTAATTGTTTGGGGAATAAAGATTTTTATATGTCCTCTTACTTCTTCTATTGCTTGGCATCTACAAGACAATGGGTAGGGATACCTCATGCACCCTTGGCTGAAGATAGAAAAATTTATGACTATTACTCACAATTATAAATGCATAATTGCTATGAGAATTACAGGAGGGTTAATGATGTGTTTACCATAAAAATGACTTATTAATTAGCAAATAACATCAATAAGAGGATGTCTGATGAGGCTATGCAGTTGACCAAGATTTATGGTAGTTTCTTTATTCAATTTTCCAAGTTCACTTATATCAGAGTTGGGGGTTTTGATGGTGAACCTTTGAGGTTACCTAGGCATGTTTTTGACCATTTTGTGTTGATAGAAGTCTGTAGACAATTATCACATGTGGATAAAAAATTCCCAATGAAAAAGAAACATGGCATATCTTTTCCTATTGACCTTGGATGTTATTCATGTCAGTCAGTATTTGATGCTTTGAATCTAGAAGTGGATTTTAAAAAATTTAATTTTCAGAGCTTCACGGCTAGATCCCAATTTGACAGCAAAGGATTTATTAGGGATAACTTGGATTTTGGAATAGGGTTTTCACATATTCCCCAATTGGAGGATTATTTGGAGGATTGTTTAGACAAATTTGAGGTCAGAAGAAGACTATGGTCTAGGTTCTCCTTAGGACAAAAAAATTACCCTTAATTTAAATATGGACATTTCAAGAATTTTTGATAATGAAGAACAGGTGAATGATCTATAATTTGAGTAGATAAAAAAATCACCTATTCCAAAAATTGACTGGGACAAAAATGAAGAAGATAGGATTGAGGTTAAGACCCTTTTGATGATAAGAAGAAATGAGAAATGGTTAAGGGAACAAAAACTGGGGGGAGCTCAAAATAAAGTTCTCCAGTAATGTACATCAATAATTGAATTACTAGCCCCAATAAGCTCCTGTAAGTAGCTTATTTCCATCTATGATATAGGTACTTCCAAGTCAAAAATTGGAAGGGATCCTATCATCAAATAATCTAAGAAGGCCCTTGCAACTATTCTACCTCCTCATACCACTAGATCAAGGATGAAAAGCAAGAGAAAGTGTCAGACTTCTAAAAAAATAGTTGTGGATTTAAATTCTAAAGAGGATTTATAAGAAGCAATAGGTGATAAAGAATCTGAGTCACTAATGGTGGAGGAGGTTAATGCAAAACAATAAATAAAGATTACTTCTGATTCTGTTGACTTGATGATTATTTTAAATGTGCCTTCTGATCAATCAAATCTTGATAAAGAAGTCTCAACCTCTACATCCAAATGGTTGGAAAGCTCAATCAACAATAAAAGGAAAATAGTACCATTTTCTTTGCCATTGGAAGACATGGTGAGTAAATGTTTAGGAAAAACTTATAAATCCAAGAAATTAAAAACAATATCTAGAGTAGATGTCGACCCTAACATAGGGAACTAGAGTGAAGAAATAGCCTGGCCAAGAACTAATGAAGAAATTCAAGATCCTACAGCTCAGGATTTTATAATTGAAAATATAGATCTTAGGACTCTATCATGTGTCACAGATGTGCATCAACTTGAAGAATCCTCCAAAAGGATAGTCAACCAAACCTAGAAGGATGAAAAAGACAAAAGGGAGTTGAAGCAGACCTTGTAGTCAATGGTAGAGTACATCGATGCCATTCATAATCTAGATCCATAACTTATTGCCCAACAGCCCCTATCTTCGATCTAAAATCACCTATCAATCAAAAGATGATGGACCAAATACACAAGCAAAATGGTCACTAGGGTATTTGATGATTGGTTGAATGGCATTATCTAGAAAGGTACGAAATACATTCATAAATTGAAGATTGTATATGATCTAACCATAATTACTATTAAAGATTTGAAGACATAAAATTCTCTATGGATAAAAGATGAAGGCAAATGGATGAGTTTTATGAACCAAATGATGAAGTACAAAAGTATGGAATAGCAAAGTTTTTTTCAGAAAAGAATTTAATAGGTCTGGATGAAGATGTATTGTATGTAAGAAAAACATCGAATGGAAAAATTTAGTATCCCGACAAGGGTGAATTAAACTCACAAAAATGATCAAAGAAATTACTAAATTCACTCAATCATTACAACATGATCTATAGTGTATTGATGTAAAATACATAAAGGATGATGGAAAACTAGAAAAGGACATCAATACTGTGATTCAATCCTTTAGGGAAAAGATCAACATCGTTAAATAAAGTGACAACTTAGTAACCAAAATTTTTTCTTAGATTTCAAAGATAGAGTCACTTCTTTGTCACTACATCGATACACTCCTGGAGCATGTGGAGAAGATGGGGAAAATTTAGATGGAAAAAACATCTAAAAGGTAAGGATAAAGCACATCAATATTCCCAATCTCTCAGAAATCTAGGAGTTTATTATAGCATTTCAGGAGTGGAAATCTCAACGTGCCTACCCAGCCAAACACAACAAATCTAGAGATTCTTATCCATCACTTCAGCCATAATCTTACTTACATGATTTCTTTTATTTAGTTATTCAGTTGATTTTTTGTTTAAAACTTGATCTTTATTTGAATTTGTAAAAACTAAATCCCATATGGGTCAGAGTTACTTTAACTCTAGTTAGGGTAGCCATATATATTTTTAGTGGTTAAAAATGGGGATATAGAGAATAGGAAGAAAAGGAGATTACAAAAATTTCAGAATTGGACTGCTATTGTTTATTATATATATGATGTTTGTCTGAAACATTTTTCATCTATGAATGAAAAGGAGAATCAATTATTGCATACTTAAATATGTGTGTTTGAGTATTTGAAATTGGGTTTTTTGTGTGAAATTTTCTTTCATATGGTAATTACTCTTTCATTAGACAATTCATTGTATGTGTTTTATCATTTATTGGTTAAGCTATATATATATATATATATATATATATATATATACATACATACATATATACACACACATATATATATACATATATATATATATACATATATATGTATATATATATATATACATATACATATACATATATATACATATACATATACATATACATATATATATATATATATATATATATATATATATATATATATATATATATATATATATACATACATATATATATATATATACATATATATACATACATATATATATATATATATATATATATATATATATATATATATATATATATATATATATATATATATATATATATATATGTATATATGATTATCTATTTGATTGTTATTGAAGATAGAATCTGTTTATTCTATTACCCACTATTGTTATAGAAAAGGATATTGCATTCATAGCATGATTAAGTATGGATGTTAGTAAGCCTTTAAGCACTTTTTGGTTAAAAATGTATCATGATGATTAGAATAATTTGAATTCATTGGAAATATTAAAGGGATTTGTACCTTAATTTAGAGGGGAACTATTCTCAATGGTTCACCCATTTGTTGTTTAACTTATTTGTTCTTGAAAGAAGAAGGATATAGAATCAAAATAAAACATATTTAGATAAGGACAAATCTGTTAGCCAACACTATGTATGAAGGCCTAAAGAGTGAGGAGACCTAATTGGTAGGTTCAAGTGTTGAGTTAATGTTTCAGGTGGAATGGAACCATATGAGAGTGAATAAGGGGTTATAAGAGATAGGTTTTATGTGTTTTAAGCATTGGTAAAAGATGAAGGTGGTCCAAGTAGTCTCACATGTAATGTGTGAGTATGAAGGCCTAATTATTTTAGGTCTCGCCAAGACCTAATGGTGGTTTGGGGATAATGAGGTAATGAACAACCTATGAAGAGTGTGGTTCTCACATGTAACATGTGTATGGACCTATGTTTAGTGTAGTTAAAATATGTAAATCATTTTGTCCAACCAAGATAGGTTAAAGGAAGAGAGTGGTATAAGTACAAGGTCTAATTGGACAATATGTGGTTTTGTAAGTATGGATTCAAGTGAAAGAAAGAAACTTTTAAAGAGAAGGTATAGGTTATTGAGGACCAATATAGAGTGAAGAGGATAAGTCATCATTTTTTGATCAAGTTGATGTAGGAGGACATATAGGTCATTGGACCTAATGATCCTAGAAGAGGCAGTTTGAGTGAGTTAGTCCTAGAAGTAGCTTGAGAGAGATTGGAGGTAAAGAGTGCAGACAAAGGTAGTCATCATCAATTGAAGAGAAAAAATAGGTGTTTAAGATGATCCATTAAAGGTAGTTGAGTGGTTTTTTAGTTGCCTAGGGGGTTAGTTCCTCCTTGCATGATAACACTTGTAAAAGGTCTAGTTATTGTGGATGATTAGCTAGATAGGGAAAGTAGCTCCTTATGGGATTAGGGTCTCAATAAACTAAGGGATGGGTGTTCCTTGATCAGTTGGTGTTGGTCTAAATGTTGGATATTATTATAATAGGATTGTAGTCCATCTTGTAGGGTTCAATAGATTTTATCCCCCAAGAGAGTTTTCCACATATATCATGTGTTTTGTGCTTGATCTTGTTTATCTTCCATGTTCATTGTTATGAATGATGTGTATGCTTCATGATTATATGTGTTGAATGGTTATGGGTTTGGAATTAGATTGAATATCTATTATCACTGATTCACCCCCCTTAGTGATTAGACCTCTAATAAATGATATCAAAGTAGAACCTTCATTGCAAGTTTAACCACTTGAAGGGGATCCAAGGTAAAATATGAATAATCATTCGAAGAAAGAGAATCAAGAGTTGAAGGCTCAAGTAGAGGTTACTTATGCATGTCTAAAATCAAGTGAAGAAAAATTCAATCAGTACAAGGCACTTTTTGAGAAGTACATAGGTAAGATGAGTGAGTATGATCAAGAAGAATCTCAAATTAAGATCATGGCCTCAAACTTTAAGGCTATTAAGGATGAGTGAATCAAGCTTGATAAAGAGAGAATCCTTCAAGGAAAGATCAGGATCAAAATGTGATAAGGAGAAGATCAACATTCTTGATCAATTAAGGGTTACAAAGACAAATTTGAGTTCAAAAGAGGAAGAATGAAGACATATCAAGACTTAGTTAGAAGAGATAAATGCAAAGTTGAGTTAAAAGTAAGGCAAGCATGATGAGTTGAAGTCCAATCTTGA
Organism: Torreya grandis; assembly: GCA_037957365.1. Taxonomy (NCBI): domain Eukaryota; kingdom Viridiplantae; phylum Streptophyta; class Pinopsida; order Cupressales; family Taxaceae; genus Torreya; species Torreya grandis. The sequence goes on from JARHVA010000487.1 coordinate 3,792,560, forward strand.
TTATATCAATATTATTGAAGAGAAAACATGTAGATTGAAGGATGCCATGGCTAAAGAAGATAAGAGGGATAAGGAGACTATTCGAGTTCTTAGTATTCAGTTAGAGGCTACGAATTCAAGTATGATAGCTAAAGAGGATGAGAGCATTCAATTGAAAACCAAGCTAGATTCACTGAAGGATGAACATGAGCAATTTGTTGTTAAGGTAAACAAGGCTAAGAAAGAGCAAGATAGGTTAGCTCAAGACAAGAAGGATGCAATCACCAAATGCAACATGAGAAGACCTATTAGGAAACCAAATGTTATAAGGTATGAAAGTTCATTTCATGGTCACTTCTTTACATGTAAGATTTTTAGTCAAAAGGCAAAAAAATATATAAGGAAGAGTAGCTAGTCATCTAGAGGTATGGATAATATAATCTGCTATAATTATCATGACATGGGACATATTTCTAGATTCTGCCCCATAATGCATGGGACAAGGCTGACCTAGGTATGAACACCTAATATAGTTAAGCTTGAGCATAATGGACCTAAGAGGCAAGATGGTATGTTTACTGAGATTTATAATATTCATCAAGCAGAAGGTATGAATGATGTTATTTGTTTTAGTTGTCATCGAGTTGGTCATATTAAAATATATTGTAAAATCAAACTCTCAAGTCATAAGAAGGTGCATGGATATCCTAGAGTGCTCAATAAAGTTCAATCCTTGGTATGGAAACCCAAGCAAGTTAAAACCAAGAAAACTAATTCTATTGAGTTGAAAGATCAAGGTGAACTACCTGCTAAAGCTAAAAAAGAATCTGATATGAATAAGGTTTAGGAATGCTAAGAGAATGTGTCATCTATCCAGATAGAAAAGGAGAATCAAAAGTTAGTTCAAGCTAAGCTCAAATAAAATACCAAGGTGCTAGTTGAGGCTAGTTTTGAGGTGTGTATGGATACAAGCAAACATCTTGCTATTGTAGAAAAAATTTCATGTGAAAAACATTAGTTTTCAATGTCTAGTAATGAGGTATATCATGAATATTTATTGTCTCCATGTATTGCCAATTCATTATTAAAATAAAAGGAGAATATTGTAATGGATGAGCAAGTTGCTTCTCTTAAGTCTAAGAAAAAGAAGAATTATCAATTTTAGATGACCAAGGAGGAGAAGGAATATGAGGAGTTATGGGAAAATCTTGGTTTCACCTTGTTTTAGGACATCTTGGGTTATGATGTCTCTATCTAGGCTTCAAAGAGAGACTTGATAAGTAAGAGGATGCATGGTGGATGCTAGTTGAGCTTTAGTTGATGTTGGAGGACAAGAATATCATTTGAAAATGTGTTTGGCTAAGGGGGAGCTAACTCAGCTAGCTTGAGTGGCTTGAAGAATATGTGCATGATGTGAGGGGGAGCATATGTGAAGATGTCTACTATAGTTATGAATTCAAGAAGATTGATATGATGACTTGATCAAACCAAGTCATGTGTTTTGACAAGGTCTTGAATCTTCATGCATGAGCAAAGAGATATTGTGAGTTCTTTAGGTAGATAGGTCCAAGGATCAAAGAATCCCAAGTTTATATTGGTGTATATCAAATAACAAATGATGTGAGATGAAGGTTGATGTTAGGGGGAAATTTCTAAGCTCTGTGAGCAGTTTATCAGGTCAATGATCAAGTTGGCATATTGAGGAAGATACCCTTTATCATTAATGTCAAAGGGGGAGAAAGTTAAAAAAGATGGAGTTTAAAATATTAAGAATTCATTTTGAGGGTGTTTTTCCATCAATGACAAAGGGCGATATTGTTGAGCATGGTCATTGATGTTAGGTTGTCATTGATGTCAAAGAGAGCATGAGATACTAGTGCATTAATGATAAAGAAGTTATGTTTAATAATTTTATGGTATGGTCATGTTACATAGACCCTATGAGGTTTTATGAGTGCTTAGAGTGATTATATAAGTGAAATAAATTCATCATAGTAGTCATATGAGTGTCTAGGTTTAAGTAGTCATCTTGATAGACAAGGCTAAGTAAGTAGTTTTATGACATCACATTTCACACGTGTGAAAGTTTTAAGAGTAGTTTGATACATGGATGGATTCCCCTATGAGAGGTGATCATGTGGTTAAAATTTTAGATCTAGACACTGAGTGTATCAAAATTTATAATAGTGCAAAGTTGGCCTCTCAGATAGAGTTCACTAAGTTTCTATACTTGGCCAAATTTGTGATATCAAATATCTATAGTGAGCATTTAATCAAGAGATGAAGATCTATGATGAGCATCTAATTTGAATAGATAAGGATATAATAGAGTGCATGATATTATTATACAGTTATCTAATGATGCATATTAAGTCAATATGTTAAAGTATGATTAGAAGGCACACAGGGCTGCCAAGTAGCGGAAGTTCATTGGAGACTGACTGCAGGGTACGCAGAAGGCACATAGGGCTGCCAAGTGGCTTGATCTTAGAAGTGAGGATCTAAGATCAATGGTGAGAAATGAAAGGTAAATAAAGGGATACTCTTAAGGAGATCAATGAATCATATTTTTACAAGTTATGTGAGGACATGATGAGGACACGTGTCTACAATATTTGCATTAACTAGTGACCGTTGGCATTTGAATTAGCAAAGAGAAAAAATAGTCTATAGTGTTTAAGCTATATATTTTTATCTAGGACTAATTTCATGATGGTGTAAATGGAAAATTTTAAGAGGAATTCAAGGCAAATCTAAATAATCTAGTTAGAAGGTTGTACTATCTATACAATCAAAGTTATTGAGATCTAAAGTTGATTGTGTTTGACCATGTTTTATTGAGTGACCATGTTGTAGAAGTGAGTTGAAGATGTTCTGAGAAAATTTAAGGAAGAAAATGAGTATGAAGATGTTTTATAAGTCTCAAAGGCTTATAAAAAGACATTGGTTTTCATGATATTCCCTTGATTAGATATGGAGAGTCAAAATAACTTGACTTTATTTTGATTATATATGACCAGTCTGAGTGGTCATTTTGAGAGAGTTGTTTTGAGTGTTTAGATATTGTGTTGAAGTATATTAAACACATGAAGGTGTTTCAAAGGTCCTGAAGGTTTCACCCATGTGATCTAATCATATTGCTATGTGAAATATTTGAGTAGTTGCTTCAAGAAGTTTGAGACTATTTTTCTATGTATGAAGGCCTAAAGAGTGAGGAGACCTAATTGGTAGGTTCAATTATTGATTTGGAGTTCCAAGTGGAATATACCCATATGAGAGTGATAAAGGGGATATTGGAGATATGTTTGATGTGTTCTAAGCATTGGTAAAGGATGAAGGTGGTCCAAGTAGTCTCATATGTAATGTGTGAGTATGCAAGCCTAATTATTTTAGGTCTCACCAAGACCTAATGGTGGTTTAGGGATAATGATGTAATGACCAACCTATGAAGAGTGTGGTTCTCACATGTAACATGTGTATGGACCTATGTTAAGTGTGGTTCAAATATGTGAAGCATCTTGGCTAATCAAAATGGGTTAAAGGAAGAGAGTGGTATAAGTACAAGGTCTAATTGGACTAATTGTGTGGTTTATGTAAGTGTGGATTCAAGTGAAGGAGAGAACCTTTGAAAGAGAAGGTAAAGGTCATTGAGGACCAATAGAGAGTGAAGAGGATTAGTCATGCTTTTATGATCAAGTTGATACATGAGGACACATAGGTCATTGGACCTAATGATCTTAAAAGAGGAAGTTTGAGTGAGTTAGTCCTAGAGGCAGCTTGAGAGAGATTGGATGTGAAGAGTGCAGATAAAGGTGGTCATCATTAGTTGAAAATTAGAAAAAAGTGTTTAAGATAATCTATTCAAGGTAGCTGATTGGGTGCTTAGTTTCCTAGGGGGTTGGTTCCTCCTTTCAAGATAAAGCTAGTTAAAGGTCTAGTTGTTGTGGTTATTCAGCCAGAGAGGGGCAAGAGCTCCTTGTGGGATTGGTGTCTCACTAAACTAAACGATGGGTGTTCTTTTATTAGTTAGTGCTGGTCTATATGTTGGATCTTATTATAATAGGACTATAGTCCATCTTACAAGGTTTAGTGGGATTTATCCCCTAAGAGGGTTTCCAATATATATCATGTGTTTTGTGTTTGATCTTGTTTTATCTTCCATGTTCATTGTTATGAATGATGTGTATGCTTCATGATTATATGTGTTGAATTTTTATGTGTTTAAAGGGTTTGGAATTGGATGGAATATCTAGCATCATTTATTCACCCCACTCTTAGTGATTGTACCTCTAACAATTGGTATCAAAGCAGGACCTTCATTGCAAGTTTAACCACTTGAAGGTGATCCAAGGTACAATATGGATAAGTAATTGAAGAAAGATAATCAAGAGTTGAAGGCTTAAGTAGAAGTTAATTATGCATGTATAAAATCAAGTGAAGAAAAGTGCAATTAGTATAAGGCATTTTTTGAGAAGTATATAGGTAAGATTAGTGAGTATGATCAAGAAGAATCTCAAAATAAGATCATGGCCTCAAGATCTAAGGCTATTAAGGATGAGTGCATCAAGATCCATAAAGATCTAGAATCCTTGAAGGAAAGCTCAAAATCAAAAGATGATAAATAGAAGATCAACATTATTGAAGATAAATTAAGGGTTACAAAGACAAATATGAGTTCAAAAGAGGAAGAATAAAGACATCTCAAGACTCAGTTAGAAGAGACAAATCTCAAGTTGAGTTCAAAACAAGGTGAACATGATGAGGTGAAGTCCAATCTTGATTCTATAAAGATTATTGAAGATCAAGCATGTAGATTGAAGGATGACATGGCTAAAGAAGATAAGAGGGATAATGAGACTATCCAAGTTCTCAAAATTTAGTTAGAGGCTAAAAATTCAAGTATGAGAGCTAAAGAGGATGAGAGCATTCAATTGAAAACCAAGCTAGATTCATTGAAGGATGAGCATGAGTAATTTGTTGTCAAGGTAAAAAAGGTTGAGAAAAATCAAGAGAGGTTAGCTCAAGACAAGAAGGATGCAAACACCAAGTGCAACATGAGAAGACCTATCAAGGAACCAAACACTATAAGGTATGAAAGTTTATTTCATGGTCACTTCTTTACATGTAAGCTTTTTGGTCATAAGGCAAGAAACTATAGAAGGAAGAACAACTGGTTAGCTATAGGTATGGATAATATAGTTTGCTATAATTGTCATGACATGGGAAATATTGCTAGATTTTACCTTAGAATGCATGGGAAATGACTAACCTAAGTATGGAGACCTAAGACAGTTAAGATTGAGCATAATGAACCTATGAGATAAGATGGTATGTTTGTTGAGATTCATAATATTCATCAAGCAGAAGGTATGAATGATGTTATTTAATGAAGTTGTCATCAAGTTGGTCATATTGCAAGATATTATAAAATAAATCTCTCAAGTCATAAGAAGGTGCATGGACATCCTCAAGTGCTCGATAAAGGTCAATCCTTGGTATGGAAACCTAAGGAAGTGAAAACCAAGAAAACTAATTTAGTTGAGTTGAAATATCAAGGTGGACTATCTGCTAAAGCAAAAGAGGAATTTGATATGAAGAAGGTTTAGGAATGCCAAGAGAATGTGTCATCTATCTAGATAGAAAAAGAGAATCAAAATTCAGTTCAAGTTGAGCTTAAAGAAAAGACCAAGGTGCTAGTTGAGGCTAGTTATGAGGTGTGTATGGATATAAGTAAACATCTTACTATTGTTAAACAAGTTTCATGTGAAGAACATTAATTTTCAATGTCTATTGATGAGGTATGTCATGAATATTTTTTGTCTCCATGTATTGTTAATTCATTCTTAAAATAAAAGAAGAATATTGTAATAGATGAGAAATTTGCTTCTCTTAATTCTAAGAAAATGAAGAAGAACTATCCATTTAAAATGACCAAGAAGGAGAAGGAATAAGAGGAGTTGTGGGAAACTCCTAGTTTCACATTTTTCTAGGATATTGTGGGTTAGGGTGTCTTTATCTAGGTTTCAAAGAGACACTTGACAAGGAAGAGGATGCATGGTGGATGCTAGTTGAGCTTTGGTTGATGTTAGAGGACAAGAATATCATTTGAAGATGTGTTTTAATAAGGGGGAGCTAACTCAGTTAGATTGAGTGGCTTGAGGAAGCTTTGCATGATGTGAGGGGGAGAATATGAGAAGATGTCTACTACAACTATGAATTCAAGAATATTGATATGATGACTTGATTAAATCAAGTCATGTGTTTTGACAAGGTATTGAATATTCATGCATGAGCAAATAGATTTTGTGAGTTCTTTAGGTAGACAGGTCCAAGGATCAGAGAATCCCAAGGCAAAATTGGTGTATGTAAAATAATAGATGACATGAGATGGAGGTTGATGTTAGGGGGAGCTTTCTAAGCTCTGTGAGCAATTTATCAGGTCAATGATCAAGTTGGCATATTGAAGAAGAGACCCTATATAATTGAGGTCAAAGGGGGAGAAAGATCAGAATGAAGGAGTTCAAAAGAGTAAGAAATCATTTTGAGGGTGTTTTGCCATCAATGATAAAGGGGGGGATTATTGATCATGGTCATTGATATTAGGTTGTCATTGATGTCAAAGAGAGCATGAGATACTAGTGCATTAATGACAAAGAAATTGTGTTTGATAGCTTAATGGTGTGGTCATGTTTTAGAGACCCCCTGGGGTGTTATGAGTGATTATAGTGATTATGGAAGTGAAATGAATTCATTAGAGTAGTCATACAAGTGTTTAGGTTCAAGAAGTAATCTTGGCAGACAAGGCTAAGTAAGTAGTTTGATGACATTACATTTCATACGTGTGAAATTTTCTGGAGCAGTTCGATACATGGATGGATTCCCTTATGAGAGGTGATCATGTGGTTAAAATTTTAAGTCTATAAATTAGGTGTATCAAAATTTATAATAGTGCAAAGTTAGCCTCTTAGACAGAGTTCACTAAGTTTCAATACTTGGCCAAATTTGTGATATCGAAGATCTATGGTGAGCATTTAATCAGATGATGAAGATCTATGATAAGCATATAATTTGGCCAAATAAGGATCTAAAGGAGCATGTGATCTTATTATATAGTGATCCAATGATGTGTATTAAGTCAATATGTTAAAGGATGCTCAGAAGGCATGTATGACTACCAAGTGGTAGAAGTTCATTGGAGACTAACTACATGGTACACAGAGGGCACGTAGGGCTGCCAAGTGGCTTGATCTTGGAAGTGAGGATCTAAGATAAATGATGAGAAATGCAAGGTAAAGTCTAGGATATTTCCAAGGAGATAAATGGATCATATTTATTCAATTTGTATGAGGACATGAGATTAAGACACGTGTCTACAATATTTGTATTAACCAGTGACCATTGGCATTTGAATTAGCAAAGGGAAAAACTAGTCTGTAGTGTTTGAGATATATATTTTGATCCAAGAATAATTTAATGGTGGTGTAAAATGAAAAGTTTAATATGATTTGAAGGCATATCTAGATAATTTAGTTAGAAGGTTTTACTATCTGTACAGTCAAAGTTATTTAGCTCCAAAGATAATTGTGTGTTTGACCATGTTGTATTGAGTGACCATGTTGTAAAAGTGAGTTGAAGATGTTATAAGAAAATTTAAGGAATAAAATGAATGTGGATATATTTTATAAGTCTCAAAGTATTATAATAAGGCATTGGTTGTCATGATATGCCCCTGATTAGTTATGGAGAGTCAAAATAACTTGATTGTATTTTGATTATATACGACCAGTTTGAGTGGTCATTTTGAGAGAGTTATTTTAAGTGTTTAGAACTTATGTTTAATTGTATAAATCACATGAATATGTTTCATAGGTCTTGAAGGTTTCACCCATGTGATATAATCATATGGCTATGTGAAATATTTGAGTAGTTGCTTCAAACATTTGAGACTATGTTTTATATGTATGAAGGTCTAAAGAGCAAGGAAATCTAATTGGTAGGTTCAAGTGTTAAGTTTATGTTCTAGGTGGAATGGACCCATATGAGAGTGATAAATTAGATATTGAAGATAGGTTTTATGTTTTCAAATCATTGGTAAAAGATGAAGGTGGTCTAAGTAGTCTCACATGTAACATGTGAGTATGAAGGCCTAATTATTTTAGGTCTCACCAAGACCTAATGATAGTTTAGGGATAATGATGTAATGACCAACCTAGGAAGAGTCTAGTTATCACATGTAACATGTGTATGGACCTATGTTAAGTGTGGTTCAAATATGTAAAGCATATTGGATGACCAAGATGGGCTAAAGGAAGATAGTGGTATAAGTACAAGGTCTAATTGGACTAATTGTGTGGTTGGGTAAGTGTGGATTCAAATGAAGGAAATAACCTTTGAAAGAGAAGGTACAAGTAATTGATGAACAATATAGATTAAATAGGACCAATCATGTTTTTTTGTTCAAGTTGATCTAGGAGAACATATAGGTCATTGGACCGAATGAGCCTAGAAGAGGCAGTTTGAGTGAGCTAGTCCTAGAGGCAGCTTGAGAGAGATTAGGGGGGAAGAGTGAAGACAAAAGTGGTCATAATCAGCTTAAGAGTATAAAAAAGTGTTTAATATGGTGTATTAAAGGTATCTGAGTGGGTGTTTAGTTTCCTAGGGGGTTGGTTCCTCCTTGCAAGATAAATCTTGCTAAAGGTCTGGTTTTTGTGGGTGCTCAGCTAGACAAGGGCAGTAACTCCTTGCGGTATTGGTGTCTCACTAAAATAAGGGATGGGTATTACTTAATCAGTTGGTTCTAGTATAAATTTTGGATCTTTTTATAATATGACTATAGTCCATATTGTAGGATTCAATTGGTTTTATCCCCCAAGAGGATTTCCCACATATATCATGTGTTTTATGTTTGATCTTATTTTATCTTCCATGTTCATTGTTATGAGTGATGTGTATGATTCATGATTTTATGTGTTGAATGGTTATGGATTTAAAGGTTTAGAATTGGATTAAATATATAACATCATTGAATCACCCCCAATCTCTCAGTGATTGTACCTCTAAAAAATAATTCCCGTGTGAGACCATGTGCCTCTAAACTTGTGCTCAATCTTACATACATTTTTTTATACTTTTTTTATGACTAAATAAATCTAAATCAAAATTATTAATATTACTCTTTGTGAATTTGAATAAAATCATTAGTACATTCCTAAATAAATTTGATGTAACATCAATGTGAGGTTGAGTTAGAAACCTTTAGTAGATATGGGCTTGCACATTTGAATAAAATTTGAATCACTAAAAATTAGAGTTAGGCAACCTATTAGTCACATGCCTATAAATATATTTTATTGAATATGGTAGCACAAATTCCTCAATAACATAGATATGAATATGATGAGTAAGATATATGCCCCCTATTAATATTTGGGATGAACTTGTGAAGCATGTATCTCAAAATAAATGGATTAAACACATCATGTGTAAGATAAGACACAAAATGATTGATGTATAACATACCAAGATATAATATTGCAGGCATGTAAATTATGACTAAGTTTCCCCATGTGATATTATAATATAATCAATATAAGTATAAATTAATTATGTGCCATGTGTGGGTAAAATACAAGAAATGTATGATCCAATATTTGTCCCATGTGGGTGTAATATATACATTGTGTAGTATTGGTATTGTAAGATATAATAATGTAAAGTAAAAATACATGTTATTTACCTTAGTAGATGCATGATAGGAATCATGGAAACATGGGTAATTAACAAAATTTTTGTGCATGATATAAATCATGACACCATAAAACACACCAATGCTTAATAACAATAACTAGGGAAAGAAACATGTCACATTTCTGACCAAGTATAGAGTAAACATTAAAATATTATAATCATGGAAAGCACATAGAAGACACATAAGACACTAAATTCACAACCCCCCCTCTCTCAGTGATTTTACCTCTAAAAAATAATTCCTGTGTGAGACCATGTGCCTCTAAACTTGTGCTCAATCTTACATACATTTTTTTATACTTTTTTTATGACTAAATAAATCTAAATCAAAATTATTAATATTACTCTATGTGAATTTGAATAAAATCATTAGTACATTCCTAAATAAATTTTATGTAACATCAATGTGAGGTTGAGTTAGAAACCTTTAGTAGATATGGGCCTGCACATTTGAATAAAATTTGAATCACTAAAAATTAGAGTTAGGCAACCTATTAGTCACATGCCTATAAATATATTTTATTGAATATGGTAACACAAATTCCCCAATAGCATAGATATGAATATGATGAGTAATATATTTTCCCCCTATTAATATTTGGGATGAACTTGTGAAGCATGTATCTCAAAATAAATGGATTAAACACATCATGTGTAAGATAAGACACAAAATTATTGATGTATAACATACCAAGATATAATATTTTAGGCATGTAAATTATGACTAAGTTTCCCCATGTGATATTATAATATAATCAATATAAGTACAAATTAATTATGTGCCATGTGTGGGTAAAATACAAGAAATGTATGATCCAAGAGTTGTCCCATGTGGGTGTAATATATACATTGTGTAGTATTGGTATTGTAAGATATAATAATGTAAAGTAAAAATACATGTTATTTACCTTAGTAGATGCATGATAGGAATCATGGAAACATGGGTAATTAACACAAATTTTGTGCATGATATAAATCATGACACCATAAAACACACCAATGCTTAATAACAATAACTAGGGAAAGAAACATGTCACATATCTGACCAAGTATAGAGTAAACACTAAAATATTATAATCATGGAAAGCACATAGAAGACACATAAGACACTAAATTCACATCAATCACATAGAAGACACATAAAGTAGTGAATACACATCAAACACTTTAATAAGCACACAAAGCATATTGAACATACACCAAATTTATAACCCCACTAGGTTACACTAGAGTTACACAATTTTTTTAAAAGTTATAATGATTTAATTATGAAACCATTTATAACTCTCTGAATAACCACTATTTGACTACTAAATGCATCTAAAGTAATAAACACAAAAATATATTAACTCACTTGCTAATAAACTAATCCATCTAGTTTCCAAACAATCTAAATCTGGTTACAAGATAAATATTTCTCCCAAAATAAATATTGGAAGGAATAAATTACAATATAACATTTATATAATCCACATTTCATCTATAAAAAAACATACAACCATTGTTGTCATAATATTGAGAATTAATTATAAATCTCATAGCCACTGTTGTACTGAATATCCATCAATAATAATTTATAAGTTACATTTTAGTGCAAAGTCAAACATATAATATAATATGTACAAAAATTCAAATTAGCCCCATAACAACTCAATGGCCCATGAATGTAGCCATGAGTATGATTCTAAAATTTTAAACAACTAAATAGATGGAGATCATCGTCTGAGTGCTTTACTTCCAACCATAAACCAACAATCTCCCATACACCTACCCATTAGGAGTGGCCCTATCCTTCAAGGAGGGTCATATAAGAATAGTGTGGATATCAAAAAATCAACTAGAACTTGTGTGTGCACAATCATTGATACATGTAATAATCACATAGACCATGGAATCTAATCCTCTATCTACTATGACATCACCATACACATGTAAACTAAAAACTACAATGGAATGACAATATCTCAGCTATAACATTACATTACCCATAGTTTTCATTATATAAATTATTTCTAAGGATCTGAGTTAATCCCACTCACACAAAACTCTCTACTAATGAATCATGACTATCAAATGATATCAGGGGATAGGTGTATGAGTTACATATTGGCACCCTCATATATCTATCATCTGTTATTCATGAAATAAATCTAGTAATTTTTACATTTATATTCAAGTAGAAAAATCATAGATTACAATATATACTTAGTCCAATAGTAATATAAGATACAAGCAATCATAAATCAAGAATCTCATTGTTTTCATTCACTTAACCATAAAATTGGTATACAAAGGTTATATCTATTGAACTATATTCAAAACTAGATATGTATAAGATACTAGGTGTGTGTGTGTGTGTATATATATAATGATAGAACTCAATCAATAATATAACCCAATAAATCTCAAAATAGCTCATAAACAAGATCAAATCTCTAAGCTTATTTATGCATTTCTCCCAGCTCGTTCCATCATATTATATTATATAGGAAATTTAATATTGACATAAGGTTACAGTCTAATCATGTTTTATAAACAAAATTTGTTTTAATTATTCACATAGAATAAACAACCATTATAATACCCGAATAGGTGTATATAGCATACATAAATTACTCTTAAAATATTATTAAAAATTCATACAATACATGGACACTCATTATTTACTATAACCATATAGTTACTTATGCATTACATGCTAAAAAATCCCCATCATAAAATACAATAGCTCACTATTATCCAAGAGAAGACTAGTTTATGCTCAGGTTTTATATCCCAGTAATAGTTCACTATGTAACTACATCCATAGGTGAATGTAAACATTATTATCTATTTAAATAAATATATAAATTCATTTATGCATATAAATAAAGCAATTTTTCCAAGAACTATTATTAATTATTGATAAAACCTAAAGGCACCTACAACTTCCTTAATTGGTATTGATTAATTGATTTTATTTAATTATGTTTATTAACCTAGATAACTCAATCCCTCAATTTAAACTATAATATATAGTTGCATAAGCAATATATATATATATATATATATATATATATATATATATATATATATATATATATTCTTATTGCTAATATCACATGACATGTTCTAGCTGACTAAATGCAAACCCATTACACACATATCATGGTATATACTTAGAAACATATTCATAAGAAATTACTAATAATAAAATGGTTCTCACCAAATCCATATTAACATGTATACACACACATATTTCATCATCTCTATAGTCCATATATAGGTCTATAACATTTATATAACCTACATCTGTACCAATTCATCTTACCAACACATGCTAAAGATGAAAACTCAATGTTTAGATTAACCCCTATATTGCATTCAAAACTAAATGTATCCACTTCAATGTAATTCAAAGATAATGGCATCATCAAACATTATATGCACTTCTTATAAGTATCAATGAACAAATACCTAGTCGGGTCACTAGGATAAATAATTTTTTCACATTATGGAAATGTCTTACACACACACACATGTATATGTATATACATTTTTTAAATCTAGGAGGATACTAAAATACATCTAATATAATATATATATATATATATATATATATATATATATATATATTATGTACAAAATATACATGGATTTTAATGAATTGAACAAATCTCTCAAACCTATAATAGTTCGATGAATCTCAAAGGAGTATTTTGATGTCATTTAAAACAATACATTATTTATGAAAAAATAAAAATATAAGGTTAAATCTATCCACAACATAACAACCAAATAACAAGGCTCGATATCAAACATAGGCTAGGTCTTTATCAAATATGGCTCAGCCCTCAACTCTATAGGCCTGAGGATGGAACCAAGTTCCATCCCCAGGTCTATAAACCTAAAAACTTATGTATTTAAGTCAAGGTTTTATTAAAATACAATATTTAAATCATTCAAATGAGTATGAAAAAACTCATATCAAACCGACATTTTTTTACTATACAAATCTACAATAATGAAAGATGAACCAAACTGGTTATCTAGTGTTTTTCCATTTCAATGTATGAAATGATAGCCATTACTCCCCTTTGGTTGAGCTCTCTTTTTTCCTTCTACTATCTCCATAATCCCCTTCCCCCTTTTCATTTCCTATTTTTATTATTTTTCCCAAACTCATGCACATTTTAGATGTCTAGGAAACTCTCCTTCTTTCCCCCAATTTTGCCATTATGGATATCTAATTCATAAATGCTTGAACTCATCCATTCTTTTTTTAACTTGAAGTCTCACCATTTATCTGATGTAGGAACATCACTACCCTTTATACATATTGGTCTATTTTACATGTTTGAGTCATTGTAGGATTAGCAAGTGAAAGATATCCATCACCTTGATTCAGACAATGAGTCTTTGAACCATTGATTGAAGAAATGAACCAATGAAGAGTTTTTTATAAGCCTTTGTAAATAAATAATAATTTGTCTAAAAAGTAGTGACAGTTGATGGTGGGTGTTCATTAGGACTAAGGAGTCAATAAGAGGTGAAATAAGGTAGATACCAAGAGTGTTTTTAAAACCAAAGATGTAAGAACAAACAAGAAAATATAGGAGATCAGAGCTAGGTGAAATTTTAGAGGTAAGGGTTTATGCATTACTTATTTCCATTCATGAAAGACAACTTTGATGATGACCTCTGCATCAATATCTAGGCATGGCTACTATATAACATCTCCATATCTCCATTAGCAAAGTCAACTCTAGTTATTATTGTCATAAATAAAACAAAACAACCCTATTTTCATTACCTTCAACTTTATGAAATATGCTAATGGATAAAAACAAACAAACATCCAACATGTAAGGTTTCAAATTTATCCCTAATTTACCCCCATAAATATGCCACTAAAAGGGGTTAATCAAACAAAAATAGTCAACAAGACTAATAAACAAAAACACTTTCGTAATGTTAAACACATAGTTGATTGCCTTGCAGATAATACAACATAATCTAATTCATGACAAAATTTAAATGGAAATCATGACAACCAACACAAGATCTATGTTAATTAAAACATATAATCAAATAACCATTCTAAAATATTGAAAAAAATATTATTTTCACTGAAGTAACTAGAATGTGGTGTGTGAAGGTTCGGTGGAAATCTCTCAACCCCAAATACTAGTATATGAACCCCCCATTTCGATGATACTCTCCCTCTATACTACTTGTGAGTGTGAGACAATCTTGCAACCATCTCAATCAAATAAATGGGTAGTTAGTCTGAGATTATCATAATAATCAATATGTAAGCATCGATAAAGTATTATAATGTAACTTATATGCAATGAAATCAAAATCAATCATGATCATAAAACATAATGTAAACATATACAAATTCTAACCAACATAACAACTTATCACAAAACAACAATATGATTGTTAACCATGCAACATACATACTGAGATCAAACATAAAAATCATAACTACAATCATTAGTTTCATAATCCACTACTAATTCTTAAGTATTTTTGTAGAACAAAACTAGATGTGACATCTTTCCTCCTTAAAATACGTCATTGTACCAATGCCATTTATTTTAAATAATAGTTTAAGAAATAAAAACAATGTTTAATAGAAAATTAAATAATGTTTAGTAGAAATATTATTTAAATAAATGATGAAACAACCTCAAGAATTATTCATAATCTTCTTATATAACACTATCCTCATAATATTGGTCCCACTGGACCTTGCATTATGATACTTCTCTGTTATGCAAGCTAAGCTTGTGAGTATCAATTATTCTAATTGGTTCTACCTTTACCAGCCCTAGATCCTAAACTTGTAATGCATTCAAATCCAAAACATGTGTAGGATCATCAATATATTTCTTAAGATAAGATACATGAAAAATATTATGCATTTGAGCTAAAGATGGTGGCAATGCAAGTCTATATGCTACATGATTAATCAATCATAGAACCTCAAAGGGTCTCACATATCTTAGTCACAATTTTGTTGATTTATCAAACTTATTAACACTTTTTTGGGGTTTGACTCATAGAAAATGTTTATCTCTAACTGATAATTGCCTTACTATTCTTTTCAGATCAACATACTTTTTTTGTCTATCATTGGGTTTAGTCAATCTTTACCTTATTAAGTTTACTTACTCTTCCATTTTTATAAGCTTAATAGGCCCAAATACCACTCTATCTTCTAATTATCCCAACTAATTGGTGTTCCACACCTCTTACCATATAATTCATTGAAAGGAGACATTTTCAAAGCTAATTGGTATGAGTTTTTATAAACAAACTCATCCAATGATAGGTATTCCTCAATTTTTATTGTTAGTCTATGCAATACATTCTCATAAGATCCTCCAAGATCTAATTTATTATCTTTGTTTTCCCATCCATTTCTGGATGGTAAGTTGTACTGAAGTTCAATTATGTACCCAAGGCTGAATTAAGAGTTTGCCAAAACCTTGAGGTCATCCTAGGGTCTCTATCTAAAATGATATTTTCTAAAAAAATTTGCAATCTATAAACCTCTTTCACAAACCTTTTGGCAAGTATTGGTGCATCATCTATTAAAGAACTTAAAATGAAGTGAGATACCTTGGTAAGTTTATACACAACTACCAAGATCATGTCATGATGATTTATAGACATAGACAATCCTTAGAAAAAGTCCATGGTAATAACTTGCCACTTACATTATGGTATGGAATGTGGGTATAATAACCCAATAGGATGCACATGTTCAAATTTAACTTGCTAAAACTGCAAACATATAAGCACAAAATCTAATGCATCCTTTTTGATTCTCTTCTAGAAATATAATGGGTTTAACTCTGATAAAATATTAGTCATTCTAGGATTTCTTAAATATGAAACATTGTCCAATTCTTTTAGCAAAATATTCCTCAATTTTACCTATCAAGCACATATATTCTACTAGTGTACCTTAAAAGTCCATCATTTTTAAATGGAAAACATTGATATCTATTATCCTAAGATTTATCAACCAAATATTTCTTAACTTGCTTGTAGAATTCATCTTTAGGTGAGAATTTTACTACATGATCTTGAAAAGTACTTATTATGATCAAAGTTATAATTTACTTTCTATGAGTAAGGGCATCTGTAACTCTGTTCCCTTTGCCCTTAATGTAGTTAATGTCAAAATCATAATCTAATAAAAATTATAACCACTACCTTTGATGGGCATTAAGGTCAGGTTGAGTAAATATTTATTTGAGACCCAAGTTGTCAGTTATAAGCTCAAAAGGATTTCCCAACAAATAATGCCTCCAAACTTGCAAAGCATGAACTATAATAGCTAGTTCTAGGTCATGAGGAGCATAGTTTGCTTCATATGGATTCAATTCTCATAATTCATAGGCCAAAACTAAACCATCTTACATAAAAAATACTCCTAAACCATCTCTTGAAGCACTGTTATAACTGGAAAGTGACCATTCAAATTTGGAATCCACAACATGAGTGCTGAAGTAAGCCTAATTTTTAAAACTTGAAAGACTTTTTCACACTTATAAAAACAAATAAAATATTACTCTTTTAATTGAAGAGAGGTTATTAGATTAGCTATCTTGGATAAAATTGGTATAAACTTCCTATAGTACCCTGATAAATCTATGAAATTTCATACCTCATGCACATTTTTGGGTGCTGACCAATCCATAATGGCTCTAGTCTTAGCTGGATCCACTAAAATTCATTTTATGAAGATAATGTGTCCTAAGTATTATACGATTCTCTAAAAAAAATCACACTTAGATAACTTCCCATAAATTATATGCTTTTGCAATCACTACAAGACTAAACACAAGTGATCAACATGCTCTTCTTCACTTTTAGAATAGATGAAAATATCATCTAAAAATACTAGCACAAACTGATCAAGGTAATCCCTAAATACACTATTCATGAGGTTTACGAATGTTGTCAGTGCATTCATTAGTCTAAAAGGATGTATTGTGAGCTCATAATGCCCATACCAAATCCTAAAAGGTGTATTTGTAATATCTTCCTTTTGAATTCTCAACTGGTACCTAACTCAAAGATCAATATTTGAAAATACTATTGCACCATAAATTTGATCAAAAATATCATCAATTCAAGGTAACATATACCTGTTCTTGATTGTTACTTAACTAAACATTCAATATTCAATGCATAAATCAAGGTTTATGTCTTTATTTTTGACAAAGACTATTGGTGCACCCCATGGTGAAACACTTGGCTGAATTAAACCTTTGGCCAACATCTCTTGAAGTTGTGCCTTTAATTCAATTAAATCAAGTGTTATCATTCTATAGGGAGTCTAAAATTGTATTTCTAACCCTATAAGGATATAAATGGTGAAATTAAATTCCCTTTTTTGAGGTAAACCCAAAAATTACTTTGGAAAAACATCACAAAAATCTTACAGAAAAGGATAAACTTCCAAAGTGGGTTCCTTAGCTTCACCAATTTCATCCAGTTTGACTAAGAATGCTTGACATCCATTTCATTGAGCCTTATTTAACTGAATGGTTAAAATTTTCCTTAGTTTTAACTCCTTATGATTTCTTTGGATTTGGGTATGATTTCTTAAATCATCTAAACACTCAACCTTCTTAAGAAAATAATCAACTTTATGTTTGTGTCTATAGAGCCAATTCACTCCTAGGATCACATCATATGACCTTATTAGTGTTGCATAAAGATAAAAAACTATGGTGAATTATGGTAATTTTATTTTAGCCTCAATAAGACATCTTTCAACCTTGACCTTGGATTTATTACCATATTGAAATAACCAAGTATTTGCAATAAAAATAGATTTCATAGATAATTTACTTAGCATTCTAGGAGAAAATAAGCATTCAATAGTTCTAGTATCTATCAAAACAAAAATGGGATACCAAAACAAAGCACCTAATACTTCGATGGGAAAGGCTTGAAATTATGTTTGACAATTATCCACTATTACATGAATACACTACTAAAAGGTTCCCTACTGAGATGTAGACGTGGATGAATTCTTATGTATACCACCTGTCTTCCACTGAGGACAATCTTTGGCATAATGGTCTCCACATATAAAACATCTTCCAAGTGGTCCCTTTCTCTTAGCTTGATTATCACCCTTGAAACCTTATCTAAAACTAACTCTTATTTTTTTATTCCAAAAAGCATCATCGAATTTACATTATGGCTACGGAACTAGTTCTTATAATTAACATTCTATTTCTAGTTATTTTTCTTAAAAGATGTTTTGGATCTTCCAAACTTATTTTTATAATTTTCCCTAACCTTTGTAAGTGTTTTAGCTTTTTCTTCTACTTAAATGCATTCGTAAAGACTTGATCTATGTTGGATGGTCTATGCACATCCACTTCACATCCAATTTAGGGTTTTAAGCCCATAATGAACTTCCTAATCTAGAAACATTCATCTTTCTGATACTATAGAACATACTTTGAGAGTTTTATGAATTTATCCTAGTATTCATTCAATAAAAATCCCCTTGATTCAAATTCTATAAATCTATTATTTTTTATCAAAATATAGCTGAGGTAGCCATCATGTTCTAAAAGGAGTCACGAACTACTTCCATGTGGTGGTAGTGGAATTAAGGTTCATCTCAAGCTTCTTATTAGCCCACCAAGTTGTTGCTTCACCATCTAGTTGGTAATATCCTCACACAACCTTAGTCACCTTAGAATTATTTCAAATTTTGAAAAACTTTTCCATTTCTATGAGCTGATCTTCAAATCCATTACCCAATACCATACCATCAAAATTAGGTGGGTTCACATTCTTCATGTCGTGTGCAATATTTGTAGCTACTTGAGTTCTAGATACTTACTAACCCTCCTCATGCCCTTGATCTTAAGGCACTTACTATTTATTAGGTGATTCCTCTATAACATCATGTTCATCTTCCTCCTCAAGTCCATGAATTTCTCACTCTAGAGTGATTATCTTACTTCTAGTCTCATTCATGACATCGAGTATCTAATCAACTTTGTAGCTTGTTTTACTACTAGCTGACTAGGATTGGATTGAAGGTTTGATTTTAAATTCCCTTCCCCACTTTATTTACCTCATGCCATTCTCCTTATTGAAAATTAGGAGAATAGATTTACTTTAGTGAACTCATTAAGTTTGAGCGTTAAACCTTCGCTCTTATACTGCAATGTTATAACCTCACTAGGTTATATTAGAGTTACCTAATTTTTTTAAAAAATTATAATAATTTATAAATGAAATAATTTATAACTCTTTGAATAACCAATTTGTTACTACTAAATGCATCTAAAGTAATAAATGTAGAAATATATTAACCTATTAGCTAATAAACTAATTCATCTAGTTTCTAAACAATCTAAATCAGGTTACAAGATAAATATTTCTTTCAAAATGAATAGGGGAGTGAATCAAGTACAACATGACATTGATATAATCCACATTTAAAATATAAATAAACATATAACCACTACTATCATAATATTCAAAATTAACTATAAATATCACAGCCACTACTGTGATGAATATCCATCAATAATAATATACAACATGTTACATTTAAGTATCCATTCAAATATACAATATATTATGTACAAAAATATAAATGAGCCTCATATTAATTCAATGATTCATGGATGTTACCATGAGTATGATACCAAAATATTAAAAAAATTAAATAGAGGGAGATCATCATCTAAGTGCTTTACTTCCAACCAGAGACCAACGGTCTCCCACACACCTCCCCATTGGGAGTGGCCCTTACCTTCACAAAGGGGAAAATAAGAACAATGTATACACCAAGAAATAAACTAGAAACCATGTGTGTATAATCACTAATACATGTAACAGTCACATAGACCATGGAATCCAATTTCCTATCTAATATGACATCAACATACACATGTAAACAAGAAAGTACAATGGAATGACAATGTTTCAAATATAACATTACTTTGGCCAAAGTTTTTGTTGTAGAAATTAGATCTAAGTATCTGAGTTAATTCTACTCACATAAAAATTATGCTACTAAATCATGACTATCAATGATATCAGGGAATAGGTATATGAGTTGCATACTAACACCCTCATATATCTATCACCTATTATCCATAAAATAAGTCTAGTAATTTTCACATATACAATCAAGAAAAATAATCATAGATATCAATATACACTCAGTCCAACAGTAATATAAGATACAAGAAAATCATAAATCAAGAATCTCATTATTTCCATTCACTCAACCATAAAAGTGATACACATAGGTTTATCAAATGAACTATATTGAAAACCATGTATGTATAGGAGACTAGAACAAGAAATAAAAGTATTATAAGTCCCTTCTGAACATATCCCTTAAACATAATTCATATATTATATATATATATATATATATATATATATATATATATATATATATATATATATATATATATATATATATATGATAGAACTCAGTCAACAATATAAGCCAAGAGATATCAAAATAGATCATAAACAAGATCAAGTCTCTAATATTTCTTCTATCTCATTCCATCATATTCTATTGTATAGGAAAATCTCATATTGATATAAGGTTACAATCTAATCATGTTTTATAAACAAAATTTGTTCTAATTATTCACATAGAATAAAGAGACTTTATAATACCTGAATGGGTGTATATAACATATATTTATTGATCTTAAGATCCTATTACAAATTCATACAATACATGGACAATCATTATTTGTACTTATGCATTACATGCTCAGAAATCCCCATCATAACCTATAGCTATTCACCATTATCGAAGGGAAGACTAGTTTATGCTCAAGTTTTATATCCTTCTAATACTTCACTATTTAATTACATGCATAGGTGAATGTAAATATTATTATATGTTTAAATAAATATATAAATTCATTTATTCATATAAATAAATCAAGTTTTCCAAGAACTATTACTAATTATTGATAACACCTAAAGGCACATACAAACTCTTTACTCGGTATTAATTAATTGAGTTCATTAAATTATGGTTTTTAACTTGGATAACTTAGTCCCTCAATTTCCATTACAACCTATAGATAGATTATATATATATATATATATATATATATATATATATATATATATATATATATATATATATATATATATATATATATATATATATATATATATATGCTTAGTGTTAATATCACATGGCACATTCCAACTGAGTAAATGTAAACCCATTACACATATATGAAGGTATATACTCAGAAACATATTCATGTGAAATTACTAATAAAAAATGGTTTTCCCCAAATCCATATTAGCATGTATACATGCACATATTTCATCATCCCTATAGTTGATAAATAGGTCTATAACCTACATCAATACCAATTCCCTTGCCAATACATACTCAAAATGAAATTTCAATGTTTAGCTTAACCCTTGTATTGCATTTAAAACTAAATGTATCCACTTGAACACAAGTCAAAGATAATGGCATCATAAAAAATTATGCACACTTCCTATAGGTATCAATGAACTAATACCTATTTGGGTCACTAGGATAAACAATCTATTTATTTTATGACACAATCTTACACACACACACACACACACACACACACACACACACACACACACACACACACACACACACACACACACACACACACACACACACACACACACACACACACACACACACACACACACACACACACACACACACACACACACACACACATGTATTTTTGTGTGTGTCTACGTTTATTTCCATTCAAGAGGATACTAAAATCTATTTAATATATATATCTATTAATTTTGTACAAAATATACAAGGTTTGATCGAATAAATCTCTTGAACCTGTAGTAATTTGGTGGATATCGAAGAAGGAATATAATGATGTCATTTTAACCAATACATAATTTAGAAAAAATAAAAAATATAGGGTCAAATTTATCCATAAAAAACAATCAAATAACAAGGCTTAAGATCAAACATACGCTAGGTCTTCATCCAATATGGCTCAACCCTCAACCCTATAAACTTGAGGATGGAACTGAGTTCCATTCCCAAGTTTATATACCTAAAACCTTAGGGATTTAAGTAATGGTTTTACTAAAGTCTAACATTTCAATCATTCAAATGAGTATGATAAAACTCATATCAAACTCACATTTATTTTTGCTATGTAAATCTATAATAATGAAAGATGAACTGACCTAGTTATCTAGTGTTTTATAATTTTTATGTATGAAATGCTAGCCTTTACTCCTCTTTGGATGAACTCTCCTTTTTAATTCTACAATCTCCACAATCCCCTTCCCCCTGTTCATTTCCTCTTCTTATTATTTTTCCCAAGTCTCATGCATGTTTTGCATGTCCAAGAGACTCTCCTTATGTCCTTCATATTCACCATTATGGATCTTTAATTCATAATTACTTGAACTCATCCAGTTTTCTATTAATTTTTAGTCTCACCCTATATCTAGTCATGGTGGTTGTATAAACCCTCCATATATACAAGAGTGAAGTCAACTCCATGTATTATTTCCATAAATAAAATAAAACAACCCTAATTTCACTACCTTCAACTTTGTGATATATGCCAATGGGTAAAAATAAACAAGCAACTAACATCCAAGGTTTCAAAGTTATTACTAATTAAATTTCCTTGGTATGTTCTTACCCTAATTTACCCCCATTAATATGCAACTAAAATGGGATAGTCAAACAAAACAATCAATAAGACTAATAAACAATAACACTTTCCTAATGTTAAACACATAATTGATCACTTTGCACATATTACAACATCATCTAATTCATGACAAGATTTAAATGGAAATCATGACAACTAGAATAAGATCTATTTTAATTAAAGCATCTAATCAAATAGCCATTCTAAACTACTACAAACAACATTCTTTTCACTCAAGCAACTAGAACGTGGTGTGCAAGGGTTTGACAAAAATCTCTCAACCCTCAATGGTGGTATCTACAGCCTCTTCTCCGATAATACTATCCCTCTGTACTACCTATGAGGGCACATTAGTATTGAAACCACCTCAATCAAATAAATGGGTAATTAGTATGAGATTATCACAATAATTAATATGTAAGCATCAGTAAGTTGCTATAATATAAATCCCCTACAATGAAATCATAGTTAATTATGATCATAAAGCATAGTGTAAACATATGAAAATGTTAACCAACATAATAATTGATCATAAAATAAAAATATGGTTGTCAATCATGCAACATACATACTCAAATTAGACATAAAAATCAGAACTACAATCATTAGTTTCATAATCTACTACTAATACTTTAGTAGTTTTGTAGATCAAAATTGGAGGTGACATCCTTCCCCCCTAAAATAGGTCACCATCCCGATGACATTTATTTCAAACTATAATTCAATAAATAAAAACAATGTTTATCAAATATATAAATAATGTTCACCAAAAATATTATTTAAATAAATGAGGAAACAACCTCAAGAATTCTTCATAATCTTCCCATGTAGCACTATCCTTAAAATATTGGTCTCATTGGACCTTATATTGTGATACTTCTCTATTACGTAAGCTAATCTTGTGAGTATCAATTATTTTGATTGGTTATAATGTTACCACCTTTAAATCCTGAACCTATAAAGCATTCTAATCTAAAACATGTGTAGAATCAACAATATATTTCTTAAAATAAGATATATAAAAAACATTATGCATTTGAGCTAAATGTGGTTGCAATGCAAGTCTATACACTATAATATTAATCATTTATATAACTTCAAAGGGTCCCACATATCTTAGTAACAATTTTTATGATTTTCTAATCTTAATAGCACTCTTTTTGGGTTTGACTCATAGAAAAAAATATCTTTAACTAAAAATTGCCTTATTGTTCTTTAAAAACCAACATAACTTTTTTGCTTATCATTAGCTTGAACCAATCTTTGCCTTATTATCTTTACTTGTTATTCCATTTCTATAAGTATATCATGCCAAAAAACCACTATATATTATAATTTATCCCAACTGATTGGTGTTCTACACCTCCTACCATATAATGCCTCAAAAGGGGCTATTTTAAAAGTTGATTAGTATGAGTTGTTATAAACAAACTCAACCAATGGAATATATTATTCAAATTTTTATTGTTGGCCCATGTAATACATTCTCAAAGGATCCTCCAAGATCTAATTTATTCTCTTTTTGTCCATCCATTTCTAGATGCTAAGTTGTACTGAGTTCAACTGTGTACCAAAGGTTGAAATGAGAGTTTGCCAAAACTTTGAGGTCATCTTAGGGTCTCTATCTAAAATGATATTTTATATAAACCCATGAAATATATAAACATCTTTCACAAACCTTCTGGAAAGAATTGGTGCATCATTTGTTAAATTAATTAGAATGAAGTGAGCTACCTTGGTAAGTTTGTCCACAACTACCAAGATAATGTCATGATGATTTAAAGGTAGAGACAATCCTTGGGAAAACTCTATGTTAATAACTTTTCACTTCCATTATTTATAAAAATTGAGATATTTGTCCCTAATTTTTTGAGATAGGTCCACACTAGGCAGAGGGGAATGTTGTCATGGTCTTGTCTACTTAGAGTAGCCACATCTTGCACCAAATAACAACTAGTTGCCAATTTTTGAAACATTCTTTTGGGTCTTCCTACATGTTTCATAAGGTTAAATAAATTAAATTATAAAAATGTTTATCAATAAATACACATAAAAGGTCATCACTGTCTCCACTTTCTATCACTTGGTTACTAACCTACACGCTATTACACATTGAATAAATCTTCCCTATTCTTTCAAAATTTTGTAATGGCATAACTATGTTGATTCATCAATATGTCCATAATTTTTATTTTCTTTTTTATAATAATTATGCCATTTACCAATTTATACTCATCATGCATGAAATGTAGTAATGAATCAGAATAAGTTTCATATATTTCATTTTTATAAACAAAACATAATTCTAACAATCTGAATTATAAGTTAAACAACAAAAATCAAATACTATTATAGTAAAATAATTCCACTAAATTAGGTACAAGTTTCCATATATAAACTAGCCTCCCATAGACTTAGACTTTACAATTACATAATTAATACATAGTGATATCAATAGCTTTAATAACATATTACACCATAATATAATAATATTAGAATAATATTATCAAATAAATATAAATCAGTTCTTTTAATATTTTAGTAGCCATGAGTATGCATCCAAGATTGCTTTTGAGTAATTTTTTAGAGAGAGAGAGAGCATCATCTAGGTGTTTTTCCTCTAGCCAAACACTAATGGTCTCATGCACACTTCCCCACTACGAGTGGCCCTACCCTTCAGAAAGGGGTAGATAATGATGAAGCATGCATTTATAACCATTTGAGAACAAGTGTGAGTGTATAATCCATATCGCATGTAATGAGTCATGTAGACCATAGGAATGCCACTATCTACAATGGCCTAAAGTAATAATGTAACCTAGAAAGTATTGTGGACTGGCAATGTATACGAATATAACATTAGTTTTGCCAAAAAATTTAGCATTTGTGAATCTATGTTATTGTCCACTTATGCAATAATTTATACTATAAAAAAAATATTAAACATTTACTATCTAAATGAGGATGAGTGATTTGTTTTTAGCGTCATAACCCCATTATGCATCATCCCTCAAGGGAGAAGGATTCTTCTAGCTAATACTTATTCAACTCATAACTAATACAGTGTAAAATACATATAATAGATTTCTTATCCACTATGATTATTTGTAATCATATTTTAAATACACAACATAAAACAACATGCATTATTATATATTTACCATACAAGAATTTGAATGCAAATAATGCTACAACCTTATTACTTATCACAATATCACAACATGCACACTAAACATTAATATTTAATGGTGCTAAAGGTAATATTTTTATACAACTCTATACTTAGGACTATAATAAATCACATTACTTTATCAATATAATAATATATATCAAGAGTTTCCTTTCACTATACTAAAACATTTTTAATGCTTTATACCTCATTTAGCATAACATAAGTCTATAGGTGGTTGATTATCCCACCCAAAGGTTTTATATCTATAATTATACACTTAAGTAACTAATTAACATCTTATTCACACCTTATACATAGTTATAACTAGAAGTACATCAATCTTATAGGCATAATAAATCATACACAATCCATAATGAGGTTCATTACTTTAATGTTAATGGTTAGTGTTGACCAAATTTGACTTTTATGTCAAATTGGGGTATGCTTAGGTAAAAATGTGACTTTTAGGTGTTTTATGGGTCTAATATATTTGTCACAAGGTGTTTTATAGATTAATTAAAATCATTTAATGTTATACTAGCCTGGTCCTTAGTAATTTTAGTCCTTTTAATCATTTTGGGTCATTTGGAGGTCTAAAAAGGTGAATTTAATGAGTTGTATGGATTTATTAGAAATTGTGAAGGTTTAAAAATATTATGTAACATCCCATGTGTCCCAAGAGGTCTTCATCAAATAACATAATTGAAAGGTGGTAGGTTCTTCAGAAAAAGGGTAGTTTTCTTGAGGAAAAAGGAGAGTTTGGCACTTATACAACTCATTGGGAAGTGTGCCATGTGGAAAAAGGTTGTAATATGATTCTTCAGATTACTTAGATCTATCTTAGTGCTTCACACACTTTGGAAGTGCCTTTTTTGGGCCAAAACCATTCTGATCCTTTTTCACCTTTTTGGGCAATCAAAAACAGTCATCAGGTTTGTACTTGGTATAAAAATTAGGGGAGGTTTCAGATAAAATTCCTTAGGGAGGTTAAATTACACTTAGATACCTTAATTTACATATAAAGAGTTTGAATAATGGTGCCCTGTGCTTCATGAATCATCCTCATGAACTTTACTACTTTTTTGCTTGTTGTTTCATGCACCCTATTGGTTTTACTCTATTTTTGGTAATTTCATATGATATAGTTGGTAATATTGGTTATATATGATTTAATATTCCTCCTAAAATGATCTCCATGCTTGGTTTCAAGTTTAATGATGTTTGGATGAGTCAAGTAGATCAAAGTTGCAAAAAGAAGCACCAATCTGTGTTACAAGAAGCTTTTCCTCTATTTACAGTATATTCATGTTTTGATCATGATTCTAGGATTGTGATAGCTTTGTTTCCATGTATTAAATTTTTTCTTGGTCTCCTCATATTTCAAAATACATTATTCAAAGCAATCTATATGGAATTGAAGTCACATGTAACTTGCCAGTCAGTCTGCCATGAAAAAGCTCATCTACAGGTGTTTGACAAGGAAATACCACATTGAACAAAAGTTTTGAAAGCTGATTTAAAGATAATTATGATGATAAAAATATATTTGGAATATTTTTCAAATTACAGGTATGATCATCAGGTCAAAACATGCACATTGTCTACTCCATAACCACTACCTAAACTCAGTCTATCATTAGTAGGCAACTTACAGGTGCTCTCATGAATAAATTCAAGTTAAGAGGGATGTGTTGTTACTTTTTTCACATTTTTGATAGTGTGAAAATTATTTTTTATGTGTTAGGATAGGAATAAAACTCTATTGATATCCAAACATAATTTATATTGCCTAAGTTTGTGCTCACTATCTATACCTTCAAAACATAATTCTCTTGTAGGTGATAGTAGAGAGTTAAAGAACATTACAAGGTGTTGGAACATGAGTTGGAGATATACTTAAGACCCTAATAAATAGAGTAAACCTTATCATGTAGGTTTGATAGGTTGAGTGGACAAATGAGAATGAGAAATTTGATCAAGCATGATATGGCAAAATTCAGGCCCCTTGTCCATAAATCAGGGAAACAAAGCTCCTAGCTCTTTTGGAGTGATTTTATAATAATGTCATATTTAACTTTGATCAATTATAATGCAATAATATTATATCTATATCATAGGATAATGAATTGGCAAGGTACAAAGGGTAGTTAAGCAATGAATATTGGTTGTTGAGAGGCTCAAATTTGTCAACATATGCATTGATTCCAAATAATAATATCTACAAGTTTTGAAGGTATAAGTGACCTTAGCACCAAAGAAGTAAACAAAGAATGTTTCATGGTTTGAATAGATATTTGAGTGAAATAAAACATATGGATATTAAAGGAGAAATCTATTAGGCCTATTTGAAAGTCTAAAATAGCTTACATAGGGGACATTCTATACAAGTAGCTTGAAAAGATTCACCTATAGCTGGGTATGGAAAACAATGATCTAAACATAGTATTTTGATGTTGTTTTATAAATTTAAAGGTGAATACAATAATTAATTTGATACCAATTGACTCTCAACTTACAAAATGGTCTTTATACATCATGATTAGGGTTCTAGTGGAGGAATATTCACCTACAACCATTGTAGGAAACTATCTCAGAAAGAGAGCAAAAGGTTTGGATTATTAAGGAGAATATACCACAAAGAATTTCATGAGTCTAAAAATAATTAAATAACTCCAAATAATCATAATTAATTTCTAAATGATATTTGGCATGGGTTTTGATGATAGAAACCACCTATAGGATCTCCTACAATCACCTGTAGGTGACTATAGGGAGACAGTCAATTGGGAAATGTGTCTAAGGGGTGGTTTAGACTAAGTCCAAGAATGAATTTAGATCCAAAAAATTACCAATGACATAATAAGGTTATAATAGGTATATTCCAAAGCTAACCTCAAGCTATAACTATCTATAGGTGCCCCATGGAAACAAGAAATACAGTTAGGAAAGCACACTCAGTCTTGATTGGTCAAGTGTGAGGAGAAGTTTAGGAAAGTTAAAGTGATTATTAGAGATAAAAAAATCTCATCATGACTTGAATAGTCTTAAGGATCTCTCAAAAATGGATATTGAATAGAGAAGGGTTTTAAACAAGCAACACAGTCAAATTTGAAGAAACCCTGTACACAATCACTCTTCTAATAGGATGCTTTAGTTTTTTATGCTTTTGAGGGATCAAATGAAATTATTAAGAGAAATTTTTTTATACAGAGCATCCTTAATTTGGAGAAACTTATCCAATTATTATTTTTATAAATAAATAGGGGAAGTGCCCTCTATTTTGTCTCAGATAGAGGGCACTTCCTTAGAATGCAAACTGTCAATTTTGGGGAAGAATGGTGATACGATGAGGTTGGGAGCTGAGTATACATTAAAAAAAGATGTGAGAGGTTACATTATACCAAATAAAACATGGGAAATAAATTATAGAGGAAGTAATTTCATCAAGGAGGCCTAAACCCTTAAGGTTACAGTCAAGCCTATTGGGCAAGTTTTGGCCTAGTGCCCAAATGAGAGGTCAAAACTATTTTTAGCATGAGTTAAGATATCTAATAAATTTAAATATGTTTGAGGGAATATATAATATATGTTCAAGATATTTGGATGTAGGGGAACCATCAAAAAGTCATTTTGAGCTTCAAGGACAACTCAAGCCTACTTAACATGATTATACTTAGTCTTCAAGTGATAGGTCATTTTCATTTTTACCCTTAACCAAGATTTATAATGGATTAGAGAGTGGTTATGGGGTAAAAATATAATTTTTAAATCTTTTGGAAGGTAAATAAACCTTTGAGGAAGCCAATATGCCTTAGAAACAACACTACACTTGTAGAAATTAGAAAGAAGAGCTCGATAAGAGAAGTTTGGAAGCTCACACCTCTTTTGATGTTATGCATGGGAATATAATAAGTTCAAGGATGTTGATGAAGGTCTTAAAATATGAATATGTGGATTTTTTTTTCAATTTGGATGTCTCATCTTTATGAATGAACCTTAAGAGTGGAAACAAGCTAAAACCCTTACAAACCCTTGTCAGTGACCAGTTTGGAGAAGTGGAGTTAGAAAGCTAATATGATGGACTATTTTGACCAAGATGATGATTAAAATTGTAGAGGACTCACTCAAGCTCCATCCCCATTATTTTTGGATATACGAACTTGTATGGATAGGGTGCAAAATAGGGTATTTTTGACCATTTTCTATGTTTTACAATTTCTAGAAAGATTCAAAGGATGAAATAAATTTTGGGAGGAATATTTAGAATTTTTATAACTACATATCAAAATTTTATGATTTTAAAGGAATATTAAGTATGCAAACAAACAACTTCATCTCAGCCAGTCAAAACTGGCATATTAGATAAGCTAGTGAGAAGTGTGAAAAATCCAAGTGGAAGTGATTTTAAGGTGTCTTTGATGCTTAAAGGCATTAGAGGGATTTAATATGTGTCATTAACTACCTCTCATGGATTTACATAGGAAAATGAATTTAAATCTGAGGACAAGTGTGCAGGGTACATAAAAGAGGAGTTTTTTGGATAATAGAAGATTATATCTCATTTTGGGATGATTCTAGATGACCAAGCATGAAAATAATTCATGGAAAGGAATGTTTGAAATAATTCCCATTAAATCTAATAATTTTAACTATTCCTAGTTAGTTATGAGGTGATAAATAAACTCAAATCATGAAGGCAGTTTTTTAAAGCTAGTTAAGAGGGTTTTATTCCACTTTGCAAGAGTTTGATGACTTGGATGGACACTTGTACTTATTTAACTTGAATTATTAATCTCATATCCTCTTATAATTCAAAAATAAATTATTCTCTTTAAAATTTTCCTTATGGCCCTTGGACTTCTCTCTCTCTCTCTCTCTCTCTCTCTCTCTCTCTCTCTCTCTCTCTCTCTCTCTCTCTCTCTCTCTCTCTCTCTCTCTCTCTCAAGTTCTATAAAAACTATGCTCTACCTGAGTATGGTGAAGACCTACTCATTTGCATACCATTTTATCAATAATAATACTGATGTTTTACCTATTCATTACTATTATTAGTGTTTTTTACTTTAATTTTTGATATTACTTGGTGAAGACTATGGATTCTTTATCATGTTATCTCATTCTCGCATCTTATTTGCAGTTGGAAAGCTTCTTATTATAGGGTATGTGAAGTTTTCTAAAAAATGTAAAGGATTTATTGAGTTATTATCTTAATTAGTGACATTAAAGGCCTATTTTATATTCCTCCTAGACTAGGAATTCATCAATAACCTCATAATGCAACATTGATGTGAGAAGATGTAGATTGGAGAAGTATAGGTTTGGTTTGTCTTTTATTCTCATGTGTAACATGATATTTTTTTGGAAGTAATCATATATTTTGGTGTATCACCTCCCTTAGGTTAGTTTGATTTCATTTATCTCTTTCCCTTTTCCCCCAATCATATATTTAGTTTCAATTCAAAGTGGTACATCAAGGGAGCTAGCCCTATCTAGAGATTCACCTCATCCTTAGGCTACCCACAAGCCTAGAGTGTTTCCATTATGCCACTTAGATGAGGAGAGATTATGAATATCCTTAAAGGGTGAAAATATAAGTGACAATATTTTTGGCATGCCTTGTAGGACTTTTGGTCTAAGAAGTTGAGAGATTTTTGGTGTTGTCTATCAACAATCAACCTTTAGAGGCATCTATCTAAGCATCAATGGCGAATCCAAAGATATATCAGTTGGTCAATCATATTAGGTTATCCTTTGAATATTTTTGGTAACATTTTACTTTGTGTTATTTCTTTAAATGAGGTTTCATGGCTAATTTTGGTGTTGAGTACCTGTTTACACAAGTTGATGAGACATTTCAAGCTTGCGCCATTCCTTATCAACAAGAACAAGTTATTAATTAGCCTTGGTGTGATCCTTACCAGTGTTTTTAAGATCCATATCAACTCCCAAATGGACATTATCAGCCTTATAGTGATTCTTACTAGTCATATAGTCAACCTCCTCAATGTCTTTCTCCCCCTAGTCAACCTAAACACTTCTCAACTCAATCCATTTTCATCTTCAAGAAGACACTCTTATGATATGCGAAGTACATGTTGGAGATTGATAATATAAGGGGATGTGGTGAATATTTAATAGACATATTAGGTGATAGATGAATTATATTTGGTCAAAAGAAAGTGGGTACCTATTGAGAGAGCCAATTGGGAAAGGCTCACAAGTGAGATGTTTGATGTGAGTGGCCTAGTTTCTTCCTTAGAGGATAGGCTAGGAGTTAATGAAAGGAAACCTCACCAAACCTATCAACCTTCATATCCACTTTCCCAAGTTTTATATCATACATATTTGATCCTTACTTATGATCCCAATCAAGGATATCAAACTCATCCTTTTCCTAATCAATTGGAAGAGAGAGTTGAATGGAGAAACCTTATTTTTGAAGATAATATTGATAGGAAAATTGAGTTGGATAATATGCATATGCAGCAATCCATGTTATCATAAAATTAAGTTGAATTTAATCCCTCATTTACCTCTCACATTACATCCCCACCACCTCAAAAAGAGACTTCTAATCCTAACATTCTAAGCTGAAATAAGATAGCGGAGTCATGGGGAAAGAAAGAGGAGAAAAGTCTTGATAAAGAGTGTGCAGTTGAGAAGGAGCTTGATCCTATACAAACCCTTTCCACCTTTCCTCAAGAAAATAATTATAATCCTAACATACTAAGCTGGAGTAAGATAGTGGAATCATGGGGAAAGAAAGAAGATATAAGCATTGTTAATGAGTGTGAAGTTGAGAATGAATTTGATCCTTTGCAACTCCCTCCCACCCTTCCTCAAAAAGATTCTTGTGTTCCATGTTAGCCCTCATAAATTACTTATCCTCATGAATATTCATATGAACTTCAGGAAATACTTTTCCAAGAGAACCTATCCAAGTAAATTGAAGAGTTAGAGTCAAGAATGAAGTTGCTATGTCAAGGTGTTATGGAAGGTTTAGACCCAAAAGAAGATCTTATGCCTAAACACATCCCAACTAATCTACCTAAACAGAGTGATCAAGAAAAATTAGATGTGAATGAAGTGATTGTCAAGTGGATGGAAGAAAACCAATTTTTTTTAGCCCAAGGTCTACCTCCCCTTCCTCAAGAGCTTCCAAAAGAATCCCCTATAGTCCATTCCCAATCTGATTCTGAGTTTTATGTGCCACCTCCACCAACTAGTTCATCTTTTTCTCACCCCATCACCCTTTGAATTGATGTACCTATGGTATGGGAACCTAAATATGAGTAGTTGGTTAACAAAAAATTAGAACTCTTGGTTGAATAAAGCCTAGTTCCTTGGCAGCCTCATTGGACTAAGTCACATGACTTCAAAATGCCTAATCTTTGAATCACAAATAAGGAGATTGAAGATCTTGTAGCCCTTGAGAACCAAAGTCATATTTTAAAGGTTGAGATACAAATTGAGATCCCTAAATAGGTTCTAAATGCTAAAGAAGAGTTGATCTCTTTTGTTGAATCTTCAGATTGGGTTGATGAGGAAGAATGTTTTCCTTTTGCCAAAGAGGGAGAAATGGTCATTGATTCTTCCATCACTATGAAAGATACCATGGATAGGTAGGGACAAGTTATCAATTAGTATTGGTATGATATGTTTGTAGTTATTAGAGTAGGTTATACTCCTCTTCAAGGAGGCTATGATCTAGTCAAAGATGGAGAAGGTAGCCTTGGCACTCAAGTAAGTATGCAAAGGAAAAGAAACATTTCAAATCTATCCTTTCAAGAGGAATATGCATTTGATGATGATATGTTTGAAGTCATCAAGATCAGATATCATCCTCTCAAACACTTGGGAGAAACAATTTAACTCTTGAAAGATGAAACAAGATCTTATTGGCCTCAATCTTCTAAGGAACAAGAAGTCAATCCTCTTGAAGCCATGCCTACTAAGGAGATACAAGTTGACCATGAAATGAAGAGTGGACAGAAGTATGAAGTATGTGAACATGTTAAAGAGGATTATACATACATTGGAGACCTATTTAAGGATAATATACTTGAGATCAGATCAAGTGAAGTACCAAGGAATAGGTTTGATCCACAAAGCATTCAATCCATGGAGAAACATGCTTGGCACTATGTTTCATCTCACCATGAGGATGATTCAAGGAGTTTTCCTTTTGATCTGAGAAAGGAGGTATGCTTAGTATCTAGTTGTGAATAATAGTTTCTTTTCAATTTCCCCTAAGTGCTTTGAGCATATGAGTGTGTGTCTTGTTAGTTTGTTGTCTTGTTTTGTGTGTCTGCTTTGTGTGGTTGAGGTAATCAAGTGGTCTTGTCTTGATCAAATCCTATGGTCAAAGTCATTTAATTTGTCTTAGAATTCATATGATTCCAAAATCCCAATAGACTGATAAGGCTATTGGTTTAGTTAGTATATCACGCATACTACCGCTATGAGTCACTAATTTGTTGACCAAATTTGACTTTTAGGTCAAATTAGGGAACCCTTAGGGAAAATTTTGACTTTTAGGTGTTTTAAGGGTATAATATAGATGCCATAAGGTGTTTTATAGGTTAATTATTATCATTTAATATTATACTAGCCTGGTCCTTAGTCATTTTGGTCCTTTTAGTCATTTTGGGTCATTTAGAGGTCAAAAAGATGCATTTAATAAGTTGTATAGATTTATTGGGAAGTGTGAAGGTTCCAAAAGATGATTTCATGTCCCATGTGTCCCAAGAGGTCTTAATCAACTGATATAATTGAAATGTGGTAGGTTATTCAGAAGAAAGGGTAGTTTTCTTAAGGAAAAAGGAGATTTTGGCACTTGTACAACTCATTGGGAAGTGTTCCACATGGGATAAGGTTTTAATATGACTCTTCAACTTCCTTATATACATCTCAATTCTTGAAAAGATACATAAGTGCCATTTTTGGCCCAAAACTATTCTACTCCTTTTTCATCTTTCTTAGTAAGCAAAAATAGTCTTTAGGTTTGTACTTGGTATGGATGAAGGGGAGGTTTCAAATAAAATGCCTTGGGGAGGTTAAATTAAACTCAAATACATTCATTTCCATATAAATATTTTGAAGAATGGTGGTCTGTGCTTCATGAACCATCCTCATGAAGTTGACTATACGTTTTTGTTTGCTGTTTCATGCACCCTATAAGTTTTGCTAAATTTTTGGTAATTTTTGTTGAGTTATGGAGCTAAAAGCTTCACTAATGAGCCAATGTGGAGGTTGTTGGGCTTACACAGTAACTGACATCAGTTAGAACCAATTGACATCAGTTATAGGTGGACCGGCATCAGTCAGAATCAGTTAGGGGTCGATTGACATCGGTTAGGGTCGGCTGGCATCGGTCATCTTTAGATCGACATGGAATTCTGTGCATTTCTAGGTGTTTCCAGATTTTCTATTTTTAGAAGAACAGTTAGTTTTCATGTAAAGACTAAAATTAGTCTTGAGTCTATTTTTCTAATTATTGTTTGCTTTCAATTCTATTGAAGAGACCCATGGGGCAGTATTGTAATAGGGGATAACAATTCAGTAATTGAGTTGGTTGTAATTGATTGAGAGAGAGAGAGAACTCTTGAAGGAGAATTATAGTACATCTGAGAGGTGTGAGAAGAGAGAGATTTATTCATTGTATTTTATTCTAGAAGAGTTTAATACAAGATTGGTTGTTTCTCATATCTCTTATTATTTGCTATTTTTGATTTCTAGTTACTTATTACTTCTGGTTTCAATTTCGTGTTTAGTTGCTTATACAAAAGTAATCAATAGTACTCTAAGATCTTGACAACTGGTATCAGAGCTCTAAACACTAACAAGTGGTATCAGAGTGTGTTAGTGTTTGTTGATTATAGAATTCACTCACAGGGGTTTTTGATTGAGTGGGAGCAAAGCAATGGCCGAAGAAAGTAAACTAAGAATGGAGAAATTCAATGGCAAGAATTATCAATTATGGAGGATGTAGATTGAAGATTATCTATATCAGAAAGATCTATATTTATCATTGGGTGGGGTTTCAAGGAAGCTCATAGATATGGAATATGAAGAATGAAATGTTCTTGATAGAAAGGCTCTTGGATCTATAAGGCTGAGCCTGGCAGCTTCTGTGTTTTCCAACTTATCACAGGCAAAGACAACGGTAGAGTTAATGGATACTTTGGAAAATTTATATGAAATATCCTCAGCTTTGAATAAGGTATATCTTATAAAGCAATTATTTAATTTGCAAATGCAAGAAGGTGGATCTGTATCTAGTCATCTTAATGATTTTTGTATAATAGTAAATCAGTTAAATTTAGTCAAAATAGTTTTTGATGATAAAATTAAGGCTCTCTTAATCTTATGCTCTTTACCTGAAAGTTGGCATAGTTTGGTGATGGCAGTTAGTAATACTGCATCTACTTCAAATATCTTAAAAGTTGATGATGGTGTTAGTGTAATCTTGAATGAAGAAATTCACAAGAAAAGCACAGGGGAAACATCAGGTAATGCTTTAAGTGTTGAAAGCAGGGGAAGGAAAAGAGAGAAGGGCAAGTAAGGGAAATCAAGGTCAAAGATGGGAAGTAGATCCAAATCCAGAAATGGAAGAATAACCTGCTGAAATTGTGGAAAGAAAGGGCATGCAAAGAAAGATTATTGGTTGAAGGATAACAAAATAAATCAACATGAAGGTAATAAAGAATCAAAAGTTGCAGGTATTGTTGCACAAGATGCTCTTACATTTTTTTTGGATAATAAAGTAGAATCACGGGTTTTAGATTCTGGTGTCTCTTTCCATGCAACCCCAAATAGAGAATTTTTCAATGATTATGTCTATGGAGATTTTGGAAAAGTTTATTTAGGGGATGATGAGCCTTGTAAAATTGTTGGCAAAGGAAAAGTGCAGCTAAAATTGCAGAATGGCAACACATGGGTGTTGAAGGATGTCATGCATGTACCCATCCTGAAGAGGAATCTAATTTCTACAGAAAAGTTGGGTGATGAGGGTTGCACAGTAACTCTCACAGCTGAATCTTGGAATGTTTTCAAGGGTGCACTTGTATTAGCAAAAGGTAAGAGAGTAGGTACACTTTATCTATCTACTTGTGATACTGATTATTCTCCTTCTATTTTATCTACTTCAGATGTAGATGCAAAGTTGTGGCACTGTAGACTTGATCACATGAGTGAGAAGGGAATGAATGTTCTTAAGTCAAAAGGTAATCTTTTAGATTTGAAAAGCATAAATCTAGATTTTTGTGAGCATTATATTTTTGAGAAACAGAAGAAAGTGAGGTTTCTCAAAACTGGGTCAACAAAGAAGAAGCACAAGTTGGAGCTTATTCACACAGACGTGTGGGGACCAACTCAGGTAGCTTCTATTGGAGGATCACAGTATTATGTTTCTTTCATTGATGATGCTATAAGAAAGGTATGGGTTTATTGCATAAAGAGGAAATCTGATGTTTTTGACACATTTAAGAAATGGAAAGCTTTGGTTGAGAATGAAATAGGTTTGAGATTGAAGTGCCTTAGATCTGAAAATGGTGGTGAGTATTGCAGCAATAAATTCAACAGTTACTATTCTATGAGTGGAATATGCAGGGAAAGGATGGTTCTAAGGACACTTCAACAAAATGGAGTTATTGAAAGGATGAATAGAATAATAATGGAGCATGCACAGAGTATGAGGTTGCATGATAGTTTGCCCTTACAATTTTGGGGAGAAGCTATAGATACTGTGGTTTACCTGATTAACAGAGGACCTTCTACTGCACTAGATGGTGGAATTCTAGAAGAGGCTTAGACAGGTAAAAAGGTAGATCTTTCATTTCTTAAATTTTATGGTTCTGAAGCTTTTGTGCACATTGATAAAGAAAATAGAAAGAAGCTGGATGCTAAATGTATGTGGTGCACTTTCATTGGTTATGGTTTTGGAGATTTTGGATTATGGTTGTGGAATTTAGAAACTAACAAAATTATTAGATGCCGTGATGTAGTTTTCAATGAGAAGGTGATGTATAGTGATCAGCTCAAGAGGCTAAATAATTCTGAGCAAGGCAATCTTGATTTGGAAGAGGTTATGATCCAAAATGAGCTCGTGGGTAAAAATTATCACTCACAAAAAAAAATAGAGACTGACGTCAGTCATGTGGAAATTGACATCGGTCAAGTAGAGACTGATGTCAGTCAAGTGGAAATCAACATTGGTCAGGTGGAATCAACATTGATCAAGTGCAGACTGACATCAATTAGAGATGATCGAGATCGATCACTATCAAAAGAAAATTTGGGCAGACAACAAGCTGTAAATGAGTCTCAAACACCCATTAGGAGGTCTAAAAGGGTAAGTAAACCTCTAATTAATTATTCCCATTCTTTATACTACTTGTTGTTCACTGATGGTGGAGAACTAGAAAGTTTTGATGAGGCAATGTAGGTAGAATCCAAGAAATAGTGGGAGCATGGCATGAATGAGGAAATTGATTCCTTGGAAGAGAACCATACGTGGGATTTGGTTGAGTTTCCAGCCGAAAAGAAAGCATTGAAAAACAAATGGGTATACAGGTTAAAGGAAGGAGAGAATGGACAAATGAGACATAAGGCCAGGTTGGTAGTAAAGGGATTTGCACATAAACCAGGTATTGATTTTGGTAAAATTTTTCTTCTTGTAGTAAAGATGACTTCTATTCAGATTGTATTGTCTTTAGTTGCTATTAAGAATTTGCATCTTCAGCAGCTTGATGTTAAGACAACATTTCTTCATGGAGATTTGGATGAAGAGATATATATGGATCAGCCAAAAGGTTTTGAGGTCAAAGGTAAGGAGAAACTTGAGTGCAAGTTGAAAAAAAGCTTATATGGTCTTAAGCAAGCTCCAAGACAATGGTATTTGAGGTTTGACAGGTTTATGATAGAGCATGGCTTTAGTAAATGTCAATTTGACCATTGTGTTTATTTTAACAGATTGGATAATGGTAGTTATATTATCCTATTACTATATGTAGATGATATGCTTGTTGTAGGTTCACACATGCAAGAAATTATTGAGCTTAAGGTAAAATTAGCTCACACATTTGCCATGAAGGATTTAAGAGCATCAAAGAAAATCCTTGGCATGAGTATTAAGAGAGACAGGAAAAATCACAGTTTGATTTTGTCTCAAGAGGATTATGTGAATAAGGTGTTGGAGAGGTTCAATATGTAGGATGCAAAACTGATAAGCACACTTATGGCTGGACACTTCAAGTTGAGCAAAGAACAATGTCCTAAATCACATGATGAGGTTGAGTACATGAGTAGAGTTCCATATGCTTCAGTAGTTGGGAGCTTGATGTATGCAATGGTATGTACTAGACTAGATATTGCCCAAGCAGTGAGAGTTATTAGCAAGTTTATGGACAATCCAAGAAAGGAACACTGGAAAGCAGTTCAGTGGATTCTCAGATATCTAAGAGGGACCAATAGTAGGCATTTATGCTATGGAGGGTCAAACACTTCTCTACATGGGTATGTAGATTCAGATATGGCAGGTGACTTGGATGGTAGGAGAAGCACCACAGGATATGTGTTCACTATTGGTGGAACAACGGTTAGCTAGATTTCAAAGTTGCAAAAGGTTGTTGCCTT
The DNA here is from genome assembly GCA_037957365.1 of Torreya grandis. Lineage (NCBI taxonomy): Eukaryota > Viridiplantae > Streptophyta > Pinopsida > Cupressales > Taxaceae > Torreya > Torreya grandis. The sequence continues at coordinate 3,832,808 of JARHVA010000487.1, forward strand.
GTCTACTATAGAGGTAGAATACATTGCAGTCATAGAGGCTAACAAGGAAATGATTTGGATGACTCAGTTCATGGAAGAGTTGGGAAAGGAGCAAGAGAGTTGCAGATTGTACAGTGATAGTCAAAGTGTAATTCATTTGGCAAAGAATTCAGCCTTTCATTCAAGAACCAAACATATATAGCTTAGTACCACTTCATTAGATAGGTATTGGAGGATGGACAGTTGAAGCTGAAAAAGATCCATACAGATAAAAACCCTATTGATATGTTAACAAAGCTAGTAACAAAAGAGAAGTTGAATCTTCATTCAACTTTTGTTGGTCTTCAAGATTGAACTTGAAGAGGGAGAAATAAGCTAAAGATGTTTAGAGGATGTTGTTGTACAGGTACAGGTGCAACTATTTATCTCCAAGTGGGAGATTGTTGAGTTGTGGAGCTAAAAGCTTCACTAATGAGCCAATGTGGAGGTTGTTGGGCTTACACAGTAACTGACATTGGCCAGAACCAATTGACATTAGTTAGGGGTCGACTGGCATCAATTAGAATCAGTTAGGGGTCGATCGACATCAGTTAGGGTCGGTCGACATCAGTCATCTTCAGATTGACACCGACTTCTGTGTGTTTTCAGGCATTTCTAGATTTTCTATTTTTAGGAGAATAATTAGTTTGCATGTAAAGACTAAAATTAGTCTTGAGTCTATTTTTCTAATTACTGTTTGCTTTCAATTATATTTAAGAGACCCATGGGGCAATATTGTAATAGGGGAGAACAATTCAGTAATTGAGTTGGTTGTAATTGATTGAGAGAGAGAGAGAGAACTCTTGAAGGAAAATTACAGTACATCAGAGAGGTGTGAGAAGAGAGAGATTTATTCATTGTATTTCCTTTTAGAAGAGTTTAATACAAGATTGGTTGTTTCTCGTATCTCCTATTATTTGTTGTTTTTGATTTTTAGTTACTTATTACTTCTGGTTTCAATTTCGTGTTTAGTTGCTTATACAAAAGTAATCAATTGTATTCTAAGATCCTAATAATTTTGTATAATATAGTTGGTCATATTGTTTTTATATGATTTTTAATTCCTCCTAAGATGATTTATATTCTTATTTTCAAGTTTCATGATGTTTGGATGGTTCAAGTAGCTCAAAGTTGCAAAAGGAAGCACCTTTCTGTGTTGTAGGTAGCTTTTCCTCTATTTGAAGAATATTCATGTTTTGATCATGATTATAGGGTTATGATAGATTTATTTCCATGTATTAAATGTTTTTTTGGTACCCTCATCATTTCAAACTACATTCTTTAAAGCAATCTATATGGAATTGTAGTCACATGTAACTTGCTAGTCAGTCGGCCATGAAAATGCTGATTTATAGGTGTTTGAAAGGGGAATACCATATTAAATAAAGGTTTTTAAATTTGGTTTCAAGATCCTTATGATGATGAAAACCTATTTGAAATATTGGTTAGATTCCAAGTATTCTCATGAGGTCAAAACATGCACATTTTCTACTCTATGACCACTACCTAAACATAGTTTGCCATTAGTAAAAAACTTACAAGTGCTCTCATGAATAAATTCAAGTTAAGATGGAGGTGTTATTGCTTGTTTCACATCCTTGATAGGTTGAAAATTATTTTTGAGGTGTTAGTATAGGCATAAAACTCTTTTTATAACCAAACATAATTTATATTACCTAAGTTTGTGTTCACTATCTATATCTTCAAAATAGAGTCTACCTGTAGGTGCTATCAAAGAGTTAAAGAACACTTATGAGGTGTTGGAACATGAGTTGGAGATCTGATTAGGACCCTAATAATATGAAGAGACATTATCATGCATGTTTGATAGGTTGAGTGGACAAATGAGAATGATAACTTTAATCAAGCATGGTATGGTAGAATTCAAGCCCTTTGTCCCTAAAATAGGAAAACAAAGCTCCTAGCTATTTTGGAGTGATTTTATAAAAATGTCACATTGAAATTTAATCACTTATAATGCACTAATATTATAGATATATCATAAGATAATGACTTGAAAAATTACAAAGGGCAATTAAGAAATGGAGATTGGTTGTTGAGAGGTTCAAATTTGTCAACATATGCACTGATTCCAAACAATAGTATCTATAGGTTTTGAAGGCACAAGTGACCTTAGCACTAAAGGAGAAAACAAAGAATGTTTAATGTTTTGAATGGATATTTGTGTGAAATACAACATACGGATATTAAAATAGAAGTATATTAGGCCTAGTTCTAAGTCTAAAATAGCTTACACAGGGGATAGTCCGTACAAGTAGCTTGAAAAGATTCACCTACAGCTGGGTATGGAAAATAATGATCTAAACATGGTATTTTGATAATGTTTTATCACTTTTAAGGTGAATACAGTCATGAATTTGATGCCAGTTGACTCTCAAATTCCAAAATGGTCTTTATATATCATGATCATGGTTCTAGTGGAGGAATATTCACCTACAACCATTATAGGAAACTGTCTCAGGAAGAGAGAAAAAGGTTTGGATTCTTGAGGAGAATATAACAAAAATATGATTTAATGAGTCTAATAATCATAAAATAAATCCAAAAAATCATAGGAATTTATAAATTACATTTGGCATGGGTTTTGATGATAGAAACCACCCATAGGATCCCTTACAATCACTTGTAGGTGATTGTAGGGAGACAATCCACTGAGAAATGTGTCTAGGGGGTGGTTTAGACTAAGTATAAGATTGAATTCAGATCAAAAAACTTAAAAATAACCTAAAAGTGTTCTAATAGGTCTAGATCAATGTTCCAAAGCTAACCTTAAACTATAAATATCTACAAGTGCCCCATGGAAACAAGAAATACAATCAAGAAAACACACTTAGTCTTGATTGGTCAAGTGTGAGGAGAAGTTTAGGAAATTTGAAGTAATTCTTAGAGATAAAAAAAATTAATAATGACTTGAATAGTATTAAGGATCTATGAAAAATGGATATTGAATAGAGAAGGGTTCTAAACAAGCAACACATAGTCAGATTTGAAGAAACCCAATACTTAGTCACTCTTCTAGCAGTCTGCCTTAGTTTTATATGATTTTGAGGTATCAAATGAAATGATAAAGAGCCAATTTTTTATAAAGAGCATCCTTATAAGTTGGAAAAATTTATCCAATTCTTTTTTTTCTATAAAAATAGGGTAAGTGCCCTTTATTTTATCTCAGGCAAAGGGCACTTCCCTAAAATGTAAACTATCAATTTTAGGGAAGAATGGTGATAAGATGAGCTAGGGAGATGAGTAGACATTCCAAAAATATGTGATAGGTTAAATTATACCAAAGAAAACATGGGAAATTAATTATATAAGAATTAATTTCATCAAGGAGGCCTAAACCCTTAAGGTTACAATCAAGCCTACTAGGCAAGTTTTGGCCTAGTGCCCAAATGAGAGATCAAAACCAATTTTAGAATGAGGTAATCTCTCCAATAAGTTGAAACATGTTTGAGGGACTATATAAGATATTTTAAAGCTATTTGGATTTATGAGAACCATCGAAAATCCATTTTGAGCTTCAAGAACAACTCAAGCCTACTTGACATGGTTAGACCTAGTCTTCAAATGATAGGTAATTTTAGTTTTTACCCTTAACCAAGATTTATTATGGATTGGAGAGTTGTTATATGGTAAAAATATATGTTTTAATGATTTTTAAAGGAAAATAAACCTATGAGGAAGCCATTTTGGCTCAAAAACAACACTAGACCTATAGGAATTGGAAATAAGAGCTCGATAAGAGAAGTTTGGAAGCTCACACCTCTTTTGATGTTATGCATGGGAATCTGAGAAGGTTAGGGATGTTGATGAAGGTCTTGAAATAATAATTTTTGGATTTTTTTTGAAATTTAGACATCCCATATTTATGAATTAACCTTAAGAATGGAAACAATTTGAAACCCTTACAAACCCTTACCAATGACCAATTTGGATAAATGGAGTTAGAAAGATAATCTAATGCACTATTTTGACCAGGATGATGATTGGAAATTGTAGAGGACTCACTCAAGCTCCCTCCCCATGATTTTTGGCTATACAAAATTATATGGATACGGTGCAAAACATGATATTTTAAACCATTTTTTGTGTTTTATAGGTTCTGGAAGGAGTCTAAGGATGAAATAAAGTTTAGGAAGAATATTTAGAATTTTTATAACTCCATATGGAAATTTTATGATTTGAAAGGAATTATAAGTATGAAAATAAGTAGCTTCATCTTAGCCAGTCAAAACTAGCATATTGGACAATCTAGTGAGAAGTGTGAAAACTCTAAGTGGAAGTGATTTTAAGGTTTCCTTGATGATTTTAAGGCCATGGAGGGTCTTGAAAGGTATCATAAACTCAATATAATGTATTTTAATGGGAAATTGAATTCAAATTTGAGGACAAGTGTGCAACATGCATAAAAGAGAAGTTTTTTGGATATCAGATGATGATAGCTCATTTTGGGATGATTCCAAATGAATAGGCCTACAATCATTGCATGGAAAGGCATGCATAAAATAGTTACCCTTAATTCTAATCATTTAAAATATTATTAATTATTTATGAGGCATTCAAGAATCTCAAATCATGATGGTAGTTTTTCTGAGCCAGTTAAGAGGATTTTATGCCACTTTGCAAGAGTTTGATGACTTAGATGGACACTTGTACTTCCTAAACTTACATGGTTCATCTCACATCCTCTTCTCATGCATAAGTAACTAATTATCTCATCTTTATAAGTGTACTTATGACCCTTGGACTTCTCTCTTCTTCTCTCTCTTTTAAGTTCTATAAGAGCTAGCTATTTTGGCTATTGTAACTTATGCTCCACTTAAGTATGGTGAAGCCCTGATCATTTGTATACCATTTGATCAGTAGTAATATTAATGTTTTTACTATTCATGAATATTTTATTGTGTTTTAATTGAATTTTATATCTTTCTTAGTGAAGGCTATGGATTCTTTAGCATGTTGTCTCATTCTTACATGCTATTTATAGTTGGAAAACTTCTTGTAGGGCATGTGAAGTGTTCTAGGAAATGTCAAGGATTGAGTGACTTATTATTTTATTTAGTGTCATTCAAGGCCTCTTTTCTAGTCCTCATATCCTAGGCATTCATCTTTAACCTCATAATGCAACTTTGATGTGAGAAGATGCAGATTGGAGAAGTGTAGGTTTGGTTTGTCTTTTGTTCTCATGTGTAACATGCTATTGGTTGGAATTCATTATCTATTTTGGTGTATCATCTCCCTTAGGCTAGTTTGATTTTAGTTATCTCTCTCCCTTCCCCCCAAATTATATATTTAGTTTTAATCCAAAGTGGTACATCAAGAGAGCTATCCCTATCTAGGGATTCACCTCATCCTTAGGCTACCCACAAGCCTAGAGGTGTTTCCATTGTGCCACTTGGATGAGGAGAGCTTAGGCATCTCCTCAAAGGGTGCAAATCCAAGTGAAAAAATTTAGGAAATGTACATTCACACTTTGTTACATGCCAAGGTAATATTAATACTAAAACCTTTAAACATTTCAATCGTAATATTTTAGGTGGTGGCATCCACTACCTACAGGTCTATGACTTTCATGTTTTTTTTACTATGAATGACAAATTAGAATATACTACCTACACTAAATTTATACACACAAGGCACAATCTATTTAAGTACTTCATCATAGTATCAAATTAATTGAGATGTACTATGGTATTTAAAAATATCCACAACACATAATTCAAATACAATCCCTTAACCCTACTTGTAATTAATATTTTTCTGCAAACATGCAATATTGCAACCCAATATAGTGGAGATGATACTCATTTATCTTATAATACCAAGGACCTTGATTTAAGGACAATGACTAAAAATAATTCATTCACCATGATGGATCTGATATTTCTTCTTGATGCCTTTAATGATCTTTGATTATATTGTAATTTGCAGGTATTTTTCTTCTTTTTGGCTTTCTAGACCAATGCTTGGATCACTAGGCTCATAAGCCTTCTTTCATGAATATAATACTATTATTATTATTGATAATATAACACATCATATCTCTACATATAATCTACAATCTCACCTTATACAACAACATCCTCTCATTCATTATTTTCATCACTACTTCACTCTCCCTTCTTTTCTCACGCTTATCTTATTCCTTGATTAGGTACTTAGGCCTAAAAGCCTAAAAAATTATCCAATGGTCTTTTTTTTATCACTATGGATCACATGTCAATAAATTTACTAATTTATATATCCTTCACACCCCCAACCATAATTCTCAATCTCCTTAGCTATATTCTCAACTATCTCACACTTTCTTCTTTGAAGGACTCTTTTCCTAATAGCCCTATTAAGGCACAAATCTAGATGGTACAGGAAAAATAAAAGGTATCCATATTAAAATATCACCATTTAAGATACCATTTATCCTCTTTTTACTTCACCTAATTTTTCATGGTTTAAATCATTAGGCAACCCTACTAACTCATTAAGGCTCTTTCCCAATTAGGTATCTCCAAGGCCTAGTTACTCCCACAATTCAAGAAATAGTACAATAAGGTCAAGTATTGACATAAAAAATTATCCATAATCTATATTACATTAAAATATCTCATATTATCAAGTTCAATAAGTTTTTTATTATTGAAATAAAATTAACACAAATTGCAAGTTTTGAAAACCCTATGTCTAATTCATAACCCTGTAGGTGGTCAAGAGAGTATAAAAGGGTCTCAAATGAGTTATTTATATCTTAAAACACTTATAATACCTATAATAGGTCTATAAAAACTATCCTCAACACCTCCAACTTACTTAACCTTGATTAATACTCAAAATGCTCTAAAATACACATTTACAAAATTTTGGCTTCTTATGTAGGACTTACAAACCCAAGAGTTAACTAAAGGGTCTAATTTGAATTTTAAACAAATTAAATCACATATAAGACTGTAATAAGTTTTATATTATATTTATTTAACTTTTTAAACCACTATTTATTCATGAACCATCTCAAAACACCTCCAACAAGTAATTTATAGCATTCAAGAAACTTTCTTTAGGAGTGTGTGCAATCTCATGGAGGGTTTAGGTTAACTTTGATCTTTTAGTGAACTATGAGCATTAAAAAAATGGTTATATATGGATTTTATTACCTTATATAAACTATTTACAAACATTTGATAACATTTACATACTTCACAAGACTCAAACATTACTCTAAAGCATAGTTCACAAATTCAAATTTTTAAACTTAGGATTTTGGCAAGAAAACTCCAAAAAGACCATAGTCACTCAAATTCAAGAAATATAATGACTCTAATACTTCATAATGGTTCATTTAATACATATAAAACCCTCACATGACTAAAATTTGTCAAAATAAAACTCTAATACATATTTACATGTTTTGTACCTTGTGATGCTCTACATCATACTCCCCTAGTGGGGAAAAATTTGAGATCTTGCTTAAATGCTCCTTGTTCATCTTCTTTATTACTTTAAAATTATTCATTTTATGCTTCTCTGATATTATTTTATTATTTTACCTCTTTTCCTTTTCATTTATCCTTTATTGCCTTTTTGTCTTGCCTTGTCTCTTTACATACTCATCTTCTATTTCCATGAGGTGTATAATTTGATACAATTCCTTGTCTACCTCATAATATATCTCCTCCCTTTATATATTCTCTTTATCATAATATACCATCAATGGGTGATCCTCACACTTAAATTTTTCTCTTAACTCATATCTTTCATCTTCATTTGTCTTGCTTTGTTCTTTCACTTTTGGCTAGTCCTTCTTCTTAACCATATATTCTTCTTCATTCTCATTCTCTAATGGTCATTCACGCATCCATTTTTCTTATGTCCTTATCAAATTTTCAATCATATATTCTCTTGCTTCCTCTTCATGTAATTCTACCATTCCATGGTGAGTCATCTTATAACCTTCTTATTTATATTGAAATGATGACTCATTGACTAATTGAAGTTCATCATACCACAACATTATTTAGAATTTCTTTGTATTTTTATCATGCATAACATTAATCAACTCAACTGTAACATCACCCATTGAATATGTGAACCTCTTACCTTGTTCCTTCTTTATTTGTTTGCTCTCTAGTTCACTTGATTTTATCTCTCCTTCCATGATCCTTTATTCCTCACTTCTTGGCATGCTTCTTAGGATGGTTCTTGGGCTAAGGCTGCCCTCTCTTCTCTCTCTCTCTCCATGCTAACTTGTCATCACTCCTTCTTTGAAACTCTTTAGGACTTAATTATCTTCTTCCCAACATGTACTATTCCTATAATCAACCCCTTTGTGAGGATCATGGTTGTCCTCCTCTTTACATGTCTCTATCATGAGCTCTAATGCTTCCATGGCTCATTTATCCATGTGATCATGGAGTGACTTCTTCCATTTCATCTCCAAACCTAAACCATCTTAATTAGTATCCATCACATCATATTCATGAGACTTGATAGTCTCTTCTAGGACCTCATTATTTTTTCCACCTCTTCTTGCTTTGGTACTCTCCTTCTATGCCTCTCTAGGCTTCTAATTTATCTTCTTGAGTTCCTCATCATGTTTTTTATTCTCTTCTCTTACATCATTGGATACCATTGCTTGTTCTTTGACCAACACATATGATTATATATTTATCTCATCTTGGTTTTCCATTTTATTGGCATCAACTTGTACCGATTCTTGTTCATTTCTTTGGCTATAAATCATTAGTTGGTTATGACCTTTTGTCCTTGTAGAACTTAAAATTTTGTCTTATTGATGTGTCTCTATGGGAATCATGCTCATTATTTTTGACATATCCTTTTCTTAATCTTGAAATTATGTTTTTGGTTTATTTATGCCATCTCCAACCTTATTTATTCCTTGATTTTAGAATTTCAATAGGTCCACTTTAGTTTCTTGTATCAATGCCTTCCACATTAACTCCTCTTCTTCTCTGTGTTCTCTCATATCTTGTGTCATATCTTGAAATTGGGATCCATATCCTTCAACTACTATTATAGGATAGATTTTGTCATTTTCCCCATCACTTATGGCATGCTCCAAGGTTTCCATCTTTATTTATAACTATTTAGAATTCTAATAAATAAAAAGATGGCCTTATTGCTCACCTAGTAAATTTCCATTACCTACAAACTCTTGCTCAAGCTACTCTATCTCTTCCAAGATATTTTTTCATCAAAGTTTGAAATATTCTTATCAACATGTACTATATCATCATGATTCAAAAATAATTTTTTATCTTTTACCTCTTTTATTAATTCATGAAATATAACTTATAAATCTAAATATTCATACCTATTATCTCCATATTCTTGATGAAATCATTCTTCTTTTATGCCTTCCATGAGGCATCTTCTATACTTGACTATCTAATCAACCTGTTCTTCCACATAAACATGTTATTCATGCTTTTTATCCTTCATATCTTCATTCTTTAGGTCCTTAGCATGGACTTATTCCTTATTTACTATTGAACCTACATTCATTCATGACAATAAATCATTATTTTTAAATATTTAAGGCTTTCTTGCCTCTATCTTATCCTTCTTAGGTTAATTAGTCTCCATGAATACTTATTCACAAGGTATTATTCACCTCCCTCATGTTCATCTCCTATTTTAGTTGCTTACATAACAACTTGTTATTATTCTCATTGTCCCTTATGATAATCTTCCTCTCTCCATGAGTAGCCATATATCCCACTTAACCCTATTCTTCTTCATAACCCAACCATACCGTTGTCTCTCTTCTTCTTGTATGACTTCCACCAAGAGCTTGATCCTCTCCAATATTTTTATCTAACTCATTCCTCTCTTATTCAACATTTAACCCTCTTCTCTTTGGGTTTTGTTTGTTCTTTCTCTCATGTTGGTAGTCTAACTCAGCCATGCCTTTCTTCTCTTTTACCTTTTATACTTCATCTTCACTTATCCATGTCTTTTCACCTTAGAAATATGACTCTCACTTAGAGTCTCACTATTTTCTCTCTTAATAAGCTTTGATAGCTCTCTTCTTGGGTATACTCTACCAAAAAAATTCAACTCTCTCTCTCTCTCTCTCTCTCTCTCTCTCTCTCTCTCTCTCTCTCTCTCTCTCTCTCTCTCTCTCTCTCTCTCTCTCTATCTCTCTCTCTCTCTCTCTCTCTCTCTCTCTCTAATCATATAACTTAGCTTCATGCAATCTTCATAGTAATCTTTAATAAATTTAAATATCAACCTTGAATAAAAAATAATCTATACCAAGAGCTTACCTGCTATGATACCACTTGATACAAGGCCAATGATGAAAAATAATTCATTCACCATGATGGATCTGATATTTCTTCTTGATGCCTTCACTAATCACTGATTTTATTGTAACTTGCAGGTATTTTGCTTCTTTTTGGCTTTCTAGACCAATTCTTGGCTCACTAGGCTCATAAGCCTTATTTCATGCATACAATAATGTTCTTGTTTATGGAAACATAACCCATCATCTCTCCACCTATAATATACAATCCTAACTTATCCAACACCATCCTATCATTCATGTTTTTCATCACTACTTCACTCTTCCTTCTTTTCTCACACTTGTCTCATTACTTGATATAAGTACTTAGGCCTAAAATCCTAAAAAATGATCCAATGGTTTTTGTATTCTCACTATGGATCACATGGACATATACCTACTCATTTATATATAATTCACAAACCTAATCACCATGTTCAATCTCCTTAGCCAGATTCTCAACTACCTCACACTTTCTTCTTTGAAGTATTCTTTTCCTAGTAGCCCTATTTAGGCATAAATATGGATGGTACAAATACACTACAAGGTATACATATTAAAAAATAACCATTTAATATACCATTTATCCTATTTTTACTTCACCTAAAGTTTCATGTCTTAAATCACTAGGCAACCCTACTAACTCATTAAGTCTCTTTCCCAATTAGGTCTCTCTTAGGCCTAGTCACTCCCACAGTTCAATAATAGTTATAGTATGTTTAGGTAATAACATAAAACCTTATCCATACTTTATATTACATTAAAATATCTTAGATTACCAAGTTTTAGATTTTTTTTAGGGTTGAAACAAAAGTTAGAAAAGTTGCAAGTTTTGAAAACCCTAGGTCTAATTAACAGGCCTGTAGGTGGCCAAGAGGTTACAAAAGGGTATAAAATGAGTTATTTAACTCTTCACACACTTAAAATACCTGAAATAGGTTTGTAAAAACTCTTTTCAACACCTATAATAGCTAATTAACCTTGATCAATACTCAAAAGACTCCAAAATGTAACTTTACATAATTTTGGGTTTTTGTGTAGGACTTATAAACCCAAGAGCTAAATAAAGGGGCTAATTTGAAATTTAAACAACTTAAATTGCATATAAGATTGGTCTATCTTATCTTTATTTAAATTTTTCAACCACCATTTTTTTATGAGCTACCTCAAAACATCTCCAACAAGAAATATATAACATTCAAAAAACTTTCTTTAGGACTGTGTGCAATCTCATGGAGGGTTTAAGTTAACTTTGATCTTTTAGTGAACTATGAGCATTAAAAAATGGTTTTTCATGGTTTTTATTACCTTATATAAACCTTTTAAAAACCTTTTATAACATTTACATACCTCACAAGACTTAAACATTGCTCTAAAGCATAGTTCACAAATTCAAATTTTCAAACTTAGGATTTTGGTGAGAAAACTCCAAAAGGACCATAGTCACTCAAATTCAAGACATATGATAAATCTAATACCTTAAAATGGTTCCTATAATATATATAACACCCTTACATGACCAAAATTTATCAAAATGAAATTCTAATACATATTTACATGTTTTTTACCTTGTGATGCTCTAATTCAGACCTTAGCACACAATATTAAATCATAATTATATATGATTTAAATAAATGATCTTTTGACTTTACATCTAGTATCAATATACATAAGGATTCAATAACCTCCTTATACATATCATAACCCATAAATATTCTTAGCATATCCCACTTGGGTATAAAATATTTATGTTACCAAAATATAACATATATCCCAACTAAATCAAATCCTTTACTTATCACACAAACACAAAGTTTGAAGCACAACTAAGGACTCCATTCTCAATAGACCTTAAGAATTTTTAATGATAACACTGATCTCAAAAATTAAAGAGTATAAGGTGTGTTATATATATATATATATTAGTCACTCCTATAAGATTTTAGGTGAGAGTGAGTTCTCACCCCTAGGTCTATAGAGGGTGAAAATCATTTCACACACTTTTGCATAAACCACATCTTATAAAATATCAGATAATAGAAACCAACATAATGATGAAAATCATGCTAAACATAAAAAAAAAATCTTCCCACTAAATTATTTTCAAGTATAACAAACATATCCAAGGTATAAATCTTGTGCTTAGAAATTTTAATAATGTTTTTAATCCTCAAGAGACTCGTATACCCTCAAAATAGAGTGATTGAAGCTATAGTTTATAGCTATAAGGTTGAATAACTCTACAACAGTTAGAGTTTCATTTTATAGAATATCTACTTGTACCTCTATTGGGTATTCAATAAAATAATAGAAACTTATTTAATAACAACGTATTAAAACCATTAAATAATGGTAAAAAATCATTACTAAGGATTTGGGAGCTCAAATGATGACTACTATTTATCTTTGGATAACAATGATTTTTCTTGGTAACTTCCAAAATCCTTCTAACCTTCATCCTTCTCTAATTTTTATATTGTTTCCTCCCCCATACATTCCTTTCTCCTTCCCTTTTCATGTTCAAGCTAGGGTTTCAAACATGTACCAGTCCAAAATTTGCTTTGCATGTAGGCCATAATCCTTGCTATGTAATAAAATCCATGTAACCACTTAACCTCTATCTTATAAGTAAACTCAGCCTCATGTGCATTCTCCATTAATTAACAAGGAGTCCTAGAGCATGCATGATAGAGGGAAAAACCAAATCTCACAATGCATTCTTTATCAGTCATGCCCAAAATGGACATGTCGACTGAGTCATGTATGCTTTATCTTAAGGTTTCCACCATTAGTCCATAACAAAACAACTCCTTCAAACTTGAGCTCATTCCCTTTGACTTGAATGTAAAACCCTGATCATTTATTTAATTTTTTTTTAATGTTTAAATTTCTTGATCCATTTGATATGGTTTCATATTTGTTGAAAATGATTGAGTCATGTCTAGCACCTACCGTGGTCAAATTTTTTATTAATAGGTCATAAAATATAAGTACTTGACTAAGGATCTAGTTCAAGATTAATACATAACTCTAAATACCCAAAAAATGGTTCCCTCAAGTTTTATTTGGATTAGTTCATAATACTTCCAATATAACTAGTGATGAAACAACATATGCATTTATTCATTTCCTTAAAAATGAATTTTAAATAAATTTGAAGATAATAGGTTATTGGACTGTAAATAAAATAACAAGGTTACAAAGAATACCAATTTATTTCATAAAAGACTCTGACTATGCAAGTATTCCTATCGACATATTATTATAAGACTGTTACTCAAAATCCACTCATAATATCAACAAAAAATATTAATGCCATATCAAAAAATAGACAAACATGACACACAACATATGGAGGTGGATTATCCAACCCATTACTAAAATTAAACACAATTCAAACAACTACTAAACTAAACAATATAGTGTGTGTGTGTGTGTGTGTGTGTGTGTGTGTGTGTGTGTGTGTGTGTGTGTGTGTGTGTGTGTGTGTGTGTGTGTGTGTGTGTGTGTGTGTGTGTGTGTGTGTGTGTGTGTGTGTGTGTGTGTGTGTGTGTGTGTGTGTGTGTGTGTTTTCTCATATTGCTCTACCTACTCCTCCCAATTAGGATCTGCCACCTTCTCACCTATGATGCACTTAGGAATCCACTATGAGGGAAAGGACAAAGATTGTCCTACATACACCTCAAGAAAGAAAATGGTAGTCAGTCCATTTACCCCCCCTCCCCACACATATATATAAATTGAAAGAAATTAACTTAGAAGTAATGCATCTATTAAAAATATAGCATAAAATTAGAATGCAAAAATAAATCAACATACATTTACTATAGAATAAATGTGTTGTAAATAAATATTCATAATGAGAGATATCATAGCCACAATCCAAACCCATCAATTATAGTAGTAAAAAATTAATAATCCATAACCATAATAGTTTGAACTACTCATAAATATTATAGTAGTTTCTATTATGAATAGGATAGGATGCAACATCATTCCTCTCTTAGAAAATTCATCATCTTGATAATGTTATTAAATTCACACATGACTACAAATGGCATAAGTTTAGAATATTTGATTAAATAAATATGTATATAATATATGAAACTACTCATAATCCTCCCAAGTGGAAATGTCCTCAAAATATTGGTGATTCGTAAATAGTAAGTGACCCCCACTTATTAAAACCTATTTAAAAATAGATATTCATTAATTATTTTAGTTTTCCCAATTCTATAAAATAGAAAATTGGCACTTTGAATGATTACAATCAACAAGAGTGATTTTGAAATCTCTTAAAACTGATTCCAAGCCTTAATCATTCATTTTACATAATTCCCATGAAATTGATTATAATTCCATTAAAACCAGAAATATAACTAAAATGGAAAGCAATAAGTAAATTTATGAGCAAAAACAAAGATAAGATACTCTAGAGCTGATAATGGAGTTCACCCAAATTGGGCTACATCTCTGGTTTACTAAGTAACAAAATTGATATATAATGTAAAAGTAAAACAAAACTCTTACATCATTAAAATGTGAGCACTAGGGCTGACGGACAAATATAGTATGTAAAATATAATCTTGTGACATAACAACTTAGGAACAATGCCAAGCCAAATATCCTATTTAAAAATTCAATCATAATCAACTATAAAAATCTCTACCAAAATCCTTTTCACAAGTTGCCTATGGCTTCAAAAAATCGCTTACACTTCTCCTTCCATCCTTATGCTTCTCTTGGCTTCTCTAAGATCGTAAGAATCAAATGAATTCGAATGCAATTTAATTCTAGATTTCTTAATTCCATGATTTGTAGATGTCTTCATCCCACTTTATATACTTGTGGAGGTTCACATTTTGGGGTTTAGATAATTATCCCCTTTCCCATAATAATGGGATAAACATTTATCTCCACCTTTTTTGATGGGATTGAACAATATCCCATTCCACCATGTTTTATGGGATTTATATTATCCATTTATAATTTAACATAGAATTTTAATAATATCCCACTTATTTAATTCATGGACTTCCACATAATTATTAAGGCTTTAAGTTAAGTCAAAATACTAATTAATTCTATGTGTGATAAATGGAGTAAATTAATAAGCCATAAGTTGGCCTAGGTTGTGGGGTTTTATCCCACATAGAAAATATTTTAGGCATGTTCAAAAATGTCTTTCTTTACCTTTATAATTCACCTTAGCTGCATGTGTCAACCTAAGACTAGTCTATTCTTGGCCATATATCAATATTCCATTGGTTCACTTGTTAAATTCTAACTTGTCTTTCTCTACCACATCCATGACATGCATCAGTCTTTTATTGGTCTATGTCACTTTGATTATTTTGACCAATTGATCAAAATTTTGATCATTTATATCTTTCACATACGACCCCATTTTATGAACCATAATATGCACTAAATAAATCTTAAAAGCCTCTTCTATATTGTGCTGGTTTAGAGATGAATTGATACCATTCATTTTTAGTCCTTATAGATGATCTCTGAATCACACCTCCCCACTAAGAAGGCTTTTGGTCTCCAAAAGTTTGATTTCCATTGAAATTAAGGTCCATTTTACCCCTTCAAGGATTTTCATGTTTCTTTTCTCTACCAAAACATCTTCCTACATGGAACAAAACATATTGGAGCAAAAATAACATTGAAGACAATATTACCTTTTATTGTTAACAACATCCTCCTATAACTGACCCAAATATCATGAGTATAATGACAAGTTACATTTGTAAAAGTTCTCCAATCATAATGATCAAAAAGAGAAAATTACTATAAATTTCTCAACTCCATCACAAAATAGACCATATATAAAAATAGATATTAACATACTTCCCAATGAAGCAACTTGTCCAATTGAATCCCTGTGAAGTTTGAAAAATGAAGAGAACTGTCAAATCTCTCTCTGTATACACTCCATCCTGATACTACAAATAATATAGAATGACTTTGTCTGAAATATGTTGAATTTCAAAATAGTGTGATAACCAAAGTATGCAACTAAAAATATGATATTTCCCATGTATAGGTCTTAAACTACATCCAAAACATTTGTACAAATTAGATGCAATCCAATTTTAATTTGAGTATAATCAAAGCACCCAAAAATTTGATTTATCTACTTTGTCTCCTTCTCAAAAGATCATTTCAAAAGAAAATAGGCAAACTGAACATGATGCCCAATCAACTCAATCTGTTGTCATAAATCTAAGCTCAAAACATGAGTTAAATTCCTTTTCACAAAATACATTAGGAAACCCAAAAGTGATTGTTAGGATATTTTCAAAAAACATGCTAATCATCAATATTAGCTATGTCAGCATAAAATTAGGGAACTTCTTACCAAACCACTTTAATGGATATTCCTTGGTGGGTGGTCTCATTCTGTTGAGTCCCTCTTGGGCTTCTTCTTGGGTTGCATGTATAACAATTGGTTTTTAAATTCTTTCATTCTTAACAACTTTCCAGTATTATTTTGGATGAATTTGCTAACAACTATCAACCTCATGACCTTTCCTGTTACATTGGGCACAAAAATGTTTGTCCACTCTTTTAGAAAACAAGCCCCTACTACCGTTCTCTAAACATTGTCAAGGAGAGTGGTCTTTAAAAATATTTTTCAATAAATATTTTAATTTATAATATTTAGCTATACAATGGTTAAACAATCCACAAAAGTACATGGATAAACATACCACAAATTCTATGTATTAAAATCATTTTTCCCATAGTCAAAGGAAACATTGGAATCTTTACATTGTCCATGTTTTCTAGAATCAACATTATTGTAAGTGTGATGCAAGGAATTAATTTTACCTTCTTTCTATGGTAGATTATACTTCACTATGTTTATCCCAACTTTGGAAGGCTATTCCTTCTTAACATATAACTTGTAAATATTATCACGATCAATATGAGAAGTCTACCCAACACCGTGAGATACAAAACTCTCATTAGAAAATTTGACAAAATGAAAAATATCATTACCTTTCATGGGTGGTAATGGTGGTATAGGTTTATCTTCTACAATACTTCTTGCTTCAGTTGTCTTGGAACATTCACTTATTTCATTCTTGCCACCACTGAATCCTAATCTTACATAGTGAGCCCTGTCTTCTACCTAAATTGGGTTAATCAAACCTTGGCCATTCTTACCAATGCATTTTTCATCATATCCCATTTTAAAGGGTAATTTTTAACTAATTCCCTTAGTGTGTTGTTTGAATTTACAAAAAAATTCATTTGAATCTGAATAAGAAGAACAAACATGTGATTGTTATAACCCCTCAAGTTGTACTTAAGAAAATGCAATAATTTTTCTTACTATTAAATTAACATTTAATCCACATAATTAAATAGTAAAACATATCCAAACTAAGCCTGAAATAATACTAATTCAAATTCAACTACATAATGCAATATAATATATATCTTAATACCACTCCAAAGAAAGTAAATATATTAGGACTCAGCCAAAACTGGTCCACTAATACAACAATTATTTTTTAGAATCTAAAAATGAAATATAATTATAGTTCCTTCAAGCATATAACTCTAACATAATAAATAGACACTAGTCCTTCAAAGATCATGTTGCACTAACTCATTTACTAATCACAATATCTAGTGTGGTCTCCAGATAAGTAGTAATGTTTTGGGAAGGGAGAACATCTAAGTGCTTTGCCATACCAACCACAAACCAATGATTCCTCTCACAATCCCTTATGAGTAAATGTCCCTCCCTTCATATATGGGTAGATAGAATGGTTTGAGATTATAGAGAACAAGCTAGTACCCATATGTGTATAATAAAACTAAACATGTAGTGTATCATAGAAAACCTATTCTTTTAGAATATATTGTACTGATATGCAAATCATTCATACCAAATTTAATGTCTCACCAAACATTATTTAACCACAATATTCATGCTGAGTACATCCTCCTAGAAATAATATCACATCACATGCTAAACATAGGAGTAAGCAAAGTGTACTTTTATTCATCAAATCATGAATGAATCATACATTAAAATCAATCCCATACTGAAAATAATGACCACTATTTTTACCACCTAGGTAAGATACATATTGAACTACAGATTCTAACTACTGCAATTATTTCCATATGAATACACCCTCATGATACCCTATTTTATCATATTTTGGTATTCTAAGGTATAACTACTAGTTTACCCACAAGCAATCATATAAAACAATCATAAACACATGGAAGCATATACTTTTAAATCAACAAATACATATAATAAAACAAGTCATAAAAACACATATATGTCTACCTAACCTTCATTTATGCTCTCGAAGTTGTATGCACACATACATGATATCCTAATAACTACTAAAAACATATTAAACAACAATAAACAACAAATACATTCATTCAGTCAACATAGATGAGAGTCTAAACATACAACTATAGTATGTACCATCCAAGCATATGATTTTAAGCTAAAGTATCTTATGACATGCCATAATATCATATCTTATTGTGCATGAGTACTCTACTCAAACATGAACAATCAATCTTGCACAAGCAAGTACAGGATTATACCATCTAGGTATACCCTTAATAATAATCTGATGAAAACATTATCTCTAAGCACACATCATGATGCACTATTGTATTCTAAAAAAGTCTAATTACTTACACATATAATATTTACACAAAATATATTTCACACAAGTTTTCATCTTTACATGACGTTACTAAATACCAATATATTTGCTTAATATTACTATGCTACAAACATACTAATTGTCTTTACTAGTATTCTAAGCAAAGCCATAGTATAGATTTAGATCATATATATTTAAATCACCAAGGATATAGTATTTAATCCAAAATAAATATAAAAATATTACCAAAGAATTGTCTATTTCTACTATTGTTTATTTGATGTAAGGTGTTACTCAAAACTATAAAACCTTTAGCACGATCATCAAACATGAAGTCATAGTTTTGATCTATGTTCTACAAGCCATCTACAAATATAGTATGTTCTACAAGCCATCTAAAAATATAGTAACTTTCAATAAATAATATTATATACCCATTATTTACTTAGAATATCAAAATTCTATTTCAACATTATATCATTACAAGGAAATTCTTCATTCTAAAAACCACTATATAAAAATCGGAGGTATAATAAAGTTTCACCCAACATTTGGTCTTACATTAAATAAAAACATAATTTATTTTTAACTCAACAATGCATTTCATTAATTTGTCATTGCATTTTATTAACTTAGAATTCTAATTGATATACTCAACATTTTAATTATATATACTCACTCAACATTTCAACTAAACGCAGTCCATGAGGAAGTAATGTGGCTATTATGTCTCCTAAATAAGATGATGCCTAGGTATATCCAAAAATATGCTGGTGAATATTAATTTAATATTATGTAGAGTATAATTAAATATACAACTCATATTATAACACACGTTTTCTTGTAAGTTATATCCAAGGTAATTAATATGCCACATTTTATAAAAGACTTTGTCAATATAAAATAAAACACAAATTTTCTTTTAAAGGCTCAACTTTCTTTTTATAACTAGGTGACTATGTATGACTCAACATTTAGCTATAATTTCTCAATGTTTAAATGATGTTACTATTCATAATCAACTCTTTTATTTAAACTTGATGCTTAAGTAAACTCAACATTTAATGCAATAAACTAGCTACCAAAATTAGTGACTTCAACTATTGGTTGAATGACTTCAACTAGTGGTTCAATGACTATAAAATTAAGACATGTCTTTCATAAAGAAGGGATCTTGAAATTTGACTTCTATGATTCATGCATTGACCTCCGCATTTTATGCATGGAATTTTAACATATCCATTCAACACTTGCCTTAAATGCTTCCATTAGACACTCAAAATTATAGTTAAAGGATATAACACTTCATTTATGGACTTGGAATTTCAACAACCATCTTGACAGTTAGAATTTAGACTCATCAATCTAATTGACTTATTTGAATATTTAACTTTTCAATGATTTACATAGCAAATTTAATTTTAAGCTCAATAATATCAATAATAAACACAGTCCAGTAATGTTAAGCAAATGCAAAAATATTAAAAAACTACATTAATATTTAAAACCACAGTCTTTTATTATTAGGACTCAACATAATTAATATATACAATGATTTTAGCGCATGGCTTAGCAAATTATTTTCTTTTACCCAATGAATCAACTATTAATGGTATACTGGCATTTTAATTACTAATCTAACATTTCAATTTATTATATACAAAACATTTTAAACTTAGCTTTCTATTTATGTAAATATACAATGATTTTTGATTTTACTCCTGACATCTCAATTAAGCATCTTATCATTTTATTAAAACATACACAATTTTTAATTTTTATATACATCAACATTTTTTTTCAATGACTAATCAACCAGTTATACACTAAGTATTTTATCTATTAAATTGGGTGTTCTAATTAAAATCAACATATCAAAAGAATATTCAATGTTCAATTAATAATACTTATCATTTTATATTAAAGATTGGACATTCTGTTTGTTAACTCAGCAAGGAATTTCCTTATCCTAGTGTTTTGTAACAATTGACTCAATACTTTACAATAAGTCCAATCTCTTTGTGAAAATGTAGTCCAATAAATAATGGTAACACAACCACCATAATAACTATAAAATTCTTCCCTACACCCTAAAACATATATCTAATATAAGATGTTACCTATAGAGAAATAGATGCTCTTCTAAAAAAATTATGATGCTAGCTACAGTGAATAGATGTTGCTTATAAGGAAATCTGATGGAATAAGTTTTAATAAGACACAAACTTTGCAAAGTGAAGCACTACCCAAAATTCATGGGACACAAGTATAATAATAGATATGGTCAAATCCAATAAATGATATACACTTCAAAAGATATAAGGTAGGCTCAACTTTTAAACTCAATCACTTTATAAGATGAAGCACCCCATACTATACAACACAAGATTACTAATTTAAAACACAATCCAAAATCATTATATAATCTGCCTATGCAAAAAAGACGTAACTAATTAACATAATTTCTTGGTATTATTTTAAATAAGATGCAGGGTTAATATTTTAAAATGTGGGCTAAGAATTATGCAACATAGTTATAAGAATGGGATGCCGGTCTATAAAGTGGAACATAAATCATAATAAAATAAACAAAATCCACATATAGAAAATATAAACAATATTAATTTATGCATAGAAATTTAATTACATAACCCACCTCTGTGATGATTCTAAATTGAATAGGTAAAAATAAGTTACCTTTCTCTTATCTCCTCCAATCTCTTTTTCTTATTCTACTGCTTGTTTCTTCTTTCTGAGTCTCTGTGTGTGTGTTCTTTTAAATTTCAAGAGGTCTTATTTACAAAAATAAACCTCTCTCTCAGAGCTATGTTCTTACTCTTTCATGATATTCATCATTTTTTTTTTTATGCATAATATTTAAAACATTTAAACTGCTTATTTTAAACCATTACACCTTGTTTCACAGGTTATCTTCATTATAAGGCAAAGTTGACCAATTAACTAATAATATCTATTAGTTATTTTTAAATGTAACTTCATGCATGTCTTTAAAAGGCTAAGCTTAAATCAAATTACTCACTCTTAGTACTATAGAATAACTCAAGCTCTTGAGAGTCAATTAATAAATATAATTATTTATCAATAAATGGATAAATAGTTTTCTAAGATAATTTAATAATTAACTACTATTCTCATGTAGCAATTAATATCTATTTTCATGATTTATTCTCCAAAAATAAAGATAATTAAATTAAAATAATTTTATGCATATTAAAACCTAAATCTACCTAGAAATATAATCACATCAATATTTTCTTAATTATACACAAACATCTAAAACATGATACACATATAACATTTAAATTCTAATGTGCACGTGTGTAAGGTCACTAGCATTTTCCTTTGATATTATCCCAATCATCCCATCTAGCCCATCCTTTCTAATGATGCTCTCTCTCATCAAGCCCTGAGGGTAGGACCTATCCTACATCCACTTTGCAATAAATAGTTAGTTAGTCTGAGTCATCATCTAATCAACCAATGTTACAATACTAAAAAATATACATCCACAATGTATAAAATAATTAAAATAAAACTGTTACATCATGTATGCTAATCAACAATATCACTGTCCCATTCCAGTATATGTCAAAAGCTCAAATCAAAGCAATGACAATCACACAATAACCATATTAATCTATAGATTTAAAGGTTATTAATTATAGGGTGAAATTGGGATGTGACATCCTCCCCCTTAAAATTGGTCATTGCCTTGATGACTTTTATTCAAATAAAAGTTTTGATTAACAAACAAAGTTTAAAAGTATAACAACATAGTATCAAGTATCATATCATGTAAATAAATGTAAAATTTACCTAAGGAACCCATCGTAGTTATCTCATTTAATGCTATTTTTATAGTATTGGTCCCTCAAGACCTTACTCAATGACATTTCTTAATCTACAAACAAGTTTTGTGAATGTCACTTATGCTATTTGGTTCTATCATGACCACTCTGGGGTCTAGAGCAACAAGACAAATCTAATAATAACTCGGTAAAAGTCTTACTGACTTTACAAAAGCACATAAATGACTAGGGAGAGTTCCACAAAACCTTTCAGCCCCTTTACACATCTTTCTAACATAAATAATGTATTTATCATTATAGATACAAATATTTAGGGAACTTGGCAAGGATGATGTGTAAATATTAATACTATCACTAGTTCGTGTAGGTTTGGGTAAGTATAACATGTCAATATTATCTACTTAATTAGAACTTTGGACAAGTATGATGATGAATAGAACTAGAAATATATTGTATACATAATCATGGAATACTCATTGACATGGAATACCCATCTACACAGAATAACCATCCATAATATATATGTGTATGATCATATGATTGAATTTGATAGGTTTTGCCTATCAAGTCTAGGGTTTGACAAGTCTATTTTTTAGATCAACTCAAATCCAATCTGAGTCATTGTGAGGCTAAGTAGGATACCATCCTATCACTTAGAAACTCATGTTTCTAATTCACCACTCTTTTTTTAGGTCTCCATGACCTAATGATCTCCTTAAAAGTGCATAAAGTTCTATGAAACATAAATCTGTACTAACCAATCATAAAAAGCAATACTATATGCTAAATGATTCCATATGTACTAATATAGATGCAAGAGAAATCTTATTGAAATTGTATTAAGTTGTTACTAATATTTCATAACTAGTATTATATTTTGTAATTTAACCTATAATATTATATTCATATTTAAAAGATAATAATTAACATAACATACTAAGATTAAGGATTATACTATCCTTACAACCTTATAAATGAGACAATGTCTCTTTGCTTGCATGACTAACACACAAAGTTAAAAAGTTTATCTCAATATTTTTAGATTACAATTATGTCATGCACATCTTATACCTTGCTCCTAAAGAAAGATACATAAATAACTCTTCAAAATGACATGATTCAAAATAGAATAATATTAGTCTAAACATAGGTATATAATAACATAATAATTATAATCGCTAGGATTTATATAAATTCAATGTTAGCCACTTCTCATGGTCAAGTTCATAGGTTAGATAAAATAGTAACTCTAAAGTTACAAATGAAAAAGTAGAGAACTTAACATCTCATAAACAAGACTCCTTCATATCCTCATATGGTAAAAGGAAACATCACAACCCATGTTGCTAATCACTATTCACTTACCAAACATGTAAGTGTAATATCCTCACCTAATTCCACAATTAGAAAGAAAAATACTAACCTGAAAGATGCATCACTCATCCAATCCTACAGCGTCTCTCAACAAGAAGTAGAAAACACTATCCCATGAACTCAAGGGAATAAAAACAACAATTTAGAAACAAGTTTTCTTTTTTTTAAGGAAACACTAAATCAACATCCTAAAAATATGAATCTTCTCAGTAGATTAAAGTGATGTAAGAGGAGAGTGAGAGAAAAAAATTTAACTCTAAGCTAACCAAGAGAAATGACTCTTCTTCTAAGTCCACATAATAAAAAGATGCTAGTCCACAAACTCCTATCACAAATAAAAATTCACAATCAAGACATCTACATTCAACTACAAGAAAAATTCCCACTACACTAGGTAGTGCCAAACTATAATGGTCTTATAAGATTCCCATTCCTAGGATCTGTATAAGTAGGGCACAAAACTAATGCATAAATACATAAATGAGAATCACTCCATGCTTTTAAAACACTCACAACACAAATGATGAAGGTGGTTTGATTACTATAAAATATGTAATCAAACTCGAGGTGTTCAATATAAATATCAAAAACATGGTAAGAAACTCTTGTTTATAAATCAGGAACTAAGTTATGTTCTTACCTACCTTATCACCTTATACAACCATCACTAATGAAACAATCAATACACCAACCCTTTAACATTCTAAGGTGTTACGAATGCTCTAAGGGTACACACTCAATGTACCATACATACCTACATGTTTCTCTTTTTTATTAAATAGAAAGGTATAAAAATGCTAATAAAATCATTAGGTCCTAGAGTTTGAGCCACAACTATGATACCACATGTTACAATCCCTCAAATTATACTTAAGAAAATATAGTAATTTTTTTACTATTAATTTAACATTCAGTACAAAAAATTAAACAATACAATATATCCAAACTATGATTAGAACAATACTACTTCAAATTCAAATACATAATGCAATATAATATATATCTTAATACCACTCCAAAGAAATTAAATACATTAGGACTCAACCATAACTAGTCCATTAATACAATAACTATTCAATATCTACAAAATAAATAAAATTACAGTTCCTTTAGGCATACAACCTTAATATAATAAATAGACACTAGTCCTACAGAGCTCGTGTCATACCAAATCATGTATTTTTGACAATCTCTAGTGTGGTCTCTAAATAAGTAGTAATGTTATGGGAAGGGAGAGCATCATTTGAGTGCTTTACCACACCAACCATAGACCAATGATGCCCCACACAATCTCATATAAAAAATGGCCCTCCCTTCACATATGGCTATATAGAACAATGTGAGAATCCAGATAACAAGCTAGTACCCATATGTGTATGATAAAAATAAGCATGTAGTGTATCATAAAAAACTTATTCTATTACAAGATATCATACTAACATACAAATCATACATATCAAATATAATATCTGACCAAATATTATTTAACCAAAAGATTCATACCAAATACATCCTCCTAGAAATAATATCACATCACATGATAAACATAGGTGTAAGCAAAGTGCACTTTTATTCCATCAACTCATGAATGAATCATATATTAAAATCAATCCCACACTAGAATTAATGACCACTATTTTTACCACTCGAGTAAGACAAATATTAAACTGTAGATTCCAACAACTACAATTAGTTCCATATGACTACACCCCCATGATATCCCATTTTATCATATTTTGGTGTTTTAAGGCATAACTACTAGTTTACCCACAAGCAATCATACAAAATAGTCATAAACACATGGAAGTATATGCTTTTAAATTACCAAATATATATAAAAAAACAAGTCATACAAACACATAAATATCTACCTAACTTTCATTTACACTCTCGAGGTTGTATGCACATATACGTGATATCCTACTAACTACTACAAAACATATTAAACAAGAATAACCAACACATACATTCATTCAATCAACATAGATGAGAGTCTAAACATATAACTACAGTATGTACCATTTGAGCATATGATTTTAACTGAAGTATACTATGATATTCTATAATATCATAGCTTATTGTGCACGAGTACTCTACTAAAACATGAACAATCAATTTTGCACAATCAAGTATAAGATTATACCATCTAGGTATACCCTTAATAACAATCCGATGAAAACATAATCTCTAGGCACACATCATGATGCACTATGCTATTCTAGAAAATTCTAATTACTTACACATATAATCTTTACACAAAATATATTTCACATAATTTTTCATTTCTACATGATGCTACTAAATGCTGATATGTTTGCTTAACACTGTTGTGTTATAGACATACTATTTATCTCCACTAGCATTCTAAGCAAAGCCATAGTATAGGTTTATATCATATATATTTAAATCACCAAGGATATAGTATTTAATCCAATATAAATATAACAACATTACCAAATAAATGTCTATCTTTACTATTGTTTACTTGATGTAAAGTGATACTCAAAACTATAAAACCTTTAGCATGATCATCAAATATGTAGTCATAATTTTGATCTACGTTCTATGAGCCATCTACAAATATGGTAACATTTAGTAGATATTTTTATATACCCATTGTTTACTTAGAATATCACAATTCTATTTCAACATTAGATCATTACAATAAAATTCTTCAATCTAAAAATAGTTATACAAAAAATATGAGGTATAATAAAGTTCCACCCAACATTCGTTCTTACATTAAATAAAAACATAATTTATTTTTAACTCAACATTGCATTTCATTAATTTGGCATTGCATTTTATTAACTTAAAATTCTAATTGATATACTCAACATTTTAATTATATATACTCACTCAACATTTTAACTAAATGCAATCTATGAGGAAGTAATGCAGCTCTTATGTCTCTTAAATAAGATGCTGCCTAAATATATCCAAAACTATGTTGGTGAATATTATGTAGAGTATAATTAAATCTAATAATCATATTATAACAAATGCATTTTCTTTTCAGTTACAACCTAGTTAATTAATATGCCGCATTTTATAAAAGACTTTGTCAATATAAAATAAAACACATAAATTTTCTTTTAAAGGCTCAAATTTCTTTTTCTAACTTGGTAACTATGTATGAATCAACATTTTTATATAATTTATCAACATTTAATTGATGTTACTATTCATACTCAACTCTTTTATTTAAACTCAATGCTTAAATAAACTTAGTATTTAATGCAATAAAATAGCTACCAAAATCAATAACTTTAACTATTGGTTCAATGACTTCAACTAGTGGTTTAGCGACTTCAAAATTAAGACCTATCTTTCATAAAGGACTCTTGCAAATTGACTTCTATGATTCATGCATTGACCTCTGCATTCCATGCATGGAGTTTTAACATATCCATTCAATGATTACCTTAAATTTTTCCATTAAACACTGAGTATTACAATTAAAGGATATAACACTTCATTTATGGACCTGATGTTTCAATAGCCATCTTGGCAATTAGAATTTAAACTCAGCAATCTAATGTATGTATGTACACACACACACACATTTAAATAAATCATTGAGCAATAAGTTAGTTGTTACACACACACACACACACACACACACACACACACACACACACACACACACACACACACACACACACACACACACACACACACACACACACACACACACACACACATATATATATATATATATATATATATATATGCAACAACTAACTTATTGCTCAATGATTTATTTAAATATTCAACTTTTCAATGATTTACATAGCAAATTTAATTTTATGCTCAACAATATCAATAATAAACACAATCCAATAAAGTTAAGCAAACACAATAGTATTAAAAAGCAACATTAATATTTAAAACCACAGTCTTTTATTATTATGACTCAACATAATTCTTATATACAATGATTTAGTGCATGGATCAACAAATTATTTTTTTAATACCCAATGACAACTATTAATGGTATACTAGCATTTCAATTGCTAATCAAGCAATTTAAATTTATTATATACAAAACATTTTAAACTCAGCTTTCTATTTTTGCAAATATACAATGATTTTTGATTTTATTCTTGGCATCTCAATTAAGCATCTTGGCATTTTATTAAAACATACACAACTTTTAATTTTTATATACATCATCATTTTTTTCAATGACTAATCAAACAATTATACACTAAGTGTTTTATCTATTAAATTGGGTGTTTTAATTAAAATCAACATATCAAAAGAATATTCAATGTTTAATATATAATACTCAACATTTTATATTAAAGACTGGGCATTCCATTTGTTAACTCAACATTGAATTTCCTTATCCTGTCATTTTATAATAATTAACTTAAAACTTTGCAAAAGTCCAATCTCTTTATGAAAATGTAGTCCAATAAATAATGGTAACACAGCCACCATATAGCCACCTTAATAACTATAAAATGCTTCCCTACAGCCTAAAACATAGATCTAATATAAGATGCTACCTATAGAGAAATATATGCTCTTCTAAAAAAATTATGATGCTAGATACAGTGAATAAATGTTGCTTATAAGGAAATTTGATGGAATAAGCTTTAATAATACACAAACTTTGCAAAGTGAAGCACTACCCATAATTAGTGGGATACAGGTTTAATAATAATATATCTAGTCAAATCCAATAAATGATATACACTTCAAGAGATATAAGGCAGGCTCAACTTTTAAACTCAGTCACTTTATAAGATGAATCACCCCATACTATGCAACACAAGCTTATTTATTTGAAACACATTCCAAAATCATTATATAATATGCCTATGTAAAAGAGACGTAACTAATTAACATAATTTCCTGGTATTATTTTAAATAAAATGTAGGCTTAATATTTTGAAATGTAGGCTAAGAATTATGCAACATAGTTATAAGAATGGGATGCTGGTCTATAAAGTGGAACATAGATCATAACAAAATGTTGGCAATATGATTGTCATTGATGTCAAAAGGGATATTGCTGGCATGAGATTAGAGAGAAGAGCATGTTTTATAGTTGCATAGTACAAAGTTGTCATGCTTTTATAGAGACCATTTTTGGATGATTAAAGAACAATTGATTGAAGATCTGTTATGGGTTTTTTGAGTGCATCCTAGATATATGGTCTGTAGATTCAAATGAAGAGAAATGAGCTCATAAATAATTTATTTTAGCTCTTAGACATTACAAGGTTTCTCAATTAAACCCTAAGGGTTTAAACCATGACATTCATAGGCATGGTCTATTTTTATGTTGACTAGATATAGATGGGAACCAGTTAAGTTATATCTTGAGCCCTTTTTATCATTGTGTAATTGGCCCCTTTAATCAAGAAATTACCAACTCAAACAGTGATAAAAAACCTTAATGTTTCTTAAGTCTTAGACTTAATATTTTTCTTAGCTTTATCAATGGTTATTGTAGACACCTAAATTTGGCCACCAATGACCTCAAACTAGGCTTTTGACCAATTTCCACCTAAAATACACAATTTGGCTTAAAAACACCAAAGCACATTAAAATCTCTGAACCTGATATAGTCAAGTGCTAATTTTGGCTAGGGTATCCATAAATGGGGTAGTGTAATTTATGGGCCAACTAACTTTGATTAGATCATTTCGAGTCAAAATGCCAATTTTGCACCTGGGTAATCTAGATTGCTCTTTCCTATCAAATATCTTACACAAGACACATGCCTTTGTTATTTTTTGTTGGTAACATCCTAAATAGGATAATAGATTTAACTCATCTGACATTGACTTCCAATTTCAATCTAGTTAAATTTAGGACCAATAACAAGGCATTCTGATCAATTTGAGTAATTTATGCATAAAGTGCTTAATCATGCTTAAGAGCTAGTTTAACCAAGTTAGAGCTTAATCAAGAATTCCATGGAAACTTGTTGAATACTTGTTTTTAGAAATGAATATTGAATATTTGTATCATCAGGTGACCTCATTTCTTGGGAAGACATCTCTAGGCCATAAATACCACAAATATCAAGATTCATGTCTCTCATGCCTCATCAAAGCCCTTCCATGCCTCTTAATTTCTCCTCTATCCCAAATATTGATGAGCCTATTTATGAATTTTAATTTCAAAATTGGATTAATATTTAGCCACACATCTCAATCTTGAGATGGATGATTCAGGTTGATTCTATCCATTTGTAAAAATATATAAATAGGAGGCTTTCCCACATGAGTTTTAAGCTTGGATAATGTAATGTTACCATGCTAAATTGATTTTAGAGCCTCATGAAAATTAGTGTTATAATGTCAAATTGTTGAAACAAGCCAAGCCAAGCCACAAGCCATAAGGTGCCAAGGAGAAGAGGAGATAGCCAAGCCTCCTTTGATGAAGACTTCATGAGCACAAACTAAGCAAGCCACTACTACAAAGCATTTGGAACATCCAAGGAAGGTGAAGGATTCTTTTTTTTCCTTAATTTTTAGTTATGTTTATCATTTGTTTTTGTTATTAAGCTCACCCTAGTAATTAGGCATGAAGGTGTTGGTTTAGTGTGTTTTTTTATCAATTTGTTTTATTCATTTTGTCACTAACACAATACTAATCTCTTCTTCATATTCAAATTCTTAGTTCATAGTTATCACTTTATTATATTTTGAAGATCCGATGAAGTGTAGAAAATTCAATTTGTCAAAGGCACTTATGATTAAATGCATTAGTGACAAGTGTCACAATCATGGTACTTACATAGTAAATCTATGGAGTGGTTTAAAGTCAAACAGTCAAATATTAACATGAGAATGATAAGTGTTATAATAGCAGGAACTAATATCAAATGTACATAAGGCATGTGAGTATGTTTTACACTTGTGAGAGATTTTTAGAGATAAATATCAAGCTTCTTCCAAGGATCAATGGTGAGCAGGTGATTGTGCAATGAATATCTAATGAAGCAAGTGGACTCAATGGAATCAAGTGCTCAATGTTTAATACCATCGAATAAAGTTAAATAATGAGATAATTTGATGAGAACAATGAAACATATTCATTCCAAAGTCTCAAGAACCAATGAGATTAGACCAAGTGCTTGAGTTTTAATGTTAGACAGAGGTAAAGTTTGTGAAACTTTGAAGATATAATGACATGAGGGGGCTCAGATCAAAAGATTTAATGGATGCATTTTAAAGTTGAAAATTTAAAGTCTAGAAGTGTACATTCATGCTGTGAAACTTAAGATCAAAGGCTAATATTTAAAGATGTGTTTATCCCAATGGTCAAGTGATGGAACATGTAGGTAAGCTATAAAATATGACATAGACAACAAAATAGATTGTTGTGATAGATCAAATTTATGTAATATGGCATATGCATTAAAAATAGATCCCAATATATGCTAAAAATAATAACAAGACAAAGAATCATGGTCGTGGATCATGAATTCAAGACATGAAAAACTTTTTATTCAAGAAATATGAACTGAGTCCAAAATTGGTGTGATGTATTAGCAAACAAGTGTGAACATAAAGAAGATGTGAAACCTAGATAAAATTATTATATATATATGTCATCTAGGATACATGTTGATGCTACTAAAGTGGTTTAATTATGTCAAATAGAAAATATAGAGACACAAAGGAAGAGGGTTAGAGTAGAAGAGAAGAGAGAGATGAAGAATAGAGTTTGAGCAGTTACAGAATAGACTTGTAATAAAGAAATAGAATTATATTCATTTATGAATTAATATTGTAATCTATATTTGTATCTCCATTAATATGATTGGTAGGTGCCATAAAAAGAGTTGAGTTGGTGCTCAATTAGGGAATTGGTGCTTCCTTAGAGTAGGTGATCTTAAAATAGGGGATTGATGTCTCCTTAGGGTCAGTGCCCTTAAATATTGTAACCAATGAGGTTTTGATTATGAGGCTAGATTAGAATAGTATATTCTAACAACTATTCTTATCATGGTTTTTCACATATTGGGTTTTCCATGTACATATGGTGTTGTGTCTATTTGTGTGTATGTGATCTTTACATATATTTTTAATCAACATTAATTTTTTTTTAAAGGACTAAGTCAATCTATTGATTCACCCCCCTCTTAGTAGATATTTGTGTTTCAATAATTGGTATCAGAGCTTTAGTTCCTTAGAAGAAAGTTAATCAGCTTAGGTAGATCTTTGATGATGAACGTAAATGGCTAGTCAAGAACGCTCTTCCTAAAACAAAGCACCTCTTTTTGATGGATCAAACTATGCATTTTAGAGCATTATAATGGAATCATATTTATCTTCATTAGGGTTTGATGTATGGATGTCTATTGTAAATATATATACAACTCCTACTATAACTCCTACTAATCAAGCTATTAGGAAAGAATATAAGAGTAATTTCAAGGATAATAATGCTATTCTATGTGGATTGTCTAATTCAAAGTTTTTCAAAGTGATGCATTATCAAAATACACAAGATATCTAAAACAAATTAAAGAACATCTATGAAGGTGACAAAGTGAAGCAGGCCAAGATACAAACATTCAAAGGCAAGTTTAAAAGCCTTAAAATGAATGAAGAAGAGAAATTATAGACTACTATCGGATTTGTTACTAGGGTCCAAATAACGCGAATGCAATGGTCAAGTGATCACACGAGATGAAGTTGGTGCACACCACAAAGAAGCTAAAGTAATTTGAAATTATACAAAGAGATAAATTAAAAAAGACAAATAGGAGAAAACCTAATATTTGATTAACATGAGATGGCCATGATGAAGAATACATATAGGAGAGCTCATAAGTAACTCCTCCACAAATGGTGGTCAAAGTGTTAGGTTGTGGAGCTAAAAGATTCAACTGATGCAGACATGGAGGAGGTTGCTGAGTTCCAGGTATACCGGCGTCGACAGAGTATAGTG
Organism: Torreya grandis; assembly: GCA_037957365.1. Taxonomy (NCBI): domain Eukaryota; kingdom Viridiplantae; phylum Streptophyta; class Pinopsida; order Cupressales; family Taxaceae; genus Torreya; species Torreya grandis. The sequence goes on from JARHVA010000487.1 coordinate 3,865,926, forward strand.
CAGAAGGAAACCAACATCGACAAGGGTGAACAGAAAGGCAACCGACATCGGCAGGAGTCAGCCAACATCGGTCACCTCTAGTCAGATAGGGACTGACGTCGATTACCTATGCAATTCCAGAACTGTTCGTTGCATGAACAATTAGTTTGTTGAACTGAAAGTTTGCATGTAAAAGGCTATTTTGAGTCTTGAGTTGCATGTCTAATTATTGTAAATTAGAAGTCTAAGTTATTTTTTAGTGTGGGATCTATTTATAGACCCATTGGCATGTATTGTAATTATGAGCTATAGAGGAAGGCAAGGAAGATCCTTCCAATTGTAAGATCATTGATTTGTAGGTTGTGCAAGATCAGGTCAGATCTACATGTGTAAGTAAGATCATTTGAGTTGTAGGTTGTTGTAAATTCATGAGAGATCTACTTGAAGTACTTTGAGTGCTTGTGTACTTGCAGGGTTATTACTGACTGGTTGGAGGTGAACACTAATTCTGTGTTTGAGTTGTGTGTTGGGACCATTTTTGGTAGGAGAGTGAACTCTTGAAGAGAATTATTGTACACTTGGTGTGGGAAGCCTGAAAGGTGTGGAAGAGTGTGGTGTCTCTTCATTGTATTCTTTTCTGGATGAGTATTAATATAGATTGTGTTGTCTCTCATATTCTGTATCATTTGTGAATTCTAGTTACTTGTTCATTCTGGTATAATTCCGTGTTTAGTTGCTAATACAAGGTAATCATATGTGCTCTTATTGAGGAGCAATATCCTGACAAGTGGAATTAGAACTGTTTATTGTTCTTGATTTCCCTATCAACTGGTATCAGAGCTTTTGGTTGGGTTACTAACAGGTGTTTTAGATCTGGTTAGTGTTTGTTGATTATAGGTTACTCACAGGGGTTTTTGTTTGAGTGGGAGTATAGCAATGGCTGAAGAAAGTAAGCTATGAATGGAGAAGTTTAATGGCAAGAACTATCAATTATGGAGGAAGTAGATAGAAGATTATCTGTATCAAAAATATTTGTACTTACCATTGGGTGGAGTTGCATGCAAGCCCATAGATATGAAGGTTGAAGAATGGGGGGTTCTTGATCAGAAGGCTCTGGGATCTATAAGGTTGAGCCTTGCATCATCTGTGATTTCCAACTTATCATAGGCTAAGACAACGATAGAGTTGATCAAATTTTTGGCAAATTTATATGAAAAACCCTCAGCTTCGAATAAGGTATTTCTTATGAATCAATTATTTAATTTGCAAATGTTGGAAGGTGGATCTGTACATAGTCATCTTAGTGATTTCCATGGTTTGGTAAACCAATTAAATTCAGTCAATATTATTTTTGATGATGAAATTAAGGCTCTCTTAATCTTGTGCTCATTACCTGAAAGTTGGGAGAGTTTGGTAATGGCAGTTAGTAATACTGCGTCTGCTTCAAAAATCTTAAAAGTGGATGATGTTGTGAGTGTAATCTTGAATGAAGAAATTCGCAGGAAAAGCACAGGTGAATCATCAGAGAATGCTTTGAGTGTTGAAAGCAGGGGAAGGCAAATAGAGAAGATCGAGCATGGGAGATCAAGGTCAAAGATAGGCAGGAGATCCAAGTCTAGGTATGGCAGAATAACCTGCTAGAAATGTGGAAAGCAAGGGCATCTAAAGAGAGATTGTTGGGTGAATGAAGATCAGCATGAAAGACATGAACAAATAGATGTTACAGATTATGTTGCATAGGATGCTCTGGTATGTTCCTTAGATAAAGTAGAATTTTGGGTTTTAGATTTTGGTGCCTCTTTCCATGCATCCCCAAACAGGGAATTTTTTCATGAATATGTCTAGGGAGACTTTGGAGAAATTTGTTTAGGGGATGGTAAGCCTTGTCAAATGGTTGGCAAAGGGAAAGTGAAGCTAAATTTGTAGACGGGAAACACATGGGTGTTGAAGGAGGTCATGCATATCCCAATCCTGGAGCAGAATTTGATTTTTGTTCGAAAGTTGGGTGATGAGGGATGCATAATATCTCTCACAATAGACTCTTAGAAGGTTACCAAGGGTGCACTTGTTGTAGCAAGAGGTAAGAAAGTAGGTACGCTTTATCTATCTACTTGTATTACTAATTCTCCTTCTGGTTTATCTACTTCAGTTGTAGATTCGAAGATGTGGCTTAATAGGCTTGGTCACATGAATAAGAAGGGGATGCATGTTCTTGAGTCAAAGGGTATGCTTTTGGATTTGAAAAGAATGGATCAATATTTTTGTATGCAAAAGAAGAAAGTGATGTTTCTTGAGAAATCTAATGTTCATGACAAGAATAGGAAAGCCTTGGTTTTCAAGGAGAAGGTGATGGATAGAGATCAGTTCAAGGGGCTAAAGAATTCTGAGTAGAGCAAGGTTAATTTAGACAAGGGTTTGATCCAAAAGGAGCTCGTAGGTAAAAGTCATTGCTCACAAGTAAAACACAGAGACCGACGTTAGTTAGAAAACTGATGTCGGCATCTAGACAGAGACCGACGTCGGCTATGTGCAACTCAATGTCGGTGACTCAGGGTAGATAAACACGGGCATCAGCCAGGGGAGACCGATGTCAGTGATGAGGTAGTCACATGGAACTGACGTCAATCAGGTGCAGACTGAGATGTGATTGGCATCAGTCACTCAGATGGATTTTGGGCAGACAACAAGCTGTCAAAGAGTTTCAAGTGCCCATATGGAGGATTGAAAGGGTAAGTAAGCCTCAAATTTGTCATTTCCCTTCTTTACACTACTTGTTGCTCACTGATGGTCAAGAACCAGGAAGTTATTAAAGAAGCAAGTAGGTAGATCTAAGAAACAGTGGGAGCTTGGCATGGATGAGGAATGTGATTCCTTGGAGAAGAACCAAACAGGAGTTTTTGGTAGAGTTGCCAGCTAGAAGAAAGCATTGAGAGATGAATGGATGTTCAAGATAAAGAAGAGAGGAAATGGACACGTGAGACAGAAGGCTAGGGTATATGGTCTTGAGTACGTTGTAGGACAATAGAGGTTTGACCATTGTGTTTCTCTTTACCAGGTTGGATAATATTAGCTACATTATCTTATTACTGTATGTTGTGCTTGTTGTAAGGTTACACATACAGGGAGTTGCTGAACTAAAGGTAAAGTTAGTTCAGAGGTGTGTCATGAGGAATTTGGGAGCAGCAAGATTCTTTGGCATGTGTGTGTTCTAGAGACATGGAAGGTCACAGGTTGATTTTATCTCTAGATGATTGTGTGAAACCGGTTAGCACGCCGATGGTTGGATAGTTCTATGAATAGTGCCCTGATTCACATAATGAGGTTAAGTGCATGGTATGTACTAAACCTGAGTTTTCCCAAGCAGTGGGAGCTGTCAGAAAGTTTGGAGCCAATCTGGAAAAGAAGCACTAGAGGGCAGTTCAGTGGATTCTCAGATGTCTGAGAGGGACCAGTAGTAGGTACACATGCTATGCAGGGTCAAGTTCTTTTCTACATGGGTTTGTAGATACGGATGTGGCAGGTTACTTGGATGACAGGAGGTGCACTACAAGATTTGTGGTGGTTGGTCTTCAAGAGTGATCTTGAAGAGGGATACAAAGCCAAGGAAACAAACTAGATGATGTACAAGTACAGGTACAATTGTAGCTATTTATCTCCAAGTGGGAGATTATTAGGTTATGGAGCTAAAAGCTTCAACTAATGTAGACATGGAGGAGGTTATTGAGTTCCAGGTATACCGGTGTCGGTAGAGTACAGTGCAGAAGGCAACCGACATCGGTAGGGGTGAACAGAAAGGCAACTGACATTGGCAGGAGTCGGCCGACGTCGGTCACCTCCAGTCAGACAGGGACCAACGTCAGTCACTTGTGCGGTTCTAAAACTGTTCATTGCATGAATAGTTAGTTTTTTGAATCGAGAGTTTACATGTAAAAGGCTATTTTGAGTCTTGAGTTGCGTGTCTAATTATTGTAAATTAGAAGTCTAAGTTATTGTTTAGTGTGGGATCTATTTATAGACCCATTGGCATGTATTGTAATTATGAGCTATAGAGGAAGGCAAGGAAGATCCTTCCAATTGTAAGATCATTGATTTGCAGGTTGTGCAAGATCAGGTCAGATCTACATGTGTAAGTAAGATCATTTGAGTTGTAGGTTGTTGCAAGTTCATGGGAGATCTACTTGAAGTACTTTGAGTGTTTACGTACTATTTTATGTGGATTTTCTAATTCAAAGTGATGCATTATCAACATACACAAGATATCTAAAAAAAATTAAAAAACATCTATGAAGGTGACAAAGTGAAGCAGGCCAAGATACAAACATTTAAAGGCAAGTTTAAAAGCCTTAAAATGAATGAAGAAGAGAAAATTATAGACTACTATCGGATTTGTTACTAGGGTCCAAATAACACGAATGCAATGGTCAAGTGATCACATGAGACGAAGCTGGTGCACACCACAAAGAAGCTAAAGTAATTTAAAATTATACAAGGAGATAAATTACAAAAGACAAATAGGAGAAAACCCAATATTTGATTAACATGAGATGGCCATGATGAAGAATACATATAGGAGAGCTCGTAAGTAACTCCTCCACAAATGGTAGTCAAAGCACCCCAAGAATAGACTGTAACTCCTCCATAAAAGGTGGTGACAAGATGCTAAGAATAGAGAAGTAACTCCCATACCTAGAATAGCTAGTTAAAGGAGTTACTTATGATATTCTTATGACACCTATGACACATCTATGACACACATCTCCACATAAGCTAGCATATCCCACGAATGTAGGAAAACTCCATGTATGCACAAATATTTAATATTACCTAATTAAATAATAGGAAAAAAATAAAAACCTACACTAACACCCCCCATAAGCGTAGCTTAGGTGGGTAGTGTGGAAATATAAAATGGGTCCCGGCAACTAGGCCTGATGAGGTACCCATGTACAAATACAATCTCCCATAAAATAGAGAAAAGGAGAAAACCCGTAGGAAAAAACTCCCCCCCCCCAAAAGAGAGACAAAAGAAATGAAGAGGTTAGTGCCCCCCCCAAAGATGATGTTACTACAGATGTGGACCACACCCCAAGAAGAGCTCGTAGATGAATGAACTTACTCTTAGTGAAAGGTTTGGTGAAGATGTCTACAACTTGCTCTGAAGACTAGCAAAATATCAAGTCAATGACCTAACTATGAATAAGCTCCCAAATGAAATGCATGTGAATCTCTATGTGCTTGGTCTGTTGATGCTGAACTAGATTCTTGCAAATCTGAATGGTACTCTGGTTGTCATAAAAAATGATGGTGGGTTGTCAGATGGGAATGCCAAACTCAGAAAGAATCCCTTGAAGCCAAATAGCCTCAGTAGCTACATTAACAGCTCCCCTGTACTCTACCTCTATGGATGATATATAAATAGAATTTTGTTTCTTGTTAGACCAATTGATAGGACCAAAACCTAGAGAGAAACTGTAACCAAAAGTGGACTTGCAAGTCTGTGAATCACCAACCCAGTCTAAATCTGTATATCCAACCAAGTCAACCTCTATGCCAAATCTATAATGAATCCCGTATTTATGTGAACCCTGCATGTAATGTAAGATCCTCTTAGCTGCTTTCCAATGCAGCTCATGAGGTTCCTACATAAATTTGGAGACAAGTCCCACTATATATGATATGTTGGGCTTGGTGTGAGTCAAGTTGATGAGACTGCCAAAAAGTTGTCGATACCAAGTGGCATCAACCAATGGTGAAGAACAGTAAGCCTCAAGCTTGACTCCTGATAGAAAGGGAGTCAGAGATAGCTTGTAATCAGCCATGTGAAACTGAGCCAATAAGTCAAGAGCATACTTAGGCTGTGCAAGAGAAATCCTTGAATTTGATTGTGAGATCTCAATGCCAAGGAAGTAGTGCAACAAACCCAAGTCTGTCATGTCAAATTTATCTTGGAGAGATGCCTTCACCACTGAAATAGCTGATGAAGAACTCTCGATGATCAAAAGGTCATCAATATAAAGAACCAAAATCAAGAGCGAGTCATCCTACCATAAAAAGTAGACATTAGGATCAGACTGGCACCTAGTGAAACCCACTGTGAGAAGGAAAGAATCCATCTTGGCATACCATACCTGAGGGGCCTGTTTGAGGCCATAAATATATTTCTTAAGTCTACATACTAAGGAAGAATTCTGAACAAATCTTGGTGGCTACTCCATGTAGATCTCCTCCTCTAGGTCTCTGTGAAGAAAGGCACTCTTCACATCCATCTGGTGCATATCCCAACCATGTGGTGTGGAAATAACTAAGGTGAGTCAGATAGAAGTCATCTTTGTAATGGGTGCAAAGGTCTATGAGTAATCAATGCCTATCACCTATGAGAAACACTTGGAAACCAATCATGCCTTGTACTTATCAACTGACCCATTTTCTGCAAACTTGGTCTAAAATATCCACCTACATCGAACCATCTTCCTTCCCTTAGGAAGTGAAGTCAAGTCCCAAGTGTAATTTTTGATTAAGGAAGAATATTCTTCCTCCATAGCACTATCCCACTCAGGTACTCTTGATTCCTCTTAAAAAGTCTATGGATCCAAAACTGAAGCAAATAAGGCATGTGGATCTCTCTGATAATCCCCCCTAGTGCATCTGTCATCTGCAAGAAGTCCTGCTCAAGTGCCAGCACTCTCAAGTGTCTGTCTAGGCCAAAGTGGCCCAGAAGTGGGCGAGTCAGGTGCTAACTCTTCATCCTCTAACTGACTAGAGGTGGATGACTTTGCATCACTATCCTCATTGTTTGAACTCAAAGAAGAAGATGTATCTGGCTTAGAAACCTATTGTGACTGATCTGACTCTAAGGAATCATCATTAAGAAGTAGATCTAATGAGAGATAAGAAGTGCCAAGTATTGAGTCTCTAGGAATCTCCTAAAAGTGGAAACTTATCTCAATGAACAACTCATGAGTGGTCAGATCTAGAAGGCGATACCCCTTAATACCATCCAGATATCCTACAAAGATGCAAGGCTTGGACTGACATTTCATAGCTTTACATTTATTCTTCAGTATGTGGGCCATGGCTGGGGATCTAAAAACCCTAAGGTGCTCAACATTAGGTTTCCTTTTATGCCAAGCTTCAAAGGGTGTTATCCCTTTCAAAGCTTTATGAGGAACCCTATTTTGAATGTAGTAAGCACAATTGATGGCTTCGACCCAGTACTGTGGTGCTAAGGATTTGGAGTGAATCATACAGCTACCCAGCTCTTTCAAGAACCTATTTTTGCATTCTATAACCCCATTTTGTGAAGGATTGTAAGTGACTGTGTGCTATAAATCAATCCCCTCTATGGTGCAAAACTGATCAAACCTGTTGCTGACATACTCCCCTCTATTATCAATTCAAAGAACCTTGATGGATTTCTCACTCTATTTCTCAACAAGAGCCTTGAAGTCTAAAATATTTTCAAACACTTCATACTTTTGTTTGAGAAAATATATCCAAGTGTACCTAGAGAAATCATCAATAAAAGTGAGGATGTACTTGGCCCTTGTGAAAGATGGTTTGGGAAAGGGTCCTAATGCATCACTGTGGACTAACTCCAAAGGTTGTGAAGCCCTCCAAGCTTTGCCTTTGTCAAATTTTGCTTTGGGATGCTTGCCAAGGGAGCACCCCTCGCAAAGTCCTTTTGCGAATTGGACACGAGGCAAGCCAATGACCATGTCATTTTTACAAAGTTGTTCAAGGTAGCAGTAGTTAAGGTGGCCAAACCACTCATGCCATAATTTGTTAACTTCATCTAAATGAGTCAACAATGATATTGGATAAGAATCAAGTGTAAAATGTGAGGTGTATAACCTTGCTTGGTGATCTACTCTACCCACTGCCACTATAGTATCACTATGCAACTCCCTGATAGCCACTGAATCTGGTGAAAACTCAACTCTCATGCCTTGACCAATGTGAGTGATTTGGTACACTGATAGGAGATTGGTTGAAAGAGAAGGAACACTTAGAACATTATTAAATGTTCCTCCTTCCATTTCAACTGACCCTCTCCCTACAACAAAAATTGATGTGTCATCACCCAAACTAATTGAAGTCATGCTACAAGGCTCTAAAGATGAAAACTCAACTAGTGAAGAGCCCATGTGGTGAGAAGCACCTGAATCAATGACCCGTGATGTTTTAGAAACTACAGTTGCTACAAGGGCCTTGCCCTTTTCTTTCTCCTTACCCTTGGATTTTGCCTTGGTAGAATCTTGGGTAGATGAATTCTGCTTGATGGACTCAGGAACACCTATGTTGTGCTTCTCTATAAGATGAGTTAGGCGATCTATTTGTTTCTTCATGCATTTTTGTTCATCATGCCATATCTTTTTACAATAGGCACACTTAACCTTCTCCTTCTTAGGTTTAGCATTGGAAGAGGAAGACTCAGTGTTGTTTTTGGCAGGATTGTTGTTTTCTTTCTTCTTCTCCTGGTTCTTGTTCTTTTTCTTCTTCTCCTTTGTTGAAGTCTTATCCCTACCATTTCCAATTATCAAAGCTTGGGGTTGAGTAGACTTCATTGTGCCCATTTGAATTAGCTTATCTTGCTCCCTGGTCAAGTCGGCAATGAATGAATCCAAAGAAGGCATTTTCCATGTAGTGCCAAGGGCACTTTTTGTGGCATGGAAAGTGGAGACAAAGACGGAATCGCTTGGACCTAAATTTGTGAGAATAAAAAGGATGAGTTGATCATCTTTATTCTCTATCCTGAATTCTTTCAATTGCAATCTAAGGGCCTTAAACTTAGTGAATAAGTCTTATAGGGTGTCAAAGTTCCTAGGACTTAGACTTATGAGTTCATTTTTGAGCTCATGACCTCTCATCTCATCAAGCTTCCCAAATAAGGTTTCTAGGGTGTCCCATATGTCTTTGGGAGTCTTAGAGGTTTCTAAATGGAAGATAAGTTTTGGAGACATGGACAAGCTCAGTAATCTATAGGCTTCATCAGCACGGTTGTACCACTTGACCTTTTCAGCATCAGTGTTGGGTTCTACTTCAGTACCCATGGTGATCCTATACAACCCTTTGCTTCTAAGAATGATTGATATTTTGACCTTCCATTCATGATAGTTGAAGGGTGTTATGGGTTTAAGTTGAAAAGAATCTATTTTAAGCTGAATTTATGTGAAGTTGTGTTGATTGCAAGTTGTGAAATTATGCAGAAAGGAGAATGAAAGCAAAGATTGCAAGTGCTGAAAAACAATCACACCCCCCCAAAATGTTGAGCACCCCCCAAAATATGCAAATTCATGCTCAAAAGACATCAAGCTTAGCCGAGAATGCATCTTAGAGTAATCAGTGCAAGACTTTAAGCAAATAGGATGTCAAACTTAGCTGAAAATGCATCTCGAGAGACCCAAATTTTAGGCACTTTATAAACTAGTGTATTTCTAACAAATAACAAGCCTACACTATGGATAATTGAAATACAAATAATTTTGCAAAAAATGGCACTCAAATCTGAGCTACCATTTGCGAGATATTAAATATTCAATTTCTCGTAAACTAGTGTTTTTGCAAAAAAATAGCACTAAATTTTTTTAAAAATGCCTATTTTGAGAGAGAAAGTGGCCTTCTAACCACTCATTGGACTTAGCATAGAGTGAGTAATCCAAAGGAGGTCTTTGTGAGGGGGAATTGGCCTCCTGCCAATCCGGGCCTCACCCTTTGTCTTCGACAATCGAATATACAAGCTTTAAAAAACTCAAATATTGCTCTTTTTTTAAAAAATATTTCAAATGACTTTGATTTTCAGTGTACTAAATGACACTGTAAAGTCATTAAAGTCAAAAAACATATAAAAAGCAATTACCATCCAACACAGCCCCAGTTCAAATCGCCATGGACTTCTATGTTGTATTCTCCATCCTCCACGTGGCTGCAATGTTTAGATCCGTCACCGCGACCAGAAGCCTAGGCCATGACTTGCTACCTCAATGTCTGTGTAGTGTTGTTGTCATCCTATGCTAGCTCTCTATAGGGAAAGCATAGTCAACACGAGCTCATCAAGGTTGCCATCAAAGTCAGCCTTAACAGAAGGGAATGCGTTGTGCTCAAAGACAGCAAGGAAAATTTTGGTGACACGTTGGAACAGATCAAATAGTCTTTGGTCGAGCTGTACCATCTGAGGCACCAAACTTTCAAGTTCTAGATAAGCAAAGATCTCTCTTTTTCTATAGAATGAAAAAAAAAGAATTCCACCGCCTTTGCTGATGCCACAACAGATCTATACAAGATGTCTCAGCAAATTTCAACACAGATATCTAAAGGGTAGATCTGAATGAAACTCAACAGAAGTAATTTTTTTTAATAGGTTTCCGTATGGATTTGCATAAGTTTTCAAGAAACTCTACCAAAACTCTTAAATACAACCGAGTTAAACAAAAAAACTACTAAGAAAGCAAAGTAAGAATTTTAGAATAAACTAATAGCATAAGTAGACACATGATTACTGGGGTGGCTCTGATACCATATCGGAGTTGTTGCCAAGGTACGAATAATGTGAATGCAATGGTCAAGTGATCACACGAGATGAAGCTGGTGCACACCACAAAGAAGCTAAAGCAATTTGAAATTATACAAGGAGATAAATTACACAAGACAAATAGGAGAAAACCCAATATTTGATTAATATGAGATGGCCATGATGAAGAATACATATAGGAGAGCTCGTAAGTAACTCCTCCACAAATGGTGGTCAAAGCACCCCAAGAATAGACTGTAACTCCTCCACAAAAGGTGGTGACAAGGTGCTAAGAATAGATAAGTAACTCCCATACCTGGAATAGCCGGTTAAAAGAGCTACTTATGACATTCTTATGACACCTATGACACATCTATGACACACATCTCCACATAAGCTAGCCTATCCCACGAATGTAGGAAAACTCCATGTATACACAAATATATAATCTAATCTAATTAATAATAGGGAAAAAATAAAAACCTACACTAACTACTTCCTCAAAGTAGATAAAAAATTAATACAATCAGAGGCCTTGGAGAAGAGATAAAAGATCTAATCATTGTCAAAAAGGTCCTAAGATCTCTACCATCAAGGTATGACTCAAAAATATTTGCAATAGAAGAAGTAAGAGATCTAGATAAACTCACTACTGATGAGTTGCATGGAATATTCATAGCCTATGAGATGAGAATGGAAGAAACAAAAACCTTCAAGAGAAAAGCTACATTCAAAGCATCTGAACCAGTAAAGGTAGAAACACATACATCTAAATTTGAGGAGACTGATGAAGAAGAATCCAACTTTGTCAGAAAGTACAAATTTAAATTACCCTTTAAATTATTTAATTGTGGTAAGGTAGGACATTTTGATACTAAATTCCTTTATAAAAAAAATGAAAACTCTGAGCAAGAAGAAGATAGTAAAAATATGAAACCCCATTATTCCAAGAAGAATAACTTCTTAAAAAATAAGAAAGGCATGTACACAAAATAAGATAATGATTAATTGGATGATTGTGATAGTTATAATGATGACCATGACTATGCCTTTATGGCTAAAGAAAAGGAAGTCCTATTCATGACATTAGGATTAGCTTCTGCAGATCAAGAAGAAGTTGAAGACTCAAATGAAGAAGAAGGACAAGTGGTTCTAGAGTGTGAACTCATCTATGCTCTAGATGAAATTGACAAGCTGAGAAAAGAGAACTCATAATAGAAGAAGCTTGGATAAAAAGAGATTGAAATTTTTTCCAAAAGTCTTGAAAAATCTAATTAGATGGTGGTCAACCTAAAGACACAAGTTGAAAAGGCCAAAATAATAGAATATGTAGTCAAACTTGAACTACATATAAATCTGATGAATGCATGAAGTTAGAATTAGAGATAGTGGCTTGGAAAAAAGAACTTGAAAAAGCTAACTAAAAAATAGATAAAGGTCTAAAGCTGAAAGGAGATTCAGTAATTTTTAATGAGTTGATCAACTCTCAAAATCCTTCAAAAGAAAAATTTGGTCTTAGTTTTGAAAAAGGGAAAAGTCCCCTGACCAGTACATCTGCAAACTTATATGACAACTTTAAAGTAGAAGGAGAATCAAGAAAATGGAAAGGAAAATCTTGCAAGAATACAAAGACAATTAGTAGCACTATTGATATGAAGAAAGATGAAGGAGAAAATAATCTTGAAGAAAAGAAGAAGACAAAATCAGCTGATGTAGATGGTTTCATAAGGGTGAAAGATTTGAAGAAGCTAGAGTTAAGAAGATTTCCTCATCTGGAAAAAAGAAATGCTATGACCAGGTGTTCCTCATTTTTATATGGTTATTGTTATACCTTTAATAAATTTGGTCATAGGGCTAGTGAATTTAGGGTTATACCTAAAAGGAGAGCAAATTTTGTAAGCATAAATTCAATTACACCCTTGTTAGATACAAATGTAATATGCTATAATTGTAATAATTTTGGTCACATAGCTAAAAAATGTAGAACAAAATTTGTAAGACCAAAAATACAAAATAAAATCATGGCTCCCAGTGTGAACAAAGGTTCGCAAGTCTCTAAAAAAAGGAAAAATAAGCCAAACAAGAAACCCAAGGATGTGTTGAAAGTGAAAGATCAATCTATGATTGCTAAAATTGCAATCCATGCTAAAGAGCAAAATTTATGGGTAATAAATAGTGGTTTCTTAAAACATATGATTGGTGACAAGATCTTCATCAAACTAAGCAAATGTAAGGAAGGATCTGTTAGCTTGGGAGATAACACTATAGTAAAGATCCAAGGTAAAGGAAACTTGAACATAGATGGAAAAATGCTTACACATGATGTCCTCTATGTTGAAGGATTGAAACATAATCTACTAAGTGTCAGCCAAATGTGAGACAATGGATATAAGGTCACATTTAATGTCAAAGGCTATAAGATAAGGAGATATAGAAGATTAGTTATAGAAAGAAAAAGAACTAAAATCAACATTTATAATCTTAGTGAAGTAAATGGTAATAACTACCTGATATGAAAGATTTATGAGAGTTGGTTATGGTGTACAAGAATGGGCCATGTCAATTTTGACAACTTGGTAAAGGTGAGATAAAATAAGTGTGTTAGACACATGCCTAAGATAACCAAACTACATACACTACTTGCAAGGAATGTAAATAAGTGTGTTAGACACATGCCTAAGATAACCAAACTACATACACTACTTGCAAGGAATGTCAACAAGGCAAGCAAACAAGAGTTAGATTTCAAATAAAGAAGTATGCAACTATAAAGCCTCTAGAATTAGTTCATACTAATCTTTGTGGTCCTACTAAGATAAGATGATATAAAGGAGAGAGATAATTCATGTTAATTATATATGATTACACAATAATGGCATAGGTGACTTTTTTGAAGGATAAGTCTCATGCATTTTAAAGATTCAAAATCTTTAGGGCCATGGTAGAGAATGAGATTGGATGAAAAATCAAATGCTTAAGATTTGATAAAGGTGTTGGAAGTAGCTATTAATAGGAGGGGTGAATCAGTATATAACAATGCACATTAAATTCCAAAACCATTCAATCATTCATCAACTTGATCTAGCAACATAAACATGAAAGCACATACATCCAAAGCATGAACTAGGGCATATACCACATCAACATAACATCTATGTGGGAAACCCTATTAGGGGATAAAACCCACTAAAAACTACAAGATTGACTACAATCCTATAATGACAAGATCTAATTTAGACCATCTATAAATGATCAATGAACTACTATCCCTTATTTTAGTGAGACTGCAATCCTATAAAGATATACTACACCTATCTAGTTGAGCTACCATAACAACTAGAAATTTTACAAGTTTCACCTTCCAAGGAGGCTATAACCCCCTTATATTCTAAGCTACCACAAAAACACCTATGAACACATCCACCTTTACACTGATATATTTAACACCTGATGATGGACCTCTGATTATCACTCTTAACCTTCACTTATACTCAAATAACAAAAGCACTATTCTATCAACAAATTTATGACCTTCAAGTCATACAAATAGTTCTCAATTGGATCTACTCATCAAATCATCTACTGGGCACTCTACCTCTCCTTCTCTCCATAATTCACACACCCAAGCCTCTCTCAAATCTCACTCAAGTCTCTCTCAAATATATCCTTGAGCATACTCACCCATTTTACCTCTTCTAAGCTTATTAGGTCCAATGCCCTGTGTGATTACTTTCAACACCTTGATTAGATAAGCATGTCTAATCCTCTTCACTCTTTTCTAGTCCTCGTTGACCTATACATTATCTTTTGAATTTTATTTGTTTCTCTTGGCTCCACATTCACACTACCTCATACAAGCCTAGAAACCATCACTTTTAGTTTCACTATATTTAGAGATTTCATGATTATCACCATCTTGGTCAGGAAATAAACTTTCCTTAACCCTTAAGGATTCTCTCACATCAAGACATGGGTAAAAAACAATCCATAAATGTTATCCATAGCATCCATAGATCACCCTTAAGCAATTGCACCTTTTAATTAGGCCCTACTAGCCCATATAGGTCTCATGTGAACCCACTCACTCCTTTATCACTTTATCAAACAAAAAAAGAACAAAAAACCAATACCAAAAGTATGGACCCATTATATATAATCTATAGGTCCCCCTTAAGTGCCAACAACCAACATAAAACCCTTCTTCTTAAACACAATTTGCTCAAACAACATTATGTGCACACAATCACCATGAATGAAGACAATCAAATTCTAAAACTTTGTTCATACTAAATATAAATGTTCAAACCTTCATAATGTACATATATCATCCTCATGGAGTCTAAAACACTCCCCAATATCAAATTCATTAAGAGATAACAAAACAACATCAAAACAAGCTTGAATAAACTTCTCGAGTCACTTGTAGAACATAAAAAAATACATAGTAAACTTTTAACCTTAATATCCTTGAATGTAACACTTTAAAATATTCAAGACAATATTCCTAGATGTCCCTTGGAGTCCTATATATCTTCTCTTTTTACTGCATGAGCAAATTCATCTTGGATCAAAAGATATGGTCCAAAAACCATAGATTGGTTTTTCCCTTTGTTAAACTCAAATATTCAAATGCTAATAGTCATAGTTAAACATCTAAAATTTGAACTCATCTCATGAAATATGGAAACTTTGAATCAACCCACTCCATCAATTTCTATAGATCAGCTCAGTTTTTATCTTATAGTGCTCACCATTCGATCAATCTATATGAACACTCGCTCACCATTAGATCCTTATCCTTTACCTTTGCTCGGCATTAAACCTTGAACACTTTGACCTGTTTGACTCAAAAAACACCATTATATCAATTTTTATGATCACCCATAAACCATTAGATCTTCATTTGGTCCTAAAATTTAACTCTTACAAAATTAACTAAGTATAAGAACCATTTCAATCTGCTTGGAAGGCTAACTTTGGACCTCAATAACTTTTGCCTCACTCACTCACATGATCTCAAATCTGGACCATATGATATCTTCATATAGGATAATCCAAAAATGTGACAAAATTATCCTAGAAACCTCAAATATGTGAGATATATTTCCATTAAAATGACTTCTCAAATTTTTTTATCACAGAGCCAACTATGCTTAGAACTTGCCTATGAGGCCAACTTTGATCTTGCATAACTTTAATTGTGCTTAGTCCATGATTTAAAATTTAGTGCATAAGATTATCTCACATAGGGTATTCCATTGATATATCAATATTCTCCTAAAACCTTCACATGTACGATATATGATGTCAACAAATTTCTTACTCGGTTCTATTTGAACATAGAAAACACTATTAAAATGCCTGGGAGCCCAACTTTGCACATGCATATATTTTATTGCACTACATTACATGACCTAAATTTTAGTTCATAAGAAATAGGCATAAAATTTAACAAACCCATATAATCAACTTATCTTGATACCTTTATGCATTCAGGATATGCAATCATCAAAATTCCTACTTAGCTTTTCTAGCCACATGCAAATTTGGCTAAGTATGGGAAAACAATGTCAAACTACTTGGGAGCCCAACTTTGCACTTGCATATCTTTGACATAATTTTGGTGCATGACCTAAAATTTGTGAATATCAAATATGGACTAATTTTATGACAACCATATGACCAAATCCCTTTGACTCTTCTACACATGGTAATGGTGATGTCATCAAATTGCCTTCTCACATTTTTTGCCATTGGACCCAAAGTGTCTAGATGAAAGATATGGACAACTAGATGAATTCAAATTATGAAAATAAGATATAAAATAATATAAAACATATTGGAGACCTCTTTCACATCCTAAATTCACCATACTCATCCTTAAACATCTCTAACCATGCCAAAATTAAAGATCAACCAATCATACTTCAAGCATACTAGAATAAGCACATTGCACACTTTGTCATTGTCACTTAGAATATTAAGGAACTTCATCCACTCAATAGGAAACCTACATGACATCACCATTACATCATTTAAAATTCTCCAATAATATCCCCCTTTTTCATTGATGTCAATAATCCATCATATATAACAATATGCAACTCACCTTCCTTCTCTCTTTTCAAGCACTTCACAACAAGAAATTTCTCCCCCTTTGACACAATGAGAAGGTGGGAAAAATATGATTCTAAGCATATGAAAATACCACCAACAATAGATGACCATATTTTAAAGATGATACAAATCCTCCTTACCTTGAGCCGACCTCTTCTTGCCTTGACAACATCCTCTTGCTCCATGCCAACACTCTCTTCAACCAAACACTACAACCAATGAATAAAAAACATAAAAAAACCACTAAAATATGATGGAACTCACCAAGAAACATATGATATGAAACCCCCTAAGATTTCTAATCCATTTCACATCTTGAGTATCTTCAGATCTCCACACACATGAAGAACCACCATACATGCTTACTAGCCTTCTCTCTCAAGCTACCATAGGGACCATCAACAAAACTTAATGCAACTCAAAAAATAGGAAACATAATATAAAACAACTTGAGAACTCACCTTCAAAAACTCATGCCTTATTATTTTGGATAATTTTATCAAAAACTACTCTTCTTCACACTAGGCCTGTCTAACCTCTCTGTAGCCTTACCTAGAACTTACAGAGCCCACAACTTTCTATAAACACAAATTTAGGACTTAAAACCTCATATATAGAGAATTATCATATTACCCCTCAATCACACTAAATTACACCACCTATCTCATCTTTTTAAACATACTTCCTTCACAAACCTATTAGATAATTAGGCTTCCATCTTGACAAAAACATGAATAAATTGAGAACCACAAATCTTAAAATCTCTTTGAAGCTTAATTTGACAACCCATTTGGCCCATTTAGCCTATTAATAATCCTTGAACCTCAACTCATAAGGAAAACTACCTTTTTAGCATAGCCCAAAACCTTAGAATCTTAAAAACAACAAGATCAACAAAACTCCTCCTGGTCAATGTACACCTTTGAAACTTCTTGAAAACCTGGAGACACTAATCACACACTTCTAGACTATTATTTTAGCTTCCATACCTTTGGGAACCCATACATCCTATAACCCATTTTAGGTCTACTTGTCCTTAAACAAAAACTAAGAGAATCGAGAGAACTTAAAAATCTTCAATTTGGCTTCAACATATCATCACACTAAAAAACACCTAGAGCACATAAAAAAGAAGTGTATAGACCTTTTTGAGTATCAAAATATTCTTAACATTTAATCAAACTCATTATGCCATTTATAAACACCCATTATGACCCTGCACAAAAACTCCTTCACAATCCTCTCAATCAAGCTCATGAACTTGTTGTTCCCCCTTAGCCAAAGACCTTATCAAATTAACTACTCAGTCCTTTGATCCTAGGGCCTGACCATTTACAAAGTTCCCCCTAAATTCATGCTTTAACATGAACATGACATCTTCAACAAGACTTAAAACATTTTCCAATCATAGTCAATACTTATATAGAGATACAACATATTTAGAACACTATGAACTTGCATGGCATACAAAACTATTCAAAAAAACTTTAGCAAGCTTAGTAACATATAGAACATAAGCATAGAATAAAGGCCTTAAAATTATAGGTTTACCTAACATCTATCACAAATTTATATGCAAATAGATATTTGAAACCGACCTTTATATCAGAGCATCCAAACCATGAACAACAGGCTAACTCCTTCTCAAGATAAGACTACAAAGATTATTCACAAGCTTTTTTTTTTCAGCAAATAGATCTACAATAAGAATGAAAAAACATACCTTGTTTTTATACCTTCTTATCAAACAATATATGATAGCCACCAAGCTTATTTTGACTAACAAGTGTCTTTTTGAATCCTAGATAGAGACACCCCCTTGACATGGAGAGACTAAAAGTCCCAAAATTTTGGAGATTCCCATATCTCCATACCTTCTTCTGTCTTAAAGTATTGCCTCATTATTTTATTGATTTTGAATGGATGCTTTGCTTCAAATTTGTCAACAAATGCTGACAACATAAACTCTTGACTTTCCTTCATTTTTTATCCTTTTTCAACCTTGGCAAACAATCCATCAAGACGTTTGGACTCAATAGGGTTAGAATTCTTAGTCTTTACTACCTCAAGTCTCCATACCATAGTTTGAATCTTATTGTATTAGGTAACCATCTTACCTAGTTGATCCTTGAGCTTATCTTGATTTACAACATAACCTTCTAGAGCAACTTTATTATCATCCTTATGACTAAGATAATTGGCAATGATTACCTTTGGTTTCCATATCTAATTTTGTCCTTTCTTAGACATTCTAAGAGATATATATCCTTTTACATACCTTTAAGACCTTTTGACACCATTTAGATAAAATCTAGTAATATGTCCACTCTTATGACAACTGAAACAAATAACATCAATTATACCTTTTGACAGATTTGAATTGTGATCAATCTTTGGCCAAAAACTCCTATCATAGCTCCATGAATTTCCATACTTGACTGACTTCATTATATATTCATTATCTGTATGACCATACTTATTACATGAATAACAATGACCATAGAATGAATTAACATACCTTGAATAATTTGGTTTTCTAATAGACCTTCTTGTATTGCTTTCATAACTTGCAATCTCATTGACTTGCTCAAAATTTTGATGCTCCTTTCTTAATTTGTTTAACTTATCTATGAGTTGTTCATGCTCATTCATTAACAAATTTATATCAATTTTTATCTCATCAAGCTCACCTTGATTTGAACTAATTCTAAAATTTACTTCTTCTAATTGAGTCCTAAGATGTCTGCATTCTTCTTCTCTTGTCTTTAGATTTACATTTGCAGTCCTTAACTGATCCTCAAGAATATTTATCTTATCTTCATCCTCTTTGGCCTTGTTGTCCATTTCTTTCAATATATATGATTTAACTTCAATAGACTTGATATGTTCTTGATATTTCTTTTCTTCTTTCTTGGATATGACTAACAAACTTCCCTCAAGAGAACTGACTTATGCTTCAAGACCTTTGATAGAATTCTTCATTTGATGATTCCTCTTCTTTTACTCCTTTAGTTAACCAAGTACACTCATGATCTCATCTTCTAGATCAATTTCTTCTTCCTTTCTGTCATCTTCTTTACTATTATGTCAAGCTTTTTTATCAAACATGATACCCCTTTATTTTGAACACAAACTTGTCTTGGCATCTACTAGCTGAACCTTGAGAACATTGATAACATTCTCATCCTATTTGGCATATTTATTAAAAGTACATATCTGATCTTCAAGTGTCTTGCTCACAACCTTCTATTGTTGATTCTCTTTCTTCAATTACTTAGGATCTCCTTCAAGTTGTTAAACTTTCACCAAAGGACTAGATCTGATACCAATTATTGAAATCATCTACTAAGAGGGGGGTGAATTAGTATACAAAAATGCACATTCAATTCCAAAACTATTAAATCATTCATCAACTTGATATATCAATATAAACATGAAATCACATACATCCAAAGCATGAACAAGGGCATACACCACATCAACATAACATCTACGTGGGAAACCCTCTTGGGGGATAAAACCCACTAAACCCTGTAATATGGACTATAGTACTATAATGACAAGATCTAATTTAGACCATATAAAAATGATTAAGGAACTAATATCCCTTATTTTAGTGAGATGACAATCCCACAAGGAGCTAATACACCTATCTACCTAAGATATCACAATAACTAGACCTTTAGCAAGTTGCACATTATAAGGAGGCTGTAACCTAATTAGATGCTAAGCTATCAGAACAACACTTATGAACATATCCAAATTTGCACTGATATCTTCAACACCTGATGATGGACCTATGATTATCACTCTTCACCTTTGCTCATACTCAAATAATAAGAACACTGTTATGTCAATAGAATTATGACCCATAGGTCATAAAAAGAGTCCTCAACCTAATATTCTCATCAACTCATCTATTGGGCACTCTACCTCTCCTTCAATCCATAATTCACACACCCAATCCTCTCTCAAATCTCACTCAAGTCTCTTTCAAAAAACCTCTTGAGAATAACCACCCATTTTACCTCTTCTAGGCTTATTAGGTCTAATGACCTATGTGATCACTTTCAACACCTTCATTAGACAAGCATGTTTGATCCTTTTCACTCTCTTCTATTACTCACTAAACTATACCTTCTCTTTCAAAGGTCATCTCTTTCACTTGGCTTCACATTCACATTACCTCATACAAGTTTACAAACCATCACCTTTGGTTTCATTATATATAGAGATTTCATGATTATCACCATCTTGGTTAGCCAATAAACTTGAATTAACCCTTAAGGATTCTCTCACATCAAGACATCTATAAATCATCCTTAAGAAACTACACCTTTCAATTAGGCCCTACTAGCTCTTATATGTCTCATGTGAACCCATTCACTCATTTATCACTTCATCAAACAAAATAAGAAAATAGATCCACTACCAAAAGCATGGACCAATTCCATATGATCTATATGTCCTCGTTAAGTTCTAACAACCAACACAGAACCTTTCTACTTAAGCACAATTTGCTCAAACAACATTATGGCACACAATCACCATGAATGAAAACACATTCAACTTATAAACCTTTGTTCATATTGTATATGATTGGTCAAACCTTAATAATTCAAATATATCATGCTCATGGAGTCTAAAACATTCCTCAATATCCAATTCATCAAGAGATAATAAAAAAACATCAAAACAAGCTCGAATAAAATTCTTAGATCACTTGAAAAATATACACAAACATGAAGTCAAATTTGAATCTTAATATATTTTATTGTACACACTTTCAGATCTTTAAATTAATATTTATTGGTATTATATAACTTCAATTTTTACTTCATGAACAAATTCATCCTGGATCAAAAGATATGGTCCAAAAACCATAGACCAATTTTTCCCTTTGTTAAATTCAAATATTCAAATCCCAATGATCATATTTAAACATCTAAAAATTGGCCTCATCTCATGCAATATAGAAACTTTGAATCAATACATTCTATCTATTTCTATGTATCAGCTCAGTCTTTATCTTATATTTCTCACCATTTGATCAATCTATACGAACACCTACTCACCATTAGATCTTTATCCTTTACCTTTGCTTAGTGTTAAACCTCAAACACTTTGACCTCTTTGACTTAGCATGCATCATTAGATCAATCTGTATGATCTCCTACAAACCATTATATCTCCATTTGGTCCTAAACTTTAACTCTTGAAAAATTGACTAAGTATAGGAACCATTTCAATCTGTGCCAAGTGAATATCAATTAGGTAAATGAATGACTCTTGAAATTTATTTATATGCAAATATTTTAAAAATTTACTTTATCCAACAAAGTGAAATGTGTGGGAAGACCCATAAGGATAAATTTGAATTTGGAAACTAGTCATTAATTGGCTGGGGACATAATATACCTAAGTGGGAAATGGTAAATTGTGCACCTGTTTTCCTACAATATAATTTTATAGAGAAGCCAAGGACTTGTGTCTTGAGTTGGAGAAAGTATGATGGTGTTTTTAATCAACTTGAACATTTAAAATTGAAATTTTTGTGTAGTGATAATGGAAAATAAAGGGTCAATCCTATATATAGTGTAGACACCTAAAACTGGCCACCAATAACCTCTAACCAGGCTTCAGACCAATTTCTACCAAAATGCACAATTTGGCCTAAAAACACTAAAATACATTAAATGGTTCAAATTTTCCATATAAAAGTGCTAATTTGGCCAATGTATCCCTAAATGGGGTAATGCATTTTATGAGATAGATAACTTTGATCAGATCATTTTGATTCAAAATGATGATTTCACACTTGGGTGCTTTGGATTGCTCTTTTATACCAAATTTCTTGCACAAGACATGTGCTTTTGTTATTTTGTGTTGGTAACATCCTAAATGGGATAATGGTTCTAACTCATCTAACATCTCCTTCCAATTCCAATCCAGTCAAATTTTGAGCCAATAATATGACATTTTAACCAATATGATTAATTTGAGCACCAATTTCTAAGATTTGTACCAAAATTGATAAATCATGTTTAAGATTAATTAATTTGAATCAAGAGCTTAAGTTAATTTTCCATGGAACTTGTTAAATATTTCATTAATGGAAATTGTTTTCTAATATCTACATCATCATGTGAGGTTATTTATGGGGTGGTATCCACAAGCCTTAATTTCAAAAAATATTTGATTAAGCCCTCCCATGTCTCTTTAATGCCTTTCTATCCCAAATATTTATGAGGGAATTTATTGATTTTAGACTCTAAAATTGAATGGATTATTAGCCACACATCTTCATCTTGAGATGGTGGTTCAGGTTCATTTTGATCAAGTGAGAAAAACTATAAATAGATGGTCTCACACTCATAATTTTAAGTTTGGATAGTGTAAATTTACCATGCACAAATGATTCTAAAGCCTCATATAATTAGTGTTATTATGTCAAATTCTTGAACCAATCCAAAGCCATCACAAGCCAAAGGTAACAAGGAGAGAAGGAGCCAAATAACTCCATTGATGAAGATACTTTGATGCACAAGCTGAGTAAGCCACTCTATGAACCATTTGGAAGCTCCAAAGAAGGTGAAGGAAGGTTTTTTTCATGTTTTAGTTGTTTCTTTCATATGTATGTTTGTTACTAAGCTCCTCCTAGTGTCTAGGCCTAGATATGTCATGATTATTAGTATGTTATTTTAATTTTGATTTCATTTTGAACTAACATTTGATCTAACCCCCTCTCTTGAGTCAAATTCTTACTTCTCATCAACTGAGTTATTTTTTCCCTCCCTACCCAACCTATTGACCTTGGTTCCATTCCATTGGTTTCACATTTTCAGCAAAAGGATTCAAATTCAGTTTTAGTAGTTCTTTCAATTATTTTAGATATATATAGTATTTCAGAGCAGTAAGATAGAAGCTTGGCAATTACATCCTTCATTTTGTGTTTCATTTTCTTTCATTGTCATGCTACTCATTATAACCGTATATGGGCAAATTAGTATCAATGACTTATGCCATTGTATCCTAGTTATAACCACCTATGAGAAAACTAGGGGAAACACTTGTTTATCATGCCTTAATGTACCACCTTACCATTCATATGTTGTATTATGCTTTTATACCAATTGTGCCTATTTTGTTTGAATTAGATGTTACACTAGTCATATTCCTCTACTGGAAGGTGGAACTATAGTGACTTCAGGTCTCATATTAGGACTATGTAGGTAGCACTTGATACTTTTTGAGGTTAGTTTAGTCACCCTAAGACACAATTTCACCATTTTTTGATCAACCTTAACCATGCTTTCACCATTTTGTGAGCAATCTCATCTACACTCACCATTTTTCAAGCATCTTAAGTAATGCTCTTAGTGTTTTGTGAGCTTGGAATGTTTAGTGTCTCATCTTTCTTGATTGAGTTGAGATAATTCTAAAATTCCAAAAACATGTGTAAAATCATTTAGAAAAAATAAAAACATTAACCACTTCTTTGCCTTAAGGATTCTGGGAACCCTTCCTAAGTCACAAGAAAATCACTTATCACTTAGTTTCCCCATCCTTTTTGGCCTTTTATCCCACACACTTGCCATTTTGCAAGATTTATCCTATTCTTATATTACATCAATCATGTTTATTTTTCATTGGTTATCATTTTATTCCCATTTTATAGGAGAACTACATTTGGCCTCAAGTTTTTTTTGGATATTATGTCCATGGAACTATGGAGGTAATGTTCACTTGCCTAGTGCATATGGAGACAACTTGGCCACCCCTTTACTTTTTTATTTTTCCCCTATCTTATTTTTTTGTTAAGTTGTCACCTATTTTCTAGGGTAATGTTTATCACATTGTTTATACTAACATTAAGACTCACTATTGTTTGTTTGTTTGTTTGAGTGCCTATTTATTTGCTTTTGGAAATATTGCTTTGATTCAGTCTATGTACATTAATTAGGTGATTTCTTGTGCATTTATACTTGAATCCATCCACATTCATAAATATATATTACCATCATGTTTTTTATCATTGGTGCATTATTTTTCCTTGAATATTGGATTACGGGAGTCAATCCTTATGCATCTTTCAGCCTGGTCTTCATGATGTTATATCATGATGCCTACCATATAGTAATACAAAAAAAATCAACTTCAAAAATTCTTCTTAGTAATGGTGGCATCAACATCTCCTCAACATTGGTATTAACAACATCCCAATCATATCCCCAATAGAGTAATTAACCATGAAATAATTTTAACCTTTGTTACTTCAGAGAAGCATCTCCCTACTAGTAGGTTATTTTAATTCATCATTACCCTCTATGTCAATTTATCATCATAATCATTCAATCAATCATATTTTCCATATTTGGGGTCCAATGATTATAACCACTTATGGGCAAATCATTGTACACCATCCCACCTATATTTCTTAATGATTCTAACCACCTTTGCAAAATTCATTGTGTTATCACCAATTTAATTTATTCTACCCAATAAGGGCATGTTATTATCATGTTTATCTATCCTAATTTTGGTAGTTCTATCTTCTCAATGATTATGACTACCTTTGGGTAAATCATTATGTTATCATATCATGTTGCCACTATCAGGGTATAATGCTTATAATCACCTTCGGGTAAACCATTGTATACCTTCCCACTTGTATTATCAATGATTTTGACTACTTTTTCAAACTCATTGTGCTCTCAACCCATCATCTTCATATGTTTGGTCCCCTCATTTTGCTTCTTTATTTCGAGGGATTGTTTATTGACCTACTTGTGCCAACCATTCCCTCAAGGGGGAATCATAAAGTTCATCCATTATCATTAAAGTTGTAGGCATGTATCACCTTTTTAATTCTTTGAGAAGATTTTACTATGCCTATATATTTAAATTCCTTCCCAAATAGGGGCAAACTATAGACACCTAAAATTGGCCACCAATAACCTCCAACTAGGCTTTTGACCAATTTCTATCAAAATGCACAATTTGGCCTAAAAATACTAAAATGCATTAAATGGTTTGAATTTATCATATACAAGTGCCAATTTTGTCCAATGTATCCCTAAATGGGGAAATGCATTTTATGAGATAGCTAACTTTGATTAGATCATTTTGAATCAAAATGATATTTTCACACATGGGTGCTCTAGATTTCTTGCATGAGACACATGTCCTTATTATTTTATGATGGCAACATCCTAAATAGGATAATGGTTTCAAATCATCTAAAATCACCTTTTAATTCTAATCCATTCAAATTTTAATCCAATAATATGACATTTTGACCAATTTGATTAATTTGTGTACCAATTGCCAATATTTGCACCAAAATTGATAAATCATGTTTAAGGCTAATTAATTTGAATCAAGAGCTTAAGTAAATTTTCCATGGAACTGATTGATTATTTCATTTTCAAAAATTGATTGTGAATATCTGCATCACCTAAGACATCATTTTATGGTGTGGCATCTACAAGCCATAATTTCTATAAATATTTGATTAAGCCCTCCCATACCTTTCTATCCAAAATATTTATGACGGTATTTATTAGTTTTAGAATCCAAAATTGAATGGATTATTAGCCATACATATTTATATTTATATGGATGGTCCAATTTCATTCTAATCATTTACAAAAATCTATAAATACAAGGCCTTACAACCATAAAACAAGCTTGCATAGTGTAAAGTTACCATG
The DNA here is from genome assembly GCA_037957365.1 of Torreya grandis. Classification (NCBI taxonomy): domain Eukaryota; kingdom Viridiplantae; phylum Streptophyta; class Pinopsida; order Cupressales; family Taxaceae; genus Torreya; species Torreya grandis. The sequence continues at coordinate 3,892,242 of JARHVA010000487.1, forward strand.
TAAAAATGATTCCAAAGCCTCATACAATTAGTGTTATTATGAAAAATTGTTAAACTAAGTAAAATATATCATAATCCAAAGGTGCCAAGGAGATAAGGATCCAAACAAATCCATTGATGAAGACTCTTTGATGCACAAGCCGAGCAATCTACTCTACGAACCATTTGGAACCTCCAAGGAAGGTGAAGGAAGGTTTCTTTCATGTTTTAGTTATTGATTTCACATGTATGTTTGTTGATAAGTTACACATAGTTTCTAGGCATATATATGTCATGCTTGTTAGTGTGTTATTTTCATTTGATTTCATTTTGAACTAACACTTGATCTAACCCCATCTCTTGAGTCAAATTTCTAGTTCACATATAGTTGATGTAAGGATACATGAAACACCGGAAGCATACAGTTGATTACCAAACCAAGCATCTTAATATGCGGAAATTAACCAGAATCACAAGTAACTAGAATTCAGAATAACACATGATATGAGAGACAATAAACAACTTGTATTAATACTTATACAGAAAAGAATACAATAAAGAAGATGCCACTTCTTCTCCACCACCTCTTCAAAGGCTTCCCACACCTCAAGTGAATAGTAATTCTCTTCTCAAAGCTCTCTCTCTTAGGTCCCAACACACAACTCAAACACAGAGTTGGTGTTCACCTCCAGTGTTCCACGCACACCACAAGTGCTCCACGCACTCCACAAGTACTCAAGGTGCTTCAAGTATATCTCCCATGAACCTGCAATAACCTGCACCTCAACAAACCATACTTATGGAAGGAACTCCCTTGCCTTCCTCTTTGCTCTATCTAAGTACACACCTGTACTCTAAGTAGATCCTCCTTGATTCTACTCCCTGTTGTGTTGCTATCCTATCTAATCTTGCACACCTGCAAATCAACCTGGTTCTGCACACCTGTGAACCTTGACCTTGCACACACATACACTTGCAGATCAATGATCTTACTTACCATGCAGATCTCCTATAAAGGCCATGCTCACCTGATGACCAAGATCATACATACATGAAGAACCCTGCTGATTCTCCAATCTAGCACCTACACCTGGTACTGTGGCACTAGGAGGAACACACCATAGCTCTACCTCACACACAGAAGGAGCTTATAATATTGCTCTCTTACTCTCTAGCACAAGTTTCCAATACAACCATGAGTATATTATATAGATCTCATCCAAACAGTAATTAGACATCTAATTACAATAATTAGATTCATAGCTCTCAGTCTATAATTAGCTCTAATCATGTAAACACTTGGTTCGTTAATTAACTGCCCATAATAAACTCATAGTCGAACCACATAGGTGACTGATGTCGATCCCTGTCTACCTAGAGGTGACCGACGTCGGCCGATCCCTGACCGATGTCGGTTGCTTCTCTTCACTATCCTGCCGATGTCGGCTGATCAGATCGACGTCGGTTGCTCTGACACTCAGCAACCTTCAGCAACCCCTCCAATGGCCTTCTCCATGTCTGCATCAGTGAAGCTTTTAGCTCCACAACCTAACAATCTCCCACTTGGAGATAAACAGCTGCACTGTACCTGTACCTATACTCCATCTAATCTGTTTCTTGGTTTGTATCCCTCTTCAAGCTCAATCCTGAAGATAACCCACCACACATCCCGTGGTGTACCTCCTGTCATCCGAGTACCCTGCCACATCCAAACCTATAAACCCATGTAGTGAAGTCCTAACCCTGCATAGCATGAATCCCTGTTGTTGGTCCCTCTCAAATACCTGAGAACCCACTTCCCCAAATTGGCTCCTAACTCTCTGACAACTCCCACTGCATGGGAATACTCTGGTCTATACCATACCTCATGTGATTTCAGACACTGTACCTGTCCAGCCCTTAGTGTGCTCTGGCTCTGCATCCTAAACCTCACCAACACCTGATTCACATCAGCTCCCACTGGAGACAAAATCAACCTGTGATCTCCATGTCTCCCATGTCAAAGAATTTCGCTGCTCCAAACTCCTCATGACATGCCACTGAACTAACCTTACCCTTAGCTCAGCAAAACCCTGTATGTCTGAACCTGTACCGAGTTCATCCTCCACATACAGCAATAGGATAATGTTGCGACCATCATCCACCTGGTAAGACAAACACAATGGTTATACTGATATTGACTAAAGCCCTGCTTTGTCATCCACCTGGTACCACCTGTCAGTCCTGTCCCACTGTCCTGCAGCTCCCTCAAGACCATATTCCTGGTCTTCTGTCTCACGTGTCTGTTCACTCTATTCTTTAACTAAGAAATCCATTCGTCTCTATGCTTTCATACCGGCTGGCAACCCTACCAAAACTCCCATTTGGTTCTGCATCATATCCCTGCCATGCTCCCACCTGTTTCCTAGATCCTTCTTGCTCTACAATCAGCAATGAGTATAAAGAAGAGGAACAATGAATTTGAGGGCATACTTACATCTTCAGTCCTCCATATGGGTGTTTGAGACTCCTTGACAGCGTGCTGTCCACCCAAAATCTGTTACAGTGACCGACCTCGATCACTCCACAGTCTGCATCCAACCGACGTTGGTTCCCATGCGTCTGTCACTGACTACTGACCCTGCAGACGTCGGTGTCCCTATTGCTGATGTCGGTCCTCCTGACCGACATCGGTCTTACCTACTGCTTGACATCACCAGCTTCGGTCTGCACATGACCGACATTGGCACCTGTCTGTTCGATGTCGGTTCCTCTTGATCGATGCCGGTACCTGTGTTTCCTGTGAGTGATGACTTTTTACCCGCGAGCTCCTTTGAATTAAAACCCATGTCCAAACTGCTCTGCTCAAAAGTATCCAGCACCATCCATTGGTTTCTGTCTGCCATCTCCTCCATAAACACCAAGGCTTTCTAGTTCTTAAGACTGTCAAATATATTTGTCTTCCGCTTAAGAACATGCATCTCCTTCTTGCTCATGTGACCAAGCCTACGAAGCCATGTCTTCGCAATAGAAGAAGAATTAGTAATATAAACAAGTAGATAAAGAGTACCTATTTTCTTACCACCAGCTAATTCAAGTGCATCTACTATGAGAGTTCTTGTGCATCTCTCATCACCCAATCTTTCTGAAGAAATTAGCCATATCTCCAAACCTGGGACCTGCATGACCTTCATCAACACTTGTGTGTTGGCCGCCTACAATTTCAGCTTCACTTCTCCTTTGCCAATTCTTTGGCAAGGCTCACCAGCTCCTCTACTTGGGGCTGCATGGAAAGAGGCAACCAAATCTATTAACCAAGATTCAACTTTATCCAAGAAACCTCTAAAAGCATCCTGTGCAATAACACCTGCAACATCTGTGTCTTCAGTTCCTTCATGTTGATCTGCTACCAACCAACAATATTCTTTTACCTGCTCTTTCTTTCCATGGGACCGTAAGTGACCATCTGTGCTTTTCAACTCCTCCATTCTTAGCTTACTTTGATCTGCCATTGCTCTACTCCCACTCAATCAAAAACCCCTGAGAGTGACCTGTAACCAAACACAAACCCTACTTCTTGCAACCTTAGCTCTGATACCACTTGTAAGGATACATGAAACACCGGAAGCATACAGTTGATTACCAAACCAAGCAACTTAATATGTGGAAATTAACTAGAATCACAAGTAACTAGAATTCAGAATAACACATGATATGAGAGATAATACACAACTTGTATTAATACTTATACAGAAAAGAATACAATAAAGAAGATGCCACTTCTTCTCTACCACCTCTTTAGAGGCTTCCCACACCTCAAGTGAATAGTAATTCTCTCCTCAAAGCTCTCTCTCTTAAGTCCCAACACATAACTCAAACACAGAGTTGGTGTTCACCTCCAGTGCTCCACGCATACCACAAGTGCTCCACACACTCCACAAGTACTCAAGGTACTTCAAGTAGATCTCCCATGAACCTGCAATAACTTGCACCTCAACAGACCATACTTATGGAAGGAACTCCCTTGCCTTCCTCTTTGCTCTATTTGAGTACACACCTGTACTCCAAGTAGATCTTGCCTAATTCTGCTCCCTGTTGTGTTGCTATCCTATCTGATCTTGCACACCTGCAAATCAACCTGGTTCTGCACACCTGTGAACCTTGACCTTGCACACATATACACCTACAGATCAATGATCTTACTTACCATGCAGATCTCTTATAAAGGCCATGCTCACCTGATGACCAAGATCATACATACATGAAGAACCCTACTGATTCTCCAATCTAGCACCTACACCTGGTACTATGGCACTAGGAAGAACACACCATAGCTCTACCTCACACATAGAAGGAGCTTATAATATTGCTCTCTTACTCTCTAGCACAAGTTTCCAATACAACCATGAGTCTATTATATAGATCTCATCTAAACAATAATTAGACATCTAATTACAATAATTAGATTCGCATCTCTCAGTCTATAATTAGCTCTAATCATGCAAACACTTGGTTCATTAGCTAACTGCCCGTAATAAACTCGCAGTCGAACCACACAGGCGACCGACATCGGTCCCTGTCTACCTAGAGGTGACCGACGTCGACCGATCCCTGACCGACGTTGGTTGCTTCTCTTCACTATCCTGCCGACGTCGGCTGATCAGACTGACGCCGGTTGCTCTGACACTCAACAACCTTCAGCAACCCCTCCGATGGCCTTCTCCATGTCTGCATCAGTGAAGCTTTTAGCTCCACAACCTAACAGTTGAATGGTGAATAAGATTCTTGTATTTGAGCATGACTCACATGGTTTGTGTTTTAAGTTGTCATTGATGTCAAGATGAGATTTTTATTTGAGGTCATTGATGTCAAAAGAAGCATAATAAGGTGGCTATGGTCATTTGTTTTTAATAAAAGATGTTGTCACGAGAAGGCTTGAACATGAGATACCTAGTCCAATACAGGAACATGATGTCTCTAAGAAATGAATCTATAGAGGAATAAGAGTATGTTGGTCATATTTTCAATAGGTGAATAAGTTTCAAAGAGCATTTAAATTATTAGGAAGATCAAAGTTTGAGGTCTAATCCTAGCATAAGAGACCTAGTGTGAAGGCACATGCCTAGTAGCTTATTGAGGTAAGAAGTATGTGGCCTGTGTAAACATGAATGATAGATTAAAAGCATGGAATTATTTAATTTGAGATGTGTAGAGGTATTAATATCATAACAATAAGTTTTCAAGTGTGTTCAAAGACCTAAAGTGACTTGCAGTTGGAGGCCTAGTGTGTTAAGACACCTAGTGAGGATAAATGGAGGATGAAGATTAGATTCTAAGGTAAGAGTGTTTGTATGATCATGGTATAAAGGTATTTGACATGTTTATGATTTATTTAAAGAAATACAATAGGTTTCCAAGTGATTTCAAGATCCAAGTATGACTGGTGGTTTTAGACATAATGTGCATAGAGACCTAGTGAGGTCCAAATGAAGGGTCAAGTTGAGTTTACAAGGTATTGAATGCCATGTGAGATGAAATGAGGTCTGATAGGGGTTTTAAAGAATTTTTACCAAGTTTTAATTAGTGTATTTGAGGAGAAGACAATAAATCATGTTGGAAGGTCTCTTGTGCATGCAGATTAAGGTTTCCAAGCTCAAGAAGAAAATTTTGATATTCATTTGCATGTGTAGACTTTGAATGGTGACCTAATCCTTTTAGGAGAGATGGAATATGATCCTAAGAATTTTTTTCAAGAATTTTTAATTGGTTTTAGGTACATATCTTTATGAACATTCGTTAAGAATGTAAATTGGTCTTAAACCCTCTCTAAACCCTTATAGTGACTTGATTGGAGAAAACTTGCTATAAAGTGACCAAAATGTATTTTCAAGTCAATTTTGATGTTTTTATGTTGTATATGAATCCTCCATTCATCCCAAGGTGGTTTTATATTGTCAATATAGTAATCAGAAGGTATAGAAAAGTGCTTGTTTATAAATAATTTGGTGCTATAGGAAGGGTTGAATGAGTCAATGCATGAAAGTTATTAGATATTGAAGACCAAGACTCATTATTGATTTTCATGGAATTAGTTTGTAAATTTATACTCTCTATGTCAATCAATTTGTTCATGGAATATGACCTATCACTAATCTACCAAAGAGTAAAAGGAAACCAGGCTTGAGTGAAAAAGTGTTTAGGAATGAGTTGTAGATGAATAGGGATGAATCCAATGGTTTTTGTTTGTTTTTAAAAAGTTATTACTCCTTTCCATGTTTATTAGTTGCTTTTTAATTCATTAAAAATTGTGTAAATAGTGCCCTCAATATGGCTTGTCTAAGTGGAGGTGAACAGTGAAAGGTTGAGCTTAGATATTGGTCTATACATTTTGATCTAAGAATTTGACTCAAGAGAGGATGGTTAGTATGGTGTTAGTTCTAAAATGAAAAAAAAATTAAAAAAATACACTAAATAGCATAACATCTCTAGGCCTAGACATTAGGGAGAGCTTAGTTAACAAACATGAATAAAACACATAACTAAAATTTAAAAGAAACTTCTTTTACCCTCCTTGGATGCTCTAAAATGCTTGTTGTAGTGACTTGCTCAGCTTGTGCTCATGAAGTCCTTGGCAATGGAAGCTTGGATACCTCCATCTCTCCTTGGCACCTTTGCCTTGTAGCTTGGCTTGGATTGGAATCAATTTAGCATGGTAACACTAGTTTCATGAATCTTTTAGAACCATTTGAGCATTATAACTTTGTATAATCAAGACTTAGAAATGATGTGGTGAGGACTCCTATTTATAGATTTTTGCAAATGTCTAAAATCAATCTGAACCGTCCATCTCAAGATTGAGATGTGTGGTTGAGGATTAATTCTATTTTTTGGAATTAGGTTTGTAATTATCCTTATCATGACATTGGAAGAAGGGTCAATTAAGAGGCATGGAGGGCATCATGGAAGGTATTAATGAGGCATGGAGGGCATGAATCTTGATATTTGTGGCATTTATGGCCTAGGGATGTCTTCCCAAGAAATGAGGTCACCGAATGATGTAGATATTCAATATTAATTTCACAAAAAAAGTGTTTAACAAGTTTCCATGGAATTATTAATTATGCCTTGATTTGGGTTAATTAGCTCTTAAGTATGATTAAGCACTTTATGCACAAATTACTTAGATTAATCAAAATGCCTTGTTATTGGTCCAAAATTCAACTGGATTGGAATTGGAAGGTGATGTTAGATGTATTAGATTTGTTATCCCATTTAGGATGTTGATGAAAACAAATAAAAAGGGCACATGTCTCATGCATAAGATTTGATAGGAAAGAACAATCCTGAGCACCTAGGTGCAAAATTAGCATTTTGACTCAAAATGATCTAATCAAAGTTAGCTAGCCCATAAATTCCATTACCCCATTTAGGGACACCTTGGCCAAAATTGGCACTTGAATATGTTAGTTTCATATCATTTAGTGTGTTTTAGTATCTTTAGGCCAAATTATGCATTTTGGGTGGAAATTAGCCAAAAGCCTAATTGGAGGTTATTGGTGAAAGTTTTAGGTATCTATAGTTTGTCCCTATTTGGGATATCATTATAAGTTATAAGCATAATAATGTCTTCTCAAATAATGAAAAGGTCATATATGCCTACAACTATAATGATGATAAACTAACTATATGATGCCCCCTCGAGGGAATGGTTGGCACAAGTAGGTTGACAAATGATCCCTCAAAAAAAAAGTGAAGGGGACCAAAGAAAGGAAAGATGATAGGGTGAAAAACACAATGAGACTAAAAAAGTAGTCAAAATCATTAATAATTCAAGTGGGATGATGCACAATGGTTTTCCCAAAGGTGGTTAGAAGTATTGTACCTCAATAGTGGCAATGTGGTATGATAATACAATGATTTACCCAAAGGTTGTTATAAGTATTGAGAAGATGGAGCTACCCTAGTTAGGATTAAAAAAAGAGAGAATAACATGCCCTGTATAGGTAGAAAAAGTAAAGTGGTGACAACATAATGATTTTCCTAAAGGTGGTTATAATCATTGATAAATGTAGGTGGGATGGTGTGCAATGATTTGCCCATAGGCAGTTATAATCATTAGACCCCAATTATGGAAAATATGACAAACTTAGTGGAGGATAATGATAACTTAGCATAGAGGGTAATGATGAATTGGGATATGATGGGGATTGAATCAAGATATCAGTGCCAAAGAGATGCTACCATTTTTTAATAGACTTCTTGAAGCTAAGGTTTTTTGTAGCACGTGTTGGTAGGCATCATGGTATAACATCATGAGGACTTGGCCAAAATATGCATAAGGACTAACTCATGTAATCTAATACTCAATGCACTAATGGTAGAAACCATGATGACAATGTAAACATATGAATATATATGGATTCAAGTATAAGTGTGGGTAAAGAATCACCCAATGAATACACATAAATTGAATAAAGGCAATAGTGCAAAGAGTAAACAAACAGATAAATAAACAAAAAAAAAAGTAGAAACAAATAAAGAAACACTCAATAGAAACCATACAAACTTGCCCTTAGAAAATAGGTGACAACTTAACAAACAAATAAAATGGGGGAATAGAAGAAAATGAAGGAGGTGGTTGAGTTATCTCCATATGCACTAGGTAAGTGGATGCTTCCTACATAGCTCTATGGATGTAATATCCAATAAAAACTTTAGGCCAAATGTAGTTCTTCCAGGGAATGGGAAGAATGTGATAAATGATGAAAACAAATAGAATGGATGTGAGAGAAGGAGAGGAATGGTCTTGCAAAATGGCAAGTGCATGAGAGTAAAAGGCCAAAAAGGATGGGGAAACTAAATGACAAGTGATTTGCTTGTAACTTAGTAAGGGTTCCTAGAATCCTTAAGGCAAAGAAGTGGTCAATGTTTTTTGTTATTTTCTAACGATTTTTCAATTTTTTTTGGAATTTTTTTGGAGTATCTCAACTCAATCAAGAATGATGAGACAATAAATGGTTCAAGCTCATAAAATGATGAGAGTATTTAAACTAAGGTTGATCACAAAATGGTGAGAGTGTGGCTTAGGTTGCTCATAAAATGGTAAGAGCATAGCTTAGGTTGCTTGTAAAATGGTGAGAGCATGTCTAGGTTACTCACAAAATTGTGAGAGTGTGGCTTAGGGTGACTGAGTTAACCTCAACAAGTATTGAGCACTGCCTACATAGTCCCAGAGTAGGACCTCAAGTCACTATAGTTTCTTCCTTATAGTGGAGAAACTTGATGACTCTAGCAGTCAAATTCAAATTCAAATAGGCATAATTGGTAAAAAGGCATAGTATGACATGGTAAGTGGTGAGTTGATACATCAAGGCTTAATGTTTCCCCTAGTTTTCCCATAGGTGGTTATAACCATGACACAACAACATAAATTGATGGTATTGATTTTCCCAAAGTTGGTTATAATTAATAACAAGACCGATGATAAGAAAAGAATAATAAATTAGGATGCAAGTGTTGAAACTTCTATCATACTATTCTAAAATATGATCTCTATTTGAAGTACTTGAACCAACTGATGAACTAATCAGATACCTTGATGTTGAAAATGCTTAATGAATGGAAAAAACTAAGATCAAATGGTCTAGGCTTTAGAACACACTGGGTCGATAAAATAGAAATGAAAAGTGGATATAATGAAGAGGATGAATAAGGATGGTACTTATACAAAGAGGAATAGTGATAAAATGGCATAACTAAAATGGTCCTTATAAATAATACACCTTAGCACCCAAGCATAGTACCTCTTGAGATGAATAATATTCATCAGCTTTAGAATTTTATCTCTGTCTAGTGTGGCAAGCCTGTATGCTCTTGATTCATAATTTGCAATAATGATGAAAGGCCCTATCTAGTTTGGCTTGAATTTTCTTTTGTGCTTTTTCTCAACCATGGTATTATTTTGGTTTTATTTAAGGAAAAGATCACCAAGTTCAAATTTTCTATACTTAACACACTGTTTATAATGGCCTTTGAGTTAGTTATAATATGCTTGAATATTATTAAGTGCAACCATGCATTTCTCATCAAGTAGGTCTAGCTCTTGTAGGCGAGCTACTCGATAGTCATGATCATCCAGGACATGCTTGAAAGAGATGCATAGTGAAGGAAATTTGACCTCAATGGGAAGGATGGATTTAGTACCATAAACAAGTGATTATGGAGTGGCTTAGATGGGGGTATGATGATTGGTATAGTATGCCCAAAGGGAAGGGAATATACAAGTGCCAATCATGATCAATATCATTGATAATATTTTTAAGAATATTGACAATGGTTTTGTTGGATGCCTCAGCTTGGCCATTACCTTGAGGGTAATATGATGTATAAAAATGTTGTGTGATGTTGTATTTAGTACATAACTAGTCTACATCCTTGTTCTTGAATGATCCTCCACTATCAGATATAATGTCAGAGGGGATACCATAGTGGCAAATGAGATGGTTGAAAATGAATTTAGAAATTTACTTTCTAGTCATGTAAGTGAGGGGTATAGCTTCAATCTACTTAGTGAAATACTCAGTGGTGGTAAGGATATGTTTATGGTCATCATATGAAGTGGGGTTAATCTTCCTAATGAGGTCAAGTCCCCAATAGAAAATGGCCATGGTATCAACATCAGTTTCAAAGTTTTTTCTCAGGCATGAATCAGATTAGCATGCCATTGAAATTTATCACACTTTTTTACATATGTAGTGGCATCTACATCCATTATGGGTCAATAATAACTAGTATGCAAAAAAAAAATTAGAGAGGACTTCCCTACTAGAATGAGCACCACATACTCCTTCGTAAAATTCTTTTAATGCTAGTGTAGACTCTGCCAAAGTTAAATAATGAAGTAGAGTTCCATCAAAACTATGATGGTAAAGGGTGGATCCAAGTAAAGTATAATGAGTGGAATGATGAATGAAGGCTTTGGTTTGTTTTTGAGATAGGTTAAGTGGTATAACTTGGTCATGAAGGTAGTTGTAAAAGTATGAGTACCAAATAAAATTAGGACCAACAATATCATAGATCATGACAACAGTTGAAGGTTCATGAGTTGGTGCTGATAAATTCTTGATGAGGAACTGATACTCTCTATCTTTATCTATTTATCGAATCAGAGATCCAATAATAGCCATGGCATCTACAGTTCTATTACTAGCCCTTGGTATGTGCTCAAATTGAATGTTGGAAATTTTTTGTTTAAGAGTGTCGACCATGGCTTTATATGGAACCAACTTATCATCTTTAGTCTAAAAATGATTTGTAACCTGATTGATGATTAACTAAGAATCACCATAAACTTGGATATGAGATATATTCCAATGCACTACTTATCAAAGTCCTGCAACAAGTGCTTTATACTTGGCCATGTTATTTGTATAAGGAAATATGATTCTAAATAATTTAGGGATTGGACCCCCTATAGTGTAATAAACAATAGGCCTACCCTCGATCCATGTGCAGTAAATGAACCATCAAAATATAGTTTCCAAGGCTACTCCTCAAGGGGTGTGTCAATGACGGTCATGATGGATTCATCAAGAAATTAAAATGTGAGTGGCTATGTGTCTGTGAGAGGTGTGTCAGTAAGTTGATCTGTAAGAACTTATCCCTTGATTGCCTTTTGATTGACATAATTTATGTTAAACTCACTAAGAATCATGATCTATTTAGCCATTCTACCTTACAAATATATTTTAGATAGTAGATACTTGAGCGGATCTACTTTTGAAATGACCATGGTTTTATTATTCAATTGTAATGGCATAGTTTTTGAGCTATGAAGACCATGGCCAGACAAGCATTTTCAATAAGTGCATAGTTATGTTCATATGTAACCAAGGTATAGCTTAGGTATTACACAAAATTTTATTTTCCATTGGCATCATGTTGAGCCAAGAGTGATCCTAGAGCATGGTTGGTCACTGATAGGTATAACAATAATGGCTTTCTTAGCATAGGAGGTAATAGAATAGGCAGATTAACAAGATAATCTTTGAGTTATTGAAAAGCTATTTGGCAGTGATCATCCTAGTGAAATATAACTCCCTTCTTCAAAAGGTGTTTAAATGGATAACACAAGTGTTTGCTAATTAAGAGATGAAGTGTCAGATTGACTAGGTCTTACCCTAAAAACTATGGAGTTGCTTCAAATTGGTTGGTGGTGGCATCTCAGTTATAACACAGACTTTAGCTAGATCAACTTCAATACCTCTATGAGACATGACGATTCCAAGTAATTTTCTTGAATTTACACCAAACACACATTTCTTTAGATTGAGTCTAACTTTGTACTCCCATAATCTTTCAAATATCTTATGTAACACTATTGAATCATTGGCCCTAGTTTTGGATTTTCTTAATATGTCATCAACATAGTCTTCAACAATATCATGCATCATATCATGGAATATGATAGTCATGGCTCTTTGATATGTAGCTCCAACATTCTTAAGGCCAAATGGAATTACATAATAACAAAATGTTCCCCATGGAGTGGTGAACACTATTTTATGTTGGTCTTTTGGTGCTATTCTGATCTGGTTATATCCTGAAAAGCCATCCATGAGTGAAAGCATTTCATAACCTACCATGGAGTTGATGATCATGTCAATATTAGGTAAGGGAAAATCAATTGTAAGACAAGCTTTGTTGATGTCTCAAAAATTAGTATAAATTTTGATCCCTTCAGGTTTTTTACTAATAGGGACCACATTAGAGATCCATTTTGAGTAGTTAATGGATCAGATACATCTTACTTTTAAGAGTTTTTCCAACTCTTTCTTTACCAATATAGCAATGTGAGGATGCATATTACGTAGCTTTTGTTTTACTAATTTGGTGTCAGGATTAACCATAAGATGGTGCAAAACCAAGTTAAGGTCTAAACATGGCATGTCAGAATAGGCCCATGCAAAGATATCTACAAATTCTCTCAACAGAAATATAAATATGTTACATTCCTCCTCAGTGAGGGATGCCCCTAATTTTATCCATTTTAGATCTAATGGAGTCCTAATATTTACCTATATTATATCTTTGACTAGAAGAATCAAACCATCTTATAGGATAGTAGGCAGTGACTTGAACTATTGGATTATGTCAGTGTCCTATTTTAGGACTTGTTCTTCAACTTCTCCTAGGCATGATGAATTTGAGTCCCCTAATTGGAGAGCTAGCCATGTAACAAAAATAGTAAAAAATTATTAGATAATTTGATAAAATACTTGTTGTTGCTCAAATATAAACTCAAATCCATAGGCAAGTTCATTATTGGTGGTCTCCTAGTCTAAATTTTAAGAATAATGAATACCCCCATCTAATGGCACTTGAAACAGGTTTTCACCACTAGACTGGCCTTTATCTTTACTTTTTCCCTGGTCAAAAAGTGCCTTAAAGAGGTTTTCACTTTAAGAACTTAATGTATTACTTATTTATTTTTGGCTAAGGGTGTTCACTCGCTCTCTAAAATAGGAAGCAAGATCTAATGTGATTGAGAATCTTGATTTGTGATCTCCCAACGTAACATTATCTCTAATGCCTAAGAAATCACAGAATGCCTCATCATTCTGAAACTCATCAATCGGTAGATTGGATTCTTGTTGATCCCAATCTATCAGTTGGGGATAATATAATGACAAAGGGTTGTGATGAATGACCAATGTAAGGGTACAAATAGCATTATTATCAAATAGGTTGGTTTTAGCTAGGTTATCAAAGGTGAGGCTATGATCAGACCCTACTTCATTGTTAGCATCATCATCACTAGTCAATAGTGATGGAATTGGAATAAGATATGTAGGGTCACTCCAAAGTGGTTTAAATCCAAGCCTATAAGGTTTTTTATACTTAGTCATGGAAATTATCTTGATATTTCCTTGTTGATTCGATTCGAGGCCTCTTCCTTCATAATTATGATGTTCCATGATCCTATTGGGAATATGATACTTTGTATTTTTATAACAATCAACTTGGTTGTCATTGTATAACCATGATTTTTCCCCTTCAAGAGGGTCAATTCATAGTCCAAATGCTGGTAAAAATGTGGCAGGTCCCTTATCTTTGTTCTTTTGTTGCTAATGCATATGTGGGATGACTTTAGGTCACTTAGAGGTTTTCAAATTGTGAGGAAGATTGGCAATATGAAATGTATCATGGGTCACATACTCTCTCAATCCATTATCTAAAATGGTGAAATTATTAGAAGATTTAGGAGGTGGCATGTGGGAAAGGGAATCCAAGGTATTAGGATCTATGCGATTATCTAGTGAAGGATCGATAAGTATAGCCTTTCCTTTGTCCTACTTGGAACATGGATTCATACCATACTGATAATTATAGCTTTAAAATTTGGCCTCAAGATGCTTGCAGTGTTCATATGGGTGTAAATCTCCTAGAATATTCGCTTCCATCCCTGAGTGGGAAAACTTGATACATTGGTGCAGCCTTGATGGGACTGCATGAATCTCATATAACCAAGGCCTTCCCAGAAGCATATTATATGATAACTCAAGATCAAGAAAATGGTAAAGTGTATCATGGGTCAAAGGCCCAATGATAATTGACAAACTAATGGTGCCTTGTGATTTTCTTTCATGATTATCATAGGCTTTGATAGTTATTGTTTCTAGTTGGAGATCTACCATTGTGTACCCAAGAAGCTTGATGAGTTTTAGAGACACTATGTTGAGGTCTGATCCATTGTCTATAAGGACATGTTTCACTTTATGTCATTTTATTTAAAATGTTATGTATAATTGATTATTATGGAGTAGGCCAAGGAAAGACATATCACTTTGGTTGAATGTGACTTATTGGGTTGGAGCTAGGTGTCCAATCAAAGCTTAAAATTAGTCAGGGGATATGTCACTAGAAACCATGGATTAGGTCAAAATTTCATTCAAGATGTTCTTGTGGATTATTGACATTCACAAAAAATCTAAAATATAAATTTTTCTTGGTGTCTTCTATAATTATTTCATAATATTAAATTTCTTATCTTGGTTAGTAGTGAATGGTTTATTTTGAGGCTGAAATGGTTGGTTGGATGACAGGCAAAGTGGTGGATAGTTGTGGGCATGGGATAGTAATACTTGACCTCTAAGTTGTGATTACACAATCAAGATTAAATACTAGACCATTATTGCTAACTAATATTGAAAGTGGTGTGGGACCAGACAAGATAAGTCTTGATTATCAGTACACTTGCATGTGGTCACATGGCAAGAATGAGTTATCGATATAAGGTCCAAAGGGGGAAGTCCTAGATTTTTGCTTTGACTATATGCATTCCCAGGTCAAAGAAGGATTATCCATGTAATTTGGCTGAATAGGGTTATTTAGAAATGGTCTAGGCTGATTAGTGTTTGGTCTAAAATTAATGGAGATGGTATTAATGCTACCCCCTACAATATGACCTACAACCCTGTTGTAGTCATGTGTAATTACATGGTAGGTTTGTTGGTTGTTTTCATTTTGATCTTGTTTTTTTCCATTGTTCTATCATTATGGGTTCTACTATTGATTTTATTGATTTTGTTGGTTTAGCCTTTGATTTTGATTTTGTTACTACCCTGGCCATTATTGTTATTGTTATTGATTATTTTGCTACTATTGATTGTTATGTCAGGGAAAGGGGTTTTGATAAATCCCAAGAGTTTGATTAGAAGTGGAATCACCATTATCCGATGTTATTTCCCCATTCTCTAACATATTCTCAATTAAATGCTTAATTTGGACACATCTTCGTAGATTGTGCCCATTGACTTGATGATAGTCATAGAATTTGTTTTCATGGTACCAATCAGGTTAAGGAATGCCTTGAGGATAATGCTTTGGTATGGGCCAAATAATCATATTATTGGTAGTATGCTTGTAAAACATAGACTCAATAGGTTCTCCTAGGTCACCAAAGACATGATGTGCAGGCACGGTTCTTCTAGAAGGAGGGGTTTGTAATGGTAAATGTTGATGTATTTATTGTGCACGTTTTGGTTGTTGTGATTACAACATTGGTTGAGTAGGATTAAGATGAAAAGGTGGTGTAGATGGTGTTTGCACCATTTAGACATGACAAGATTTGGTTACTCCATTTCCCACAACATTCTTATTATGGTTGAATTACTTTGATCTTTCATGGTTATTTTCCTGGGTCAATTGTGATGCTAGTGCTTGAATGGGATGCTGGCCATTTTCCTAATTGGTACCTTGATTTTGATTAGTTGAATTAAGCCTGATGACTCCTTTATTGATGAGTGCCTACTCGATCAACAAGCCTTTGTTGATTTCTTTGAAAGTATGCACACATTTTAGTTCCAAATGATAATTTATCTCACTATGAAAATTTTTGGTAAACATAGCAGTTAATTTTTTATCTAGTAAACTATGGGTGAAACAACTTACAAGGGCTCTCCATCACTATAAATAACTTTTAAAACTCTCACCAATTTTTTTCATTGCTTGCATTAAGTCCACTAATGAAATATCATGCTCAAGATTATAGGAAAAGTGTTGCATAAACTTATCAAAAAGCTCATCAAAATCTATTACTAAACTTTTGTGCCACTTTAAAAACCACTCCAAGACGTGTCCATCCAAGCTCCTTGGAAACAACAAAAGGTATATGTCGTTATATGCCACTAGTTGACATGCAATAAAGAATTCAGTAAAATGAGCTTTAGGGTCACCTTTCCCTTTATATTTATTGAATTTTGATGGTTCATATCCTAGAGGAAATGGTATCTACAAATACTCCATGTTAAATGGATAGGAACATACGTCATCCAATTTGAACTTTTTAGTTTATTTTCTTTCTTGAATGATAGCAATTGCATTCTTCATCTGTTGCAATTCTTGGGATAGGAAACTAGAAGGAATATTCATTTGAGGGAGAATATTGGTTTGGATAGATGGTTGGGAGGTCACATGTGGGACACTTTGACCAGGGTATGATGGGGATACTTGTTAGGGTATATTGGTTTAGTTGGGGAATGGACTAGGAATACACATACATGGATTAGGATGTACTTGAAATTGCACATTTGGTTGTGTGATATTCTAGTTTGGGTTGACAATAAAGGTTTGACTTAGATTATTTTGTGGTTGGGATGGAGTGATATAACTATACTATGCCTGTTGTGGTTGAAAAGGGACATGCTGCTGACTAATCAAACCTTGTTGTTCAGTGGGAACTTATGGACCAAGACCCTATCTCTAGATTTGTGGCAGATTTTGAACCAATAGTTATCTATTAGGTACCTAAGAAACATGGGGACCTCCTTGTTACATGAATCCCTATAAGGAAGTGAAAGTAGGTTATATATTTGACATCTATTGTTGACCAATATTTAAATATTTTTGACTAGTCATTGCTTGGTTTTGAATTGACATATTAGTCTATGATTGAAGAGGTATGTTTGTCATTACCTGGTGAGGTGGAACATTTGTTTCCCCTGATTGAGGTAGCAATGTATTTTTACTATATTACATTGATACACTATATTGTGCCTATTGTTGTGGAATACTACTCATTACTTTTTGAGGAGGATTAGTGTTCATCACATTCTGTCATTGAGGTATGACTTTAGCCATTTTTTTATTACCTAATCCCATAGGTTGTACATTTGAGGAAGAAATTGATTGAGGTTGGGGTGTAGAAACTCCTACTCCCTAGTATGATGACCTATTCATAGGATTAATTATAGGTACATGTTATTGGCTAATTGTTTGCATGGTGGTACCACTTTGATCAGGATTAGATATTGTTTACACATTGTCTACTATGTTTGGCTCACTATTTTGTGTATAGGTCGAAGACACTTCTCTAATAATGAGCTTATGCATCAAGTTATCTATTGAAGCAGTTTATATGAATGGGTCAAAACTTAGATTATCTTATCTAATTACCTCTATCAACACTCCTATTGAAGGAACTAGGTCAATAAGAGGCTTACTTACCATGTTCATCCAATTGGAATCATGTCCTAGATTTAGGTAGGTTTGATATGCTATCTGCATTTAGTTAAAGTGATCTTCCATGATGTTTTTGCCTTATTCAGATATATTGGGATCTTGATACGTTGTTTGGACTAGAGCCATAGGATTGCTAGAAGAAGCCTATTGATCATAAATGACATTGAGGGGCACTCTTACTAGACTTAGTAAATTTTCATGGGTGAAGTCTACTGGAAATTTGGCCCCTACCTCTATGGCTCTAACTAAATCTCATCTTTGTTCTCTAACAAATATTGCTCAAACAAAATTAGATTATATGTAGAATCCATATTAGTAGAATATGACTATTGAAGTATTGGCTCATCCACTATAGGTATTATAGCTAGGTATTATGTGGTTTGCTCTTGGTCTTGTTCTAAATAAGGTGGTGTGTTAACCAGATAGTTAGCCAATGGATCTTATCTTTGGGCCCCTAATTGAGTATTATAAGAGGGATAAGAATCCATCTCATAAGCAATATTATCTGCATAGGGGTCTTGCACCATTTCATCCTGTGACACCACATTACTAATCCTTAGATTGTACATGAGTCCACTACAAGTGTAAGAATACATGTTGGGATCCATATTTAATGCTTTTGTGATAAGAGTTCTACAAAATCTAAAAAGGACAATGTCTAAAATAGATGATGTTACAACTTGGTCTAGATTTTTCAAAAATATCGAAAGGTTTATGCAAAGGTTTGTGAGGAAATAAGCTAGTGTGAAGTATCTAACGTTTCACTATTCACACAAAGATAAACAAATAAATGAACCAAAAATCAAAATGCCAAACTCTAAGGTTGAAATGTTTCAAATCAGTATAATCTAGAAATTTAAAAGTTGCTAGGTATTTTGGCCAAACATGATGTCAAAATCTAGGCTCAATCAAGGCATGCGCTAGGACTCTTGGCCAAATGATGTCAAAAGCTATACTTTGAAATAGATGAAAGTTTTAATCTAACAGGTTTGAAACACTTCTAATAAACACTAGGTATTTGATTCTTGGTCATGAACTTGATCAACTAGGTTTAAGGTATGAAACAAAAGGCACTTTTATAGATAGTTTATTTTCTCACAAAAAAGGTATAAAACTTGGTTCTTTTGACAAACAAGCTAGACAAAAGTGAACAGTATAACTATTTAGACAAAAGATCACAAAAGTACACTTGGATTGGTCTGAAAATGTAGGAAAAAATTTGAAACTTTATGCAAGAGGGTTTATGAAATAATTTTTGAAATGTTTTGAGAAATTCAATGATGCTATACTACCCAAAAGGTGTGATAAAAAGGTTTGTTTTAAAAACTCTCTAAGGTAAAGACGTTTTCCTATAATTTTGACAGCATAACACTACTTTTCTTGATTCAAAATGTTGTGGTGCATAAACTTAAATTGCAAGTGTTTAGCACAAAATCGATTAAGTCTATCAAATTATGATAATGATTATGAGTCTTTAAATGGCCTTCAACCTAAATTAGAAATTAAACCTAAGTTCCCTCAAGTTTAGTACAAATGGTGAACCAACTTAACACATCAACCTATGAACTTATAAAGGTGTAATTCTGAATTTAGATTATAAGTGAAGGACTTAAACAACTTTGGTAAAGGTCTAGACTCAATTGGGTAGCATAACTATGCCAAAGTGAATGATATGACTCTCAATCTTTTTATGAACTTTGAACAAGGAAAATTGATGATCTCATGTAGATAACATAACACCTCTTTATTCAAAGGAAAATTTGGACTATGTGTTTAGTTTGGATTGTTTGTTTACACCAAGTTTTGACTCCAAATAAGATTTTAAACTAGGATAATACCAACTAATTAATCATTCTTAGATCCTAAACTGACAAGGTTGCTTAGTATTGTTGGAATCCATTAATATACGTCATTTGAGAGGATTTTAAATGTTCATCCAAAAGTATAAGTGCATTATATAGTAGGGGTTTTACACCCGCCTTCTCTCAAATGATAATACTATGACATGGACCTTGAGGTGCACCTTGCACCAACAATACTTCTATTTCAAGTGGGGATTTGTCTAAGATCTAACAAGTTTTCAAATGATCTAGGGGAATCAATTGCACAATGACTTTAACACCAAATAATGCAAAAGAAAAGCATGGATTTTGGGTCTATATCACTTGGATTATTGCAAAAATGTCTAATCATTTTTGAAATCACTACATCTTATTATTCGTTTAGTGTAGTGCAATGTCCAAAGTGATACTACATCCTGTGTGAAACTTCAAAGGAGCTAAATGAGTCAATGTCAAGAGATGAAACCCTAGGTCAAAGCTTCCCTAAAGAAGTTGTGGGAGGTGATGAAGTCCCCCTCACAAGCCAATTTTGCATAAAAATAAAGAAAACATGAAAGTTAAAAGACTTTAGGGTCATTTTTAAGGTCACCTAAACTTTGATGAGTTTTTGGGAAGTGTTTTAGATGACTTTCTTTCTAAGCCTTGGACTAGGCTACTTGCAATAGAAATGGTGCTTTTGATTCCAAGGGTTCCTTATAGGGGACAAATGGAAGAGCATACATGCAACATCCCTCTTTTTACCAAACAAAAATTTGATTAAATAACTATTGAAAATAATAATTGACAAGTGTGTTCAATTTTAAGCCCAAAATGAAAGATTTGGTGGTGTTCATTTGACCCCTTGGTCTTAGTTGCAAACTTTGAAAACACTCACCAAAAACATCTAAATTCTTTATTAAACACCCAAAATAAGGTTCCTAATTGATTTTTAGGCATGAAAAGGTGATTTAAACATGTTTTGAGCAAATATCAAGCTTGGTCCTGCAACAAAAATGTTAGCATATCTTTTAGCTTTGAAGCTTTTTTTGGTTTGAAACAATGAACTTCGGAAAAATAGCTCTCAGGTCTATGTTTTTGGAAAAACATAGTGACCAACATCCGTTATATACAATTGATGACAGTTACCTTGGCTAACTAAAATCTAACTGATGTCAAAAATACTAACTGGATGTCAGTTAAGCTATGTAACCGATGTCGGTCTTACTTAGTGACGTCAGTTACTGTGTAAAACTGTGGAAAAAAAAATGGAAAAATAAAGTTAGAAAATAAATTTGTGAGAGTTTTAAGGGTCCAAATAAATATTTTAGAGTTGAAAAATTATCTTTAGGTATGAGATGTGTCTAGTCCCACTGGGTATACCATTATGCGATCTAGGAATTTGACTCAAGAGGATGGTTAGTATGGTGTTAGTTCCAAAATAAAAACAAAATGAAAGAAACACACTAAATAGCATAACATATCTAGGCCTAGACACTAGGGAGAGCTTAGTTAACAAACATGAATAAAACATACAACTAAAATGTAAAATAAACTTCTTTTATGCACCTTGGATGCTCCAAAATGCTTGTTGTAGTGGCTTGCTCAGCTTGTGCTCATGAAGTCCTTGGAAATGGAAGTTTGGCTACCTTCATCTCTCCTTGGAACCTTTGGCTTGTAGCTTGGCTTGGATTGGAATCAATTTTTCATGGTAAAACTAATTTTATGAAGATTTTATAGCCATTTGAGCATTATAACTTTGCATAATCAAGACTTAGAAATGATGTGATAAGGCCACCTATTTATAGATTTTTGTAAATGTCTAGAATCAACCTGAACCATCCATCTCAAGATTAAGATGTGTGGTTGAGGATTAATTAAAATTTTGGAATTAAGTTTCTAATTATCCTCATCATGACATTGGAAGAAGGTGAAATTAAGAGGCATGGAGGGCATCATGGAAGGCATTGATGAGGCATGGAGGGCATGAATCCTGATATTTATGGCATTTATGGCCTAGGGATGTCTTCCCAAGAAATGAAGTCACTGGATGATGTAGATATTCAATATTTATTTCCAAAAATAATTTTTAAACAAGTTTCCATGGAATTATTAGTTATGCCTTAATTTGGGTTAATTAGCTCTCAGGCATGATTAAGCACTTTGTGCACAAATTACTCAGATTGATTAGAATGCATTGTTATTGGTCCAAAATTTGATTGGATTGGAATTGGAAGGCAATACTAGATGCATTGGATCCATTATCCCATTTAGGATGTTGATTAAAAAAAATAACAAAGGCACATGTCTCATGCATAATATTTGATATGAAAGAGCAATCCTGAGCACCTAGGTGCAAAATTGGAATTTTGACTCAGAATGTTATGATCAAAGTTAGCTGGCCCATCAATAGCATTGCCCCATTTAGGGACACCCTAGCCAAAATTGGCACTTTAATATTTTATTTTCACATAATTTAGCATGTTTTATTGTTTTTAGGCTAAATTATGCATTTTAGGTGGAAATTAGCCAAAAGCCTGATTGGAGGTTATCGGTGGCCAATTTTAGGTGTCACATACATTACTTATTTATTATTTGACCTTTATGTCTATATTATTCAAGTTTATCTAAGTATTTTGAAGGAATTTTTCAATGAAATTTTAGTTCAATTATTTGATCCTATAGGTGTGAGAATTCATGTTCACCATGATTGTGTTTTGAGCCAAGATGACTGTTCCACATTTGTTGAGTGAAGTAAGTGTTTAAGGTTCCTTGATAAGAGTTGATGAATATAATGAATATATTGTGTTTTTTGAGACATATTTTACCTTTCATGATTTTTTTAAGTTGAAAATATAGGGTAAGGTTTTGATATGAAGAAGCCAAAATGGCTTAGCAAACTGTGTTAAGACATTAAGATAAAAGTTTGAGAGATTGGTTTAAAAGACCAATGGTTGTCTCTAGAATTTGAAATATAACTATTAGAGGTTGATATAAAATATAAGTAGAATATATTAATTTGTATTTTAAGTCATGAAAGTTTCCTTTCAAGTTCAAATAACAAATTTTTTCATGACTATACTTTTGGAGGCTACAATCAATTTGAGTGATCACTTTGCATAGGTGAGTTGGAGGTTGTTTGTATTGAGATAGAGAACCCAATGAGTTTAAAGTTGTTATAAAAGTCTCAAAGTTATATTTAAATGTGTGTGTCTTCATAATAAGTCCATATTCAAGTGTTGGTAGTAAAATTTTTTTGAATGTACTTTGATAGTATTTGGCTAGCCTGAGTGGTCATTTTGCCAGAGTTGGTTTGAGGCCTTTTGGCCTATGTGAAGATATCCAATGGAAATATAGAGTTTTTTTAAGTCATAAATGATCTATAAATATTATTTTTTCATATTTTTATGTGTAATTTTTGGTCTCTTGATTAAAATATGAGAAATAGACTTTCTACGTGTATGAATGGCTAATGGCGAGTAGGCTAAATGGCTTTATTCAAGTGGTGAGTTGGACCTCCAGATGGTGTGGAAATTTATGGACGTTTTAAAGGGTATATTAAAGTGAAATTTGAATTTTTTAAATCATTTTTTTAGGCTAAAGTTTAACCAAGTGGTCACAAGTGTAATGTCTGGGTGTGAATGCCTAATTACTTTAGGTCTCCATTAGGCCTAATGGAGGACTTAGGCTTTAAGGGAAATGACCAACCAAAGTAGTGGTTGTTTCATGATAGTAATGTATTTGTGGACATATTTAAAGGGTAATTAATGTATGGTAAGGATATTTTGCAACCAAGATGGTTAGATGAAGTGTGTGGTATAAAAGAAAGGCCAAATAGGCCTATTTTTTAGCAAGTTAGAGAAGAGTGGATATAAACAAAGGAGAGAGACTTTAAAAGAGAAGGAATAATTAATTGAGTACCATAAAATGGATAATATTATAATTCATGCATATCTAATAAATTTTTATATATGTGGATACACAAATCATTGGATTTAATGAGCCGAGAAGAGGAATGATTGAGTGAGTAAGCCCAATAGGTTGTTTGAGTGAGTTTGAAGGGTAAAGAATGAAAAAAAATTATGTCATCATCAGTTGAGTCAAAAATAGGGGTTCAATGTGATTTTATATTCAAGGTATCTGATTTGGTGATTAGTTTCCTATGAGGTTGGAGCCTCCTTGTAAGTTGGAGCTTGAAGAAGACTAGTTGGGTGGGTGTTAAACTAGGTAGGGGTTGGATCTCCTTGTGAATTTGGTGCTTCAATAAACTTTATATCTTGACATTATAGGATATTATTCCATGTACATGGTTTAGTGGGTTTAATTCCCCAATATGGTTTCCCACACATCTCTTTTGTTCTCTTGTATGCTTGTGTAGTTGCTTGTTTATCCATTAATCTTGTATGTGTATGAATGTTTTTTTTAAATGATGAATGGAATTGAATATAAATTATTATGAAACTAATTCATCCACCCTCTCAATATCTACTTCCAAAAATTGGTATTATATCATGACCTTTGGAGGAGGCTTGATAGCCTATAGGTGATCCTAAGTAGCTTAAAGTATGATGAGGATAATGTTTATCTTGTTTGTAATAATGGATAAGTTTGTGAGGATCATGGTTGAGGTTTGAATAAAAGTATACATGATGGTATTATAAAGGTTGAAGAAGAAATATTATGTTAAATCTAAGTCCAAAATCAAACCTAAGTTGATAAACAAAAGGACCCTGAACAACATGTTGAAATATAGAGCTTATTAAAGGTGGTCTAATTGGTTAGCTAACGTGGTAGAAGAAAGGTAAGAATGTACATTCTTGTTTGTATAGTGATCAATCATATATAATTTGAGGTTATTAAAGATATCTATAGTTCTAAAAGAGTGCTTGGTAAGCATGCATGATGCCTCAAGAGATTCAGTAACCATTGGAATTTAAATCTAAATGATTGTATTATTAAGGTCTTTATGATATGGTAGACTAGTGTGACTTACTAAGTTAAATGATGAACTTGGGCACTCAAAAATACTGATCAAGATGATTGAAGGTGTTCTCAAGGTAATAAAACACCTATAGACACTTTGTGAGTAATTAAATTGATCTCAAACTTCAAGAGCTAGCATAAGAGGTGAAAGTTAGTGATTTGAGGGTTTCAAGATGAGTTATGACTACAAACCCTAGGTGTGCCCTAATGATGAAAATGAGTTCATTCTTTGTCTTTGGAGCTTAGTGAGAGTCAAAAGGATGGAGTGAAAGATTGTCTACAATGGTTATCATTCTTAAGATGCATGTATTAGCTTAAGTTGAGGTTTAAGAAGCCTATATTAGAACAAGGGTGTGTAAGTTATTACTTGGTCAACAAGACCATTTTTTTAAGGTTAGAGATTCATAAGATCACTTATTATCTTGAAGGATATTTTTGAAAGTTATCTTGAAGGTTGTATGGGTTATAAATGCACTTATTTTAGAGGTTGAAGAATGTTGTTTCAAGAGTTGAATTGGGTGTAGACATCAAAAATCCACATACCATGATTCTGAATATCAAAATTCCCCCAAACCACCTTAAGACCCCCTTGGGACCAATTTTACCTTTTGACTACAAACCAAGCCTAACTATGGTTAGTTTGACCAATTAACTTAACCTACCCATTTATCCACTATTTTCCTTGGCCCTTGACCATCGACAGTGAGGTTGACTATTGATGGTCACCTTGACCATCAGCGATCAGGGTCTACCATCCCAAAAGCCAACATGCAAAACATACACCTTGTTTTTATAAAAACATCTTATCTAAATCCATGTGAGAGTAATTGAATTCATGAGTTAAAATTTGAAAACCTACTTAACATCTTGTTTCACCTCTTGCCTATGCCCATAAAAAGAGAGGATCAAGAAGGTGAAATCCATCTGCAATTATTATTAAGAGCTTGTGCATCCAAAATTTTTTTTGTAGGTCAATAATTATCAATGATCTAGTGATCTATCCATCACATCAAAGATCCAACTTGATGCCATCTCTCTACCAAAGTTTCAAGTACCATTACTCTATCAAAATTATGCCAGAATCCACCAACATACTAACCACCTCAATTAATCACCAGATCAACCTTCGATAAGATAAGTACTTATTTTATGATATTAATTTTTATTTACATTTTTAAATCAACCTAACACCATCCCATCTCTTGAAATATAACTTTGTGATCTTGTTAACCAGCTATTTACCAATCTAG
Source organism: Torreya grandis (assembly GCA_037957365.1). Classification (NCBI taxonomy): domain Eukaryota; kingdom Viridiplantae; phylum Streptophyta; class Pinopsida; order Cupressales; family Taxaceae; genus Torreya; species Torreya grandis. The sequence goes on from JARHVA010000487.1 coordinate 3,918,270, forward strand.
ACCTACACATAGTAACTATCGATGGTTGTCCTAACCACTGATGGTATGTCCAACTATCGATGGTCATCTTAACTGCTAACAGTCACCTTAACCATCGATGGTCACCCCAACTATTGATGGTCACTATGGTAAAAATTAATATCAAGTTTTTTTACCCTCTTACCCCCAACCAAATCTAGTTTTCTATGTCCCTACCTATTCACAAACTCCTGCCTAATTTTTTGAAATAGACCTAAGCTATTTAACACTAGTATTGACTTGTTTATCACTATATTAGTCATTTATAGTCTATTTATTTATAAAGCATCTCTTGTGTTAAATTTAAGTACTTTTTGATTATTGATTCAAGTAATATATCATTCCATTTATAAACTTAATTATTTAAAATGTGTGAATTCACAACCCCTAAGAAAGCTCTTGCTTATGGGATCTAGTTAGCACTAGGCAATCCACTCATATATCTATTTAACCAATCATTTGAATTAGTGATGTATTATTTTTAGGTCATCCTCCCAATCGAAAGAGGAGTTCTTCACAATCATCTAATTCAATGCGTGCACAATCAAATAGGTTTTTCAACCATACCTGCATTTAGTTTCTCCTTCTTCCCTTTTCAAAATATAAGCTGAAATTCATAGAAATATTATGGCATGCCTGATGGGACCCTTGTGTATTTACTTGGGTTTAATTTTTTTTCATATATATATTCTTCTCTCTATTATGTGCTCATAAACAAAATCTAAAGTTTCTTTTGGGCTTAAAATTAAGTGCATACATCGATTGCTTTCAAGTTTAGCTCACATAGTTTAACTTAAAGAAAAATAATCCTATCATAACATCACTTTTTGTTGCACACACTAAACCAAACCACCTTCATCAATTAAACATAAAAAAACTTGAGATAAGGCCCAACTAGGATTTCATCACCTAGTGGTCACCTTACCCTTTCTTGGAAATCCTAATTAGAGGTCATTAACAATGGGAGAACCAACTCAGCTCTCTAGTTGAGTATAAACTTTGAAAATCAATATATATTGACTAACCACCTGATACCCTTATCGCTACGGTGTGTGAAATGAGGGGGTAGGCCCTAATACCAAGCAATGTATTTATTCCCAATATAAATTCCTTTTGAGTGACTAAATAACCTAAAACCATCCATATATTTCCTCTCTATTACCTATTCTACAATCCAAACTTCTGTCACAATTTTTTTTTAAATCTTAAGGCATAAGCCAAAAGAGAGACTAAAAGGAACTTTAGGACTTGTAATCTAGGAATTTGACTCAAGAAAGGATGGTTAGTATTGTGTTAGTTCATAAAGGAAAACAAAGTGAAATAAACACACTAATAACATAAAATCTCTAGGCCTAGACACTAGGGAGAGCTTAGTTAACAATCATGAATGAAACACATAATTAAAATGCAAAAGAAAACTCTTTTACCTTCCTTGGATGCTCCAAAATACTTCTTGTGGTGGCTTGCTAGGCTTGTACTCATGAATTCCTTGGGAATGAAAGCTTGACAACCTCCATCTCTCCTTGGCACCTTTCACTTATGGCTTGGCTTGGCTTGGAATTAATTTGACATTATAACACTAGTTTCTTGAAGCTTTTTGGAACCAATCCCGCAATATAACTTTGCACTAATTAAGCTTAGAAATGATTATGTGAGACCTCCTATTTATATATTTTTGGATTTGTCTAGAATCAACCTAAACCATCCATCTCAAGATTAAGAAGTGTGGTTGAGGATTAATTCAATTTTTGGAATTAAGTTTGTAATTATCCTCATCATGTCATTAGAATAAGGGGAAATTAAGAGGCATGGAAGGCATCATGTAAGGCATTGATGAGGCATGAATCCTAATATTTATGGCATTTATGGCCTAAGGATGCCTTCCCAAGAAATGAGGTCACTTGATGATGTAGATATTCAATATTCATTTCTAAAAACAAGTATTCAACAAGTTTACATGGATTTATTAATTAGACCTTGATTTGGGTTAATTAGCTCTTAGGCATGATTAAACACTTTGTGCACAAATTACCCAAATTGATTAGAATGTCTTGTTATTGGTCCTATATTTGACTGGATTAGAATTGGAAGTTCACATCAGATGCATTAAATGCATATTTCCATTTAGAATGTTTCTAAAAACAAATAATAAAGGCACATGTCTTATGCAAAATATTTGATAGGAAAGAGCAATCCAGAACACCTAGGTGTAAATTTGGCATTTTTACTCGAAATGAATTGATCAAAGTTAGCTAGCCCATAAATTACACTTTCCCATTTAGAGATACCCTGGCCAAATTGGCACTTGAATATGTCAATTTCACATCATTTAGTGTGTTTTAATGTTTTTAGGATAAATTGTGCATTTTAGGTGGAAACTAGACAAAACCCTGATTGGAGGTTATCAGTGGCTAGTTTGAGGTGTCTATAGGACTTAACATGCTTTCTAGAGTGTGATTTGTTTTCTTTGATCATTTATTTTCTTCTCTCTATTTTATTGGTGTGATTATTTGTGTTCTCTCTTTCCCTTATCTCATATGGTACTAACTCATCAACAATTAAAAAACTTAGCAAAATAAAACCCATCACCAAATCGATCAACCTCTTCTACCACCTCATCCATGGACTATGTCTCTAAACCAGTAGACTCTCCTCACCCTTCAAGAATTACTCCTTTCCCTTAGGAGGGTCCCTAAGGAGATGTAGACTTTTTCACCTTCTTAGATAACAATCTAGTGGCCTTTTAGCATTATCTTAACACCATGCCTCATCGTATCCCTGCTTCGGTTCCACTTATAGATCCACCTTACGGCATGCCTCCCCACCTTATGGGAAACACTTATATTTACATGGTCACTACCCAACCATTGACTACCCAAGCCTCTTCATCCACCATAAATCCCTTTGATACTACTATGGAAAACCACCCTATCCAACCTAAAAATACCCTTATACCTTCCACCACCACCAACAACTCCTCTACCTTAAAAACAACCCAACCACTAGCCACATGTAATCCCCTCACCATGGGAGTACCTATCACAAATATTTCCAATCTTCCTTTGACTACCTCCAACCTACTGACCACTACTTCACTTCAAAATCTTGTGGTACTTATACCTTATACCTTACCACCACTCCTACCCAATAGGTGCTTATTGCACCAAACTTGAGTTATATCCCTAACCCACAAGGGAATGTACCTCTACCTACTACACAAGCACCTATATCTACCTACCCTTACATATCTTCCACCCAAATTCCAGTCTCTACATACCAATATGTGGTGGTTCCTCAACCTCTTACCAATTATCAATATGTCACCCAACCATCACAACAATATGCACCTTAAAACATTCCAGGTGCACACATACAAATAGATCTAATGAAAATTCTCATGGATAAGATGACTACCTTAGAGTCATTCATCTCTGGAGCTCAAAACATCCTATCATATGATCAGATCTTAAATGAGCTCATCCACCCATATGTGCTTATCAAACCATATCCTCCTCAATGGGAACTTCCCAAGTTCTCCAAGTTTTAGAGCAAGGAGGATCCCTAATATCACCTTAGGGAATTTAGACACTCATGAAATTTGAGTGCCTATGATGATGCCCTCCTCCATACTTTTTCTATGTCCTTTTCAAGACTAGCATTGGATTGGTATAGTGCCATAACCAAGCACTCTTTATTCTCCTTCACCCAACTGACCCAAACCTTATTTGATCACTTTTTGATAAATATCTCCAAGAAGGTTTCCATCACTGACCTTTACTCTATATGTAAATTTGATGATGAATCTATTACCAATTTTGTAGCTCATTAGAGGAGCCTGATTAATCAACTCTCCTTCTCCTTGCCCCAACCCAAATTGATTGAAATTTTTTCCTAAGCATGTGCTAAGCACATCTCTTCTATACTGCATGTTCAAACCTTCAAAAAATTTGAAAAATCTTTTACCATGGTGCATAAGCTATAAAATAGAGCCATTGATGAAGGAAAGATAAAATTGAAAAATAAGAACTCTACCTACAAAACTAATTAGGCCTCTTCCTCTAAATCAAACAACCAAACCAACACTAGGACCAAATGTAAGGGAACTAGGAATGCAATTTTCCTTAAATCTACTTCTCCACCATCTATCAACCAACCAAATTCCTCTAGCTCCTCAAAGTAAAACATGAGACACCAAAACTAGAACACCCAAATTCAATTTACTCCACTTGGGGAATCCTATGCTTCAATCTTGGAGAAGTCATTAAAGGCCAACATCATATATCTTCCTCTTATCAAACCACCTTAATAATTTAATTCTTCTCATCTTTCACCTAGCTGGTATAATGAGAATAATCTATGTGCCTTCCATCGAGTAGTAGGGCATGATGTTAGTAGGTGTAATACCTTCAAGAGCATTGTCTAATATATCATTGATAAGGGGGGGATTGTGTTGGATAACCCAAACACACCTCAAAACCAAGCCCCTAGCATATCTAGGAAACTTTCCCCCAATCATGCACCTACCAAAAATGAGAGCAATAAGGTTAAGTGTTCTCATGATGCCCATACTATTAACATGGTTCTTGGCATGCTCGTTGCTAAGAAACCTACCACCCAACCTATCTATTCCTCACCCTCTCCCCTTATTGAGGTAGTGGATTTACCTTCTCCTCTTTTAGATACCCAAACTAAGGAAGAACCCCTTTATCCTCCTCCACTTATTGAGGTATTGAAGTCATCAACCCCTCCTTCCACTGACATACTAGGACAAGCACCCATTTTACCTTCTCTCTCAACCATTGAGAAATTTAATCCCCCTTTGGAGATCATTATCGAAGAGGAAGCCCCCATATATATGACTTTAATTGAGGATCCACCCCTACAAACCTTGCATCCTTTGATTGAGGAAAAGGATGAGGTTACCATTCCCCTTTCTCAACCTATGGGCTTATTCTTTGAGTCCACCACCCAAGGAATCAACCCAATATACAAACCCTTCTCTAGATTAGTTTAGAGTTTGGATTTTATCTCCAAACCTGACATGGATTAATCCATCTTTTGGGAATAGTTGGGGCTCCCTTACATCACCAAATAGGAACCTCCAACCACACCTTTGGTAGACCAACCCACAACTTCCATTATTTTCACTCCTACCTTATCAACCAAACCATTAACAACCTCTACCAACCCAATCATTTTTCAAACATCAAAAGCACCTAAACCCCAAACAACCAAATCACTTGCTCTAAACAAATGAACTTAACCAACCAAAAACCTTGGCACATTCCCTACACTGAGCCTTAATCACCCATCTGTGAAAGTGAATCTCACCTCACCAAACCCATCAACCAGACACCAAGGTAAATCAACTAAGGAGGCAAAGCCATCAAAAGGATATAGAGATAAAATTTCAGCTCCTTTAACCTTTCCCTCTATTTTAGGGCCTCATCCCTCCACTTTGACTAAAAAACCAACTGTCTCAACCAAAACCCCACCACCACTTCTGGTTACACCTTGATAGTTAATTTTTGACACACTTATCTTTAATGCACCAACAATAACCAATCTACCTACCTTGAAACCTCCCACCTCCACTTTATCAACCTCTTCCTTACCAAAACAAAAACCACCAACCAAATGTACCACCTTACCCAAACCTTCCATCACCAAACCCATGCCCAAAAGGACTTCCACCTTACCAACCAAGATTAAAAATCTAAAACCTTCTCCACCTTCAACTGAAACCTACTTTACCATTTTCCAAAGGTTATTTCACACTTCTTGCTTGACCTTACCCCCATTAGGTCATTCAACCCTCTCAAATCAAAATCCATCTAGTATAATGACCACCAAGTGTGCTCCTATCATAGGAAACTAAGTCATGACATAGATAATTGCATAACTCTCCAAACCATTATCCATTAGCTCTATGATGAGGATGATATATTATTGTAAGAACCTCCCATGGGCCCATTACCAATCCAATGATCAATAACCACTAGCAAAAACCTATCTATTCCTCCACTCTCACCTTAGAGTGATGAGGAACCAAAAAATTCTCCTACCCCAATTAATCTCTCTATCTATACCATTCATGTGGTCATGCGAGCACAACAAAAGGATAAGGGGAAGGCCAAAGTGTCTATTCTATGGACATAGCCATATTCTACCTCCCAACCAAACCAAAATCAAACACCTTCACCTTCAACCAAACCCAAGGTATCTATCTTGGGTACCTCCCAATCCAACCCCTTCGAGTCCATTAGGAGAGTAGTGCTCAAACAAATTCACTAGACCCTGGTAAAGATGAGATTATATGAGGTCATTAACACTTCACCTCATCATCACCAAGCAATGATTGAGGCATTGTAGTTAGTATAAATCTAACCTAAATACCCTCAACCTCTAGCAACCTTTGTCAGTGCTTTCCAAATTTCCAACCTTGTCACCTTCAAAGATACATAAATACCTTCCATTTGTCCTTATGACCCAGATCCCCCTCTCTTCATTATTGCTTACATCAACTAACCCCACATCAAATAGGTCATGATTAATGGGGGATCTAGTATTAACACCATCTCCTCCCATGCCTATAGCCAAATCAACTTGCCAAAAAATGTCATGTTCAAAACCTCAGCCATCCTTCAATCCTTCAATGATACCATGACCACTACGCTAGGAACTATTGTCCTTCATATCCATTTAGGGCCCCACATGCTCCCCAAACTCTTATATGTAGTGGAAGGTGAATTTTAATACCATGTTTTATTGGGATAACCTTGGATCCACTCCATGGGTTTGTTCCATCTACCCTTCATCATTGCATTAATTTTGAGTACAAAGCCCTAGTCATAAGCCTTCAAATTGCATTAGACCTAGAAGTCAAAACAATCAATATCTTTGGTGACTCCCAACTTGTGGTCAATCAAATCAATAGCTCTTACCAATGTAAGAATGATGTTTTGTAATAGTACAAATAACTGGTTGAAAACTCTTAGCATCATTTGAACACTATTACATCTAATCAACCCTATGATCTACCAGTAAATTCATTGATACAATGGCTTCCCTCACCTCTCAGATCTTGTCTACACCCTCTAACTCTCAGATATTTGTCATTATCCATAAACTTACCTAGCCTTCTTATGTGAAACTAGATTTTCCCACCATTTTCAATGTGGAAGAGACCCAACCTGACCTTTAGTATCAACAAATATTCAACTATCTCAACCTTGCCATCATCCCTTATAACCTTTCTAGGAATGTTTGAAGAGCATTTATCTAGAGCACCTCACATTATACCATACTCAGGGGAATTCTTTATAAAATGGCTTTGGTAGTGTTCTCTTCCATTGCCTATGCATTCATGAAGCCTCTCACACTATCAAGGAAATACATGATATTATCTATGGGGGACACTTTAGTGGCCTCATCATAACTAAATTCATCCTTCACTTTGGCTATTACTATCCTACCCTTAACCAATATTGTTTTGATTATGTGAAAAAGTGTGTTAAATGCTAACAACATGCCAATTTGCATCATGCACCTAGCCATAACCTTTGCATTTCCATCTATTTCTAGCCTTTTTCACAATGGATTATAAACCTTATTACTAAAATTAATCCCCATTATTTTTAGTGACACCATTCTATCATCACTGCAACTAAATATTTTACCAAATGGGTAGAAGTTATTCCTTTAGTCTCAACCAAAATGGAAAAGATTATAGACTTTATCAACCATCACATCATCTATCACTTCATTGTTCCTCATAATATTATCACTGACAATGGTAAATATTTTAAGAAAAATCAATTTTAAAGTCTATGTGATGCATTCAACATTATATTAAGCTTCTCCTTGCCCTATCACTCTCAAGTGAATGGACAAGCAAAAGCCTCTAACAAAACTCTTAACAACATGCTAACTAAAATGGTCAATGCATCTAGTTGGGATTAGCATTTGCACATCACCTTTTCCTTATGGGCATATCATACTAACATTATAACCCCTATGGGTACTACCCCTTTTTCTCTTGTGTTTAGAGTGAAGCCTATTTTGCCTCTCGAAGTCCAAATACCTTCTCTTTGCATATCTTTGTAAGATCTAATTTTTAGGGCAATTATCATTAGCACTATTTATCCCAACTTGAGCTGCTTGATGAGAATCATTTATCCACCATCACCCATATTCATGTCTATCAAGAGCACATCAAACATGCCTATAACAAACACCGTAGAGTATGAGAATTCAACATCGAAGACCTTGTTTTAAAGGAAAATCAACATGTCACCAATATGAAGAAAAGCAAGTGGGGCAAGTTTGCTTTCAATTTTCTTGGACCCTATATCATAAATCACAAGTATGGATTAGGAGCTTATTGGTTATCCTCTCTTGATGGAAACCTAGAACCTGATCCCCTCAATGCTTCACATCTATGTCTATTCTTTTGTTAAGAAGGATCAATTTCACCTTTTGTTTTAACTTAAGTTCATCCCTTGATTTCAACCACATTTCATCTCCCTATTTTAGGGGAAACTTATTATAAGTGAATCATGTGATTACCCATCACAATCATATCCTAATATTGAATAATGGGTACCATGGCTCTACCCATGGCATGATTCTCATGGTACTTTCCATCCCTTTTATGGGACAGATTCCCATGATCATTGTCACCTAAACCTCTTTCAACCCAAATAACCTTCTTGTGCATTTAGTTTTACCTTCATAAAGGTGAACCCTTAAGCCTAAATAAATAATTCTAAGTCAAACAAAAATAAAAAAAATACTAAGTAAAAATCCAAATCAATAGCCATCATGGGTCATTCCTAGCATTCACAGACTGCTCCCTTGAAGGATAGTTATTGAAAAGATATTTGAAATTGCTCAAAGTAAGGTGGACTTCTCCCTTGAAGGAAAACTATCAAAATCATTTATAAAATCATACAAACTTAGACCACTCCCTTAAAGGATGGCTGAGAAATGAATTTATCAAAGCAAACAATTTCTTGTCAACAACAATTAGCTTCCCTGACCCTCCTAAGCAAATAAGTAAAAGACCATTATCAAGCAATAACAAAATCATATAATTTTTAAAGCCACAATCAGATGTCATAAAACAAACTAAATATTGAAATACACTATCGTATTTCATAGGTGGACTTCCTGCATCGATCATTCTACACTTTATATGACATAGAATTGTTTATACTGACTCTTCAGACACCTATAGAAGAGGATGCTAATCTCACAAGAAGGTTATATTTTCATCTGTCTCCCCTTTACAAAATATAATCAAGGGATTTTGAGCTTAATTAACATTATGTGGTCAAGACACCTTTTTACCCAACTAATGAATGTTAATGCAAAACATTCGAAGGGCTTATGTTCATTAAGCCAATCCAACTTTAGTTTTGTTTTAGTCCTTGTCAAGAAGAACCATCCTTCTCTCTTCTTATCCTCTCATGACTAGTTGGTATTTTCATTATGATGTTTGTCTATTTATTATATTCTTTATTCTTCCATCTAGTGTTGTTAATTAACTTACCTCATGTATTTTATCTTGAAAATTAACAAGCATATGAACGTGTGTCATAAGCAAGTGCATAACCATAATCAAAACCATAACAAGCATAATAACATCATAGTGTCCATGAGAAATAAAACAATCAACCATTTCATCACATGTCTAAATCTCAATAATGAAGCATGTACTCATTAAAAATTTAGCATACCATAAGCACACATGGCATAAAGCATATGCATCAATAAAAGCCATATCATGCTTAACTAGGTGAGTCTACATCAGTGTCTAACATCCATAACATAATCATAATCCATAAGAAATATAAACATCACATCATAAGCATTAATATCAAAGTAATCATAGACCATGAGCATGAGAAATAGATAAAGATCATATATATATATATATATATATATATATATATATATATATATATATATATATATATATATATATATATATATATATATATATATATCCAAACTATGTCTTATATATGCCCTAGGGGCACCAATATCTCCTAGAGCACCACTAGATACTAGTGCCTACCCCTTATAGTACCTGCTTATCCCCTAGATGCACCTATCTATCTAGCTATAGATGTGGTCCATTGGCATGGTGTCACCATGTTGGCATTGCCTACCAAACTAGCTCTATACTCACCCCATCAAAGTTCCATTAAATAATGAGTGAATAATATGGCCTCATAGTACCATAACCCCTAAACAGTGGCTATGTACCTTTGTATATTGATGGTCCCTACTGGACTTGTTGGTGCTACTACTGCTCTTTTGATCTATCTTAGAGCATCTCATTCTTGGGTAACCTAGGCTAGTGTAGCTCTAGCTTGGTCCCTCTCACCTATCACAGTGGCTACCTAACCCTATAATATAGTAACCTGACCTTGTAATATCTCCACCTACCCTTGTAATACTATGACCTATGCCTATGTAGTGGCTAATGTCACTCCTACCTATCCATCTAGGCCAGCCCCTTGTGCCTATACCCTCTGACCCCCTCTCCCATTTAGGTTCACATCTATTAGAAACCTACCACCATCACCAAAATATATAATTGCATATAAATATTGATACCATTTTATGTACCCATCTACAAGTCCAATGTCATTTATATATGGCATAGCTGATAGCTCCTTATGATCAAGCAAAATTGGTACTAGATGTGGCTCAAGAAATAAAATCTGAGTCCTCACACTTGTATTTTGGGAATGTGCCTATAATACCCTGAACTAGGCCAAACTATCTACACACCCTATCAAAGGGGATAATCTCTACCTCCCCATCCCACCTATTGAATATCCATCTATAACTCAATAGAGATAGGGTCTACCTCATGTAGCTAGGCCATACTAGAAACTAAACATAAGGTCTCTAAGTAATGTCTCCAATCACTAAAACACCTAATATACCCATGAACCAGTCTACATCATGTGCACCTCCCCCTACAACTAATGCATTGAAGTCACCTCTCTACTGCATGAATCTAACTAAGAACTCAATCTATGTATATCCCATCCATGGCAACCCCACTAACCTCAACACCCAAATGTGCTTATAGGCCTAGTAGTGTATAACTAGATTGACACTAATGCTATACCTATTATGGGCCCTGAACCCCCATAACTCTCTATATATTTGCACTAAGAGAATAGGTACCAACTGAATACAGTCTACACTAATAGAAACTCAACCAACACCCCTAGTAACAAGTATGGAAATCTCCCACTACTTGAGTTGGGAAGGGCAAAGCATGAAATGGAAATCATAAGCATAGTCATTAATCTCCACTTGCTTGACACCCTCTCATACAATATGTTATAGCTAAATCCCCTGCATGTCATTTGACCTAATCATGGTCATCACCAAAAAGTAAATCAAGGTGATCCTCATGCTCCTCCTGCTCTATATGGTAGATTGGATCACCCCATAGGGGTAATCATGTAATCTTGTGCACATCATCTAGTAGGATCATGATCTCACTAAATGATAGTAAAAATGTGTTCATAGTTGGATCCCATCTCTCAATGAGTGTTATGATCATGGATGTATGGAATGTCATGTGTTGGTAGTGCCTCATCACTCTTAGCCTAACCTCCTCCATATGCACCCAATTAATTAGGGTCATCCCCTCATATATATTTGCAAATATATGTAACCCTTGATCCACATTTATATCTACACTCAGGCTTGAAAACATTCATTAGCACATAACTTACTTATCTACACTTTGCCTGCCTATGACCTATACTTTTTTCTACATTTATCCCTCACCTATTTTACTATTGACTTTATCACATCACTTTCACCTAATACACTTAACCCAACCCTTTAATTAAACATTTTGAAGACCCTAATAAAATTGAACCCTTAACCTTTAATTTTAAAAGCATTTCCTTAACACTCCAAAATTTACCTAACCATTGATGGTTGTTGACCATCGACAGTCAAGGTGACTGTCGATGGTCACTATGTGTGACCACCGATAAAAAATACCTAACCCTAACCTACCCTAAACCAACTTAAAAAACTCACCTCTTCCCTATCAAATTTCACCCATTCCTATACCAACATATACCTTACGTAACCTAACTCCCGAATTTGAAATTCACCTACCCATTTTCAAAAAAATAATCAAACCCTACCTAGGGCACAAAACCTAAAACTCACCTAGCAAAACAACTGATACAACCACCCTCAAATATAAACCTAATGCTATAACAAACTCAAATACTCTATAAAAATTAAGGTATCCCCTAACTCATTTCATGACTACCATCAAGGACTAAACCATAGCCTTGCCTATCCTCATCTACATCCCTACCCAACCTGCATCCTTGCTGGTCCACTCAATCTACTCTCTACCTCAGCTAATAATCAAATTCCTCTATAGTCCTCATTAGTAGTATTTTTTCCACAAATGCCAAAATTCTAAAGCTTAAGGTCAACAAGTTACTATGAGTGAAATCACATTCAATTTTTACTTTTAATTGCTAGAATTTTAAGGTTTTCACCCTAACCATTGATGGTCAAGGTGACCATCGATGGTCACACTTTGGCCCCCTAACCATTGATGGTCAGGGTCTTCCCATTTTACCAAGTTATTTCTTCAATCCACTTTTTTAGTGCACAACTCATAAGCAACCCACCCATGGATACTACCTTCTCCACCCAACCCAACCACCTCATAACCTGCCATTCGTCCATTTTGGCCCAACTAGCATACATTTTGTGATGACTTTTACCTAGTCTTTTTTAACTACAACAACAACATTTCCATGTTGACCACTTTTGAACTTGTTCCCCCTTGTGCTTACCAAACCCACTATTGTCTTCTCGAGAGCACTTCCTATCTTAGATACCCATGATACTTGACCATTTTTGTTTTCACTAGGAGCACTTCCTACCTTGGATACTCATCAAAACATAGAAATTATCTAAGAGACTTGTATTTATGAGTATTCCTAGCTACCACACCTAAATATGATCACACAATCCACTTGTCACTTATCTTCCTAGCATCTACCCTTTTTTTACCAACTATGGCAACCTAGTTAATGTGTGATCTTGGCTATCACACCTTTTTGTTGCACTTTATGCACATATTTATGGTTCAAATGCCTAACCTATTACCCACCTTCATGACATACACCTTCGCCATCACCTTTTTTCACCTTATCAAACCTCTACCCAATTATATTTTACCTCATCAACTCTTGATTTAAGGGGGAACTCCTCCTCCCATACTTGGGGAAACCATGACCTTTGACCAATAATCCATTTTTTTTTTAAGCTTGTTGATTCAATCTGCATAAAAAAAAGGGTAAAATGTAAACACCATAAATCCACACATTATGATTTTGAATGGCAAAATTCCTATGGACCACCTTAGAACCCCCTTGGGACCAATTTGACCTTTTGACTACAAGCCAAGGCTAACCATGGTCAGTTTGACCAACTGACTTAATATACCCCTTTAGCCACACTTTGTCTTGGCCCTCAACTATCGATGATCAAGATGACCATCGACAATCACCTTGACCATTGACGGTCAGGGTCCACCATCCCAAAAGTCAACATGTAAACCATTTTCCTTTTTTTTCTATAAAATAACTCATCTAAATCCACATGTGAGCCATTTTATGGACAAGTTAAAATTAGAAGACCCATTTAAAGACCTAATTAATGTCTTTTTTCACCTTTTGCCTATGTCCATAAGAAGATAAGAGTAGGGAAATAAAATCCATCTATAATTATTATTAAGAGATTATGCATTTAGAGTTCTTTTTTTTAGGTCAATCATCATCAACAATCTAACTATCTAGCCATCACATCAGAGGGCCATCTTACCAGCACCACTCTACCAAAGAATCAAGTATCTTTACTCTATTTAAGTCATGCTATAATCCATTAGTAGGCCAACCACCTTAATCAATCACTAGATCAACCTTCGACAAGATAAGTACTTATTTTTTGATATTCATTTACTTTATTTGCATTTTAAAATCAGCCCAACACCAACCCATCTCTCAAAATCCAATTTTGTGATCCTACCAACTAGCTATTTACCAATCTAGACCTACATACAATAACCACCAATGGTTGTCCCAATCATCAATGGTCTATCCAACTACTGATGGTCACCTTGACTGTCGATGATCACCTTAACCTTCGATGGTCACCCCAACCAAAGTTGGTTACTATGGTATAAAATAATAGCAATTTATTTTCACCCTCTTACCCCAACCAAATCTATTTTTATATGTCCCTACCTACTCATAAAACCCTCCTTAATTTTTTGAAATAGACCCAAGCCATTTAAAACTAGTATTGATTTGTTTATCACTATATTAGTTATTTCTAGTCTATTTATTTAGTAAGCATTTATTGTGTTTAATGTTAGTACCTTTTGATTATTGATTCAATAATTTATCATTTTATTTAGAAACTTAATGGTTTAAAATGTGTGTATTTATATCCCTCGAAGAAGCTCTTGCTTTTGGGATCTAGATAGCGCTAGGAAATCCACTCAGCTATCTATTTAACCAACCATTTGTTTTAGTGTTGTTTATTTGTAGGTCATCCTCCCAAGCTAAATAGGAGCTCTTCACAATAATCTAACTCAACATGTGCATAGTCAAATAGGTTTTTCAACCATACCCACATTTTATTTATCCTTCTCTTTTCAAAATATAAGTTTAAATTCACTAAAACATTGGGTTTGTACCTTGTAGATGAGATGTTTCAAAAGGGAGAATGATCTGAGTATCATTGAATGCTTGTAAGTATGTTGATTTTTCTATATTTACATATTTAAAGATGTCAAAATTATATCATAGGTTCTTCAAAATTGATAAGGACTCTCAGACCTAGTTTGACTGCATATTGTCTGAGAGGGTACTTTGTAGTGTTTATAGCCTTAATAGTTTATGTTTGAAGAGTATTAGGTTGATGCTATGAGGAGTTTTATCTTCCATGTTGTGAAGTTTTTTATGCCTATTTGAGGTGGTCCTATTGACTCAAGCGGTCGGTAATAAGTGAGGAGTGGATCCATTTTGATTAGGTCTCCATGAGACCTATTAGTAATATGAAGGCTAATGGTGCCTTCATAATGAAAGTGAATGATTTGAAATTATCTAAAGCATGGAGGAGGTTTATGGAGGTTGGAAATGAAGTGTTCAATAGAATTTGGATCATTGGTAAGGTTAGATGGGTCATATAGTCTCATTAATGGTTTGTTGAGGAGATAGACTTATTTGCTTTAGGTCTCTATTAGACCTAATGAAGATGTGAGACCTATTAGTGTTCCCATGAGGGTATTGACTATGTGTGGATAGTCTTTTAAGAGTTTTTTGTAGACCTACTTGGTTGAGGAAACCTGTTAAATTTGGCATGATCTAGATGGAATAAGAAGTTAAGGGGAGCTAACTCAATTTGTTTAATAATCTTGGATAGAGCATGCACGACCAAAGGGGGAGCATGAGTCTAAAGTGAGGTAAGATTCAATTTGGATTGACCAAAAGGAGATATTTTAGAAATAAATCATCAAGTTTAAGTCCAAGGAATAGGTGGCAAGGTATGAATGGGTTCAGGTAAGATCAAGAGAAACTGGAGATCTATGGAAATCATGTGTCAAGCTAATGAGAAATAAGTCAAGTTGAAAGACAAAAGATCAATCACTCTTCATGTAAGCATTTGGTCAAGTTTTCTTTAGTATCATTAATTGAAATTAGAGTGAATAGATAAGGTGGTAGTTTTAAAGACCCTTTATCATTGATTTCAAAGGGGGAAAGAGATTAGATTAATGGAGAAGTTGTCTAGGATCAAGTCATTTATGGTTTGTCATCAATGTGATTTTACATCAATGACAAAGGGGGAGATTGTTAAAATATATCATTGATTTCAAGATGAGATTTGTCTTTGAGGTCATTGATTTCAAAAGAAGCACAAGAAGGTGCCTATGGTCATTAGTTTTTAATAAAGGTTGTTGTCATGAGAAGGCTTGAACATGAGATACCTAGTCCAATGAAGGAGCATGATAGCTCTGGGAAATGAATATATAGAGGCATAATAGTATGTTGGTCATATTTTAAATAGGTGAATAAGGTTTAAATAACATCTACAGTAGTAGGAAGATCAAATTTTGAGGTCTATTCCTGGCATAAAAGACATAGTGTGAAGGCACAAGCTTGGTAGCTTATTGGAGTAAGAAGTATGTGACCTATGTAAACATATATGGAAAATTGCGAATATTTAATGAATGAATTTTAGATGTGGTGAGGTATTAATATCAAAACAATAAGTTTTCAAGTATGTTCAAATACCTAAAGTGACTTGCAGCTGGAGGCCTAGTGTGCCAAGACACCTAGTGAGTACAAATAGAGAATGAAGATCAGATTATAAGGTAAGAGTTTTTGTATGAGCATGGTATGAATTTATTTTACATGTTTATGATGTATTTATATTAATAAAATAGGTTTCCAAGTGTGTTTAAGATCCAAGTATGACTAGTGGTTATAGACCTAATGTGCATAAAGACCTATTGAGGTCCAAATGAAGGGTCAAGTTGAGTTTACAAGGCGTTGAATCACATGTGAGCATGGAATGAAGTATAAAAAGGTTTATAAATCATTTTTACAAATTTTTAGGTCATTTTTTGAGAATAAGATAAGAAATCATGTTGGAAGGTCTCTTGTGCATGCAGATTGAAGGTTTCCAAGCTTGAGAAGAAAGTTTTGATGCTCATTGGCACGTGTATACTTTGCATGGTGACCTGATATTTTAGGAGAGATTTAATATGGTCCTAAGATTTTTTTCCAATTATTTTTGAGTGGTTTTAGTTACATATCTTTATGAATATTCGTTAAGAATATAAATTAGTCTTAAACCCTCTCTAAACCCTTATAGTGATAGGATTGGATAAAACTTGATAGAAAGTGCCCATAATGGATTTTAAGGTCATGTTTTATGTTTTTATGTTGTATATTACTCCTCCATGCATTCTCATGTGGTTTTATATTGTCAAGATCATAAGTAAAAGGTATAGAAAAGTGCTTATTTCTAAAGAATTTGGTGTTATAGGGAGGGTTGACTGAGTCAACACATGAAATTTATTGGATATTGAAGAATAAGACTCATTATTTATGTACATGGAGTTATTTTTTCAATTTATACTCTATATGTCAATAATTTTGGTCATGAAATATGACCTATCACTAATCTACCAAAGAGTGAAAATAGTGAAAGAAACTAGGCTTGAGTGAAAAAGTGTTTAGGAATGACTTGTAGATGAATAGGGATGAATCCAATGGTTTGGGGTTATTTTTAAATATTTATTCCTCATATCCATTTTTATTATTGTTTTTTTAATTTATTACAAATGGTGTAAAAAGTGCCCTCAAGATGGCTTTTCTAAGTGGAGGTGAACAGTGAAAGGTTAAGTTCAGATATTGGTCTATACATTCCTTATTTGATATTTGACCTTTATGTATATGTGATTTAAGTTTATATAAGGATGTTTAAGAAAAAATTTAATTATTTTTTAGGTCAATAAAGTGATCCTATATGTGTGATAATTCATGTTCACCATGACTGTGTTTTGAGCCAAGATGATTATTCCAAGTTTGTTAAGTGAAGTAAAGTGTTTGAGGTTCCTTGACAAGATTTTATGCATATAATGAATATATTGAAATTTTTTGACACAAAATTTACCTATTAATTATTTTTTTAAGATGAATATATATGGTAAGTTGTTGAGATGAATAATCCAAAATGGCTTAACAGACTGTGTTAAGACAATAAGATAGAAGTTTGAGAGATTAGTCTAAAAGACCAATGGTTGTCTCTAGAATTTGAAATATAACTATTATAGGTTGATATATAATATTAATATAACATATTCATGTGTATTTTAATTCATTAAATTTTCCTTTCAAGTGAAAATAACAAATTTGTTCATGACTATACTTTTGGAGGCTACAGGGAGTTTAATGATCACTTTATAGAGATGAATTGGAGGTTATTTGGACTGAGATAGAGAACCCAATGAGTTTAAAGTTATTACATAAGTATAATATTTCCATTTAAAGGTTTATTTATTCATAATAATTCCATATTCAAGTGTTTTTAGTCAAATTTGCTTGACTATACTATGACAGTATTTGACCAGCCTGAGTGGTCATTTTGCCAGAGTTGGTTTGAGGCCTTTTGGCCTGTGTGAAGATGTATAATGGACATATAGAGGTTTTTAAGGTAATAAATGATATATATATATATATATATATATATATATATATATATATATATATATATATATATATATATATATAATTTTTTGATATGTTTATGTGTAAATTTTTGTCTCTTGCTTCAAATATGAGAAATATACTTTATAGGTGTATGAAGGGCTAATGGCGAGTAGGCTAAATGGATTTATTCAAGTGGTGAGTCAGACCTCCAAATGGTGTGGAAATTTTTGGATGTTTTAAAGGGTATATTAAAGTGATATTTTAATTTTTTAAATCATTTTTTTATGATAAAGGTAAACCAAAAGGTCACAAGTGTAACGTGTGGGTGTGAAGGCCAAAATGCTTTAGGTCTCCATTAGGCCTACTACAGGATTTGGGCCTTAAGGGAAATGACCAGCCAAATTAGTGGTTGTTTCATGATATTAACATGTTTTTAGACATATTTAAATGTTAATAAATTCATATTAAGTATATTTTCCAATAAATATGGGTTATATGAAGTGTGTGGTATAAATGCAAGGCCTAATAGGCCTATTTTTGAGCAAGTTAGAGAAGAGTGGATATAAGTGAAGGAGAGAGCCTTTTAAATAGAAGGATCAGGTCATTGAGTAAAATAATGGGGATAATATAATCATTCATATCTAATAAATTTGATTTAAGTTTATATATAGGTCATTGGACGTAATGAGCCTAGAAGAGGCATGATTGAGCGAGTAAGCCCAAGAGATTGTTTGAGTGAGTTTGAAGGGTAAAGAAAGAAAATAAAGGAGGTTATCATCAGTTTATTCATAAATAGGGGTTAAATTTGATCTAATATTCAAGGTATCTGAGTTTTTTCTTGGTTTCTTATGGGGTTGGAGCCTCCTTGTAAGTTGGAGCTTGCTGAAGACTAGTTGGGTGGGTGCTCAACTAGGTAGGGGTTGGAGCTCTTTGTGAAGTTGGTGCTTCAATAAAAATTTTATGTTGAAATCATAGGATATTATTACATTTCTATGGTTTAGTGGGTTTTATTCCATAATAATTTTTCCCACATATCTCTTGTAGTCTCTTGTATGTTTGTGTAGTTGCTTATTTATGCATTGATCTTGTATGTGTATGAATGTTTCTTGAAATGATGAATGAAATTGAATATACATTATTATTCAATATAATAACACCCACCCCCTATTATTAGCTACTTTCAATAGTTTATAATGTGCCAAAAATTACCTTTGCCAAGTATTTAATACCAAAATTATGAGTTTACACAAGGAAGGGAAAATGTGATCAAATGTGGAGGGGAGGAATAATAAGCTATAGGATGTTGGAAGAAGATGTAAGGATAACAAAAAGTCATTAAATACACCAATAATTTACAATTTTAACCAATAATTGAGTACATACACATCATTTAAATATGTTATTTAATGGCTCATAAATTACTAGAGGATATTTTTAGGGTATTGGGGCAAGGTGTGAGGAAAATAGAAAGTCAGTAAATGCATCAAGAATGTCTAATTTAAAACAAGCATATAAGATTTAAAAAACATCCAATAAATATTCAATTCAATGACAAATAAATGAATAGTGACCATTTTATGGGTAATAAAATTATTTTAGAGCCGTATAAATAATTCCAAGATGCATGGAATTAGGAATAAATGACTTGAGATAGTAACTCATTTTTATAATCTTATTGTAATGGGTTTATTATTATTTTTAAGCCATGGAAGAGGAAAAGGGAGGTCAAGTATGCATGAAAATTATATAATTGGCATCATTACCTATATGATTAGTAAACATATCCCTACACGAATTACTTGATCTATATAATGTGCATCAACTAAACATGCTTTTATTGGATTATGGAGTTTCACTATAGCCTTTTGAGTTTCATCTAATATAGATATGGTGTTACTATTTTCATGTGAGAATAGTTAGCCATTGAATTTTGAGATTAAAAAAATAAACCCTAAAATTTTAAAACCCATTTATTTATAATGATATTATCCATGTAGGTGACACATTAGTTTTATTAAACTTGTTGAGTGTTATCTATCTCAAACATGCAATCAAACCTCATTGAGATAGGCATGAAATGATGAGAATTACAGTGATTGAATTCATGATTAATATAGATAACTTAAAACTTGTAGACATATAAATTTATTATAATATCCTTTTCCTGAGTGTCTTATCCCTAATGTACCATATTTGACCTATATATATTTGCATATTTAAAGGACTTATCTAACCCTCCATTAATATTAATTTAGGCCTTGAGCCTTAAAATAAAATCTAAATACTTATAGGAATCCATCTATTGGAATTAATATATTAAATATCATATCTTATCATTATCCTAATTGAGATATGAGCCTTTGTTTGTCCCAAGTCAAATCCATGCCTTACGTGATTCCATCTTGGATAGATCCATGTCTTGTGAGAGTTTTTCTCCTTTGCCTTTCTAGGTATTTTTTCCCATTGTGGCTGATCTTGTGCCTTTAATCTCACACATTGTCATTTATAAAGTTGGATAATGTAACTCACCTTTTTCTATAGTTCCATTTACATACAAGTCATCTTAAATCATTTAGGAAGGAGAATAAAAAGGATCATCAAATAAATATCAAGGTATAGATCTATAACATAGCCAAAAATTGAGTTACTTGATTCATCCTAATTCAAATTGAGATTCATTGATTCATATATTACACACTTATGGTGAAGTTTTCTATGTTGGTTTCACACTATACTTTTATATCAAATGAAGGCTTTCGTTTACATGTAGCTACATCATCACTTTTTGGGAAGGGAAGGTTCAAAAATCTTGCTCAATAAATTATATTTACAATCACTTAGGACTATATTGAGGTTTGATTAATACATATGGGATACATAGTTTTTTAACATCATTTCAATGGTTTCCTTAATCCATCGCCCATTTTTTAAAATTTGAGTGCCAAGCTAGGTCAAATAGAAAGAACAAAAAATTTAACACATTATACTTATAAAATTAGAAGAACACAAGTGTATAATGATTATAAAATGGGAGATGAAATAATAAAAAAAAATCATATTTTGAAACCCTACATAAGTGAGATTCAACATAATATATACAACCTGGTAGTGTAGATTTTACCATTGTGAATTTGTCTAGGACAAACCCACACAGGGCATGAAACTCTCCAAAAGGATCTAGGAGCCATAATTTGAGTTTATAACAATGTAGAGTAAACCCACATAGTAATATTTATATATATATATATATATATATATATATATATATATATATATATATATATATATATATAATCCCAAAAGCTTAGAATAGTAGCAACATGTGATTATTCCTTATCCTTTTGTACTTACTTTGCATAACCTAGTTGTTTATCACTCTATCTTATTATTGTTACTTATCCAATTAGGTACATTTGAATTTTGTACTTTCATGGAAATATTATTAGATCTATTCATTTCAATAGTTTATTCTTTATTTTCTATAAAACTAGAATCAGAGTAAACATAAATGGTGAACTTTGACATTTTTTTGTATCTAATTGGGTTTTTTACCCCCATACATTATATGGTTTCATGGCTTATTTTCATATTAATGATATAATAACCCAAAAGGATAATGCATGCTATGTTTTTGTCCCTCCTCTTATTTTTTAAAGTAATGTAAACCAAGGCACCTCTAGGATACATATTGACAAAATGTATGACATAATAAGGTAGTAACAAAAGACATCAGCTAATATTCATATTCTTCAGTTACTCAATAAATTAGTGGTGTAAAAATACATATAACACAATTCTATGTGTAATAAGACCTTACCAATAAATAATAACCTTATTCATTTTAATTCTCTAGTAAAAACATCACAACATAATGAACACCTCATATCTTTTGATTTAGGAAAATTTTCATCTATGGAGGTCATTGATCAAGACCTTCCCCTATACATTAGAATAAGAATTGATCACCTAAAAATAAGAGGGGTCCTTGTGGATACTGGTTTAGGATTAAACATAAATGATTAATATTTAATTAATGTATTAGGTCTTAATTATAGATCTCTCACACCATCAAACATGATCATCAAATGTTCTGGCAATCAATCATAAATATCCTTATGAACCATTGAGTTGAATATAGGAATTGGACCTAGAACTTTACCCACCACATTTCAATTAATATGTAATGGTACTAAATATAACCTCTTATTCATAAGACCTTGGTTCCATGAAATAAATTTTATTCCTCTACATTGATGTTTAAAATTTGTACATGAGGGGTGTATTCATTTCATTTCTGATGATAAAACACAATTTAAATATTGAAAACAAATGAAACCCAAGGAAGTTACTATTCCACTATAAAATACACCTTAAGTACACATCATTGACCCTTAACACTCTATTACTATGAGCCAAGCATATACATATGAGATGAATAAATCTATCAAAAGTGATGATATTATACAAGAAGATGATTATAAACCCAATAGTATTGATAAACACTTAACAAAACTAAGATCTACACCTGGTAAATATCATAATAACATGCACACATTTGACATGGTCCAGTCGTATAATGATTCTCAAGATCATACTCAATAAGAGGAAAATATTGGTTTAGGTTTCATACAAAAATAAAAATCTAATAGCATGCCTCGTAACAATTTTGAAATTTAAAGAAATAAATATGTGTGACAAAAACATGGATACAAAGGTCATGGGTTAGGAAGAGATAAATATGGAATTACTAAGCTAATAATTCTTATGCCTCATGTAAAAAATTAGTGATGGATTTGATGATGGTATTGAGCAATGGTAGGGCAGCAGTGAATGGTTTGGGAGCAGTGAAGCAAAATGTGCAGATTTATAGTGAGGTGATAGCTAAAGGTAAGCTATTGAAAGGAGCTACATTGATGGTAGTAGCTAGTTCACTTGGGCTCAAGAGAGCAGGTCAAGTGGGATGAAGTGGATGGAGTGTTTTGGAGGATGCATAAAAGGATGGTAGTTTTGATTTTAAGGCAAGAATGGAGGAGAGAAGGTCTTTTGATAGCCACAGACCTAAAAGGGGTAGGTTGAAAATCAATGTAGTAAATTATGATCAGGGTTATAAATTTTTTGAGAAGCTTGCCCTAAAGTGTGATCTTAAGGAATTTGGGTTAGGGTTGGAGCCATAGGTTAAAGATAGAAGTAATATTCAATTAAGGTGGTTGGGGCTTCCAAGGCTATGGTTTTTTCCTCGTGTACTAATGTTTTGAACCCCTTTCATACCTGTAGAGCTTTTTGTAAAGAGAATCTTCTTAAAGCTAACCCTGAATTTGAACTATTATTGATTCCTAGAAGTTAGATTCAGCCTAAAAATATTTTTATGGAGGTTTCAAATTTAGTGTAAGATTCATAGGGTAATATAGTAGGAGATTCAACTCGAAAAACTCTAGAAACTACCTTTTTAGGTGATGTCCCCCTATTTTTATTTGATTCTCCTCCAATTATGGAAATTTTAGATGTAGATATTTCATAAATTAATCTGGAAAGAGGAAGTAGATCTCTGATTGGCTGATGTGTAGGTAAATGGCCCTCTTGGGACACACTATTATAATGGTCAATTAGAACCTGACCATACTTAAAATCTCCTTCTCTAATTTTGCTTTCTAATGGGTTTTTATTCTTCAATTTTTTTCTATGAATGATAGGGATTTTGTGTGGACAAATGGTCCTTGATTTTTATGCAAATAGGGGGTATATTTATGCCCTTGGGCTCCTTTTTTTTATCCTACTACCTCAATTATCTCACAAGCCCCAGTTTGGATTAGATTTTATAATCTTCCCTTAGTTGTGAGAGATCCTAGTCTTCTCGAGTAGTTAGTGAGTAAGTTGGGAGTTTTTTGTGAAAATTAATGATTCTTTGGAGGCTTATCAAAGTTATGTTAGGTTGTGTGTTTTGATGGATCTTTCTAAACCTTTCCATCACTCCATTTAAATTTCTTCATCCCATGGTTTTTGGACTCAATATGTCAATTTTGAAAGTCTACCATTCAGATGCTTTAAATGCAATCAAAGTAATCATAAGATAGTTTCTTGTCCTGAGAATGGTTTTAAAGGATCCTAAGTTATGAATTTATAGAAATGGGTAAATAAGGTGGGCTATTTGAGCAATGATTTGGTTCAAAGATTTCAAATCTTAGCTAAAAATATATTAGTTGAACTTTAATCTTTGGAAAAATGTCAAGAAATTTAGGTAAGTCCTCAAAAGGATGAAGTTTAGGTGGTAAAAAAAGTTTTGATCCATTTGAAGCTAGGGAAAAATTTATCTCCTCATTCGACTAAGGAAAAGGAAGTAAGGAACATTAGATTGGCGGATACAAAAAAAATTTCTTCAATATTGGAAAATTCCCGGCAAAAGGAAGATTTAGAATAAGAAGAGGTGAACTAGGAAGAATAAGAAGAAGACTTGGCAAGTAGGGCAATTTTGATTATAGCTTAGTCTTCTAGCTCTATCTAGAATCTAAACTATGGTATAAAAGGTAAAAGAGGCAAAAAAATGGAAGTAGAAAGGTTACAATTTGATGCTCAAAATTCCATCCTTGATGAAACCTAATGGACAATAGAATCATTGCTTTCTAGCAGGGGCAAACGAACATTAGCAGTAAAATATTGAATCATAGGTTGAGTTGGAAAATTTTGTTGAAAGTTTGTTCTTGGCTAAATTTCAACATTCCTTTAAAGGATACTGGACCTCCTATTGTATTTCAGAACTAGTTTTACCTCTGGATAAAAGCTAACATGTATCTAAAAAAAATCTTATGCCTCACAAATTCAATCTAGGCTTGAATGTAGTACATATGTCCTTACACAACATAACACTTTAACACATAAGAATTTGAATAACTTTTTCAAGTCTAATAATTTGAACCAAAATGAAGTATTTCATGTCATATCCTTAGAACTTGTGCATCCCAAATTGGGCAATTCAAATTTTTCATTTGAGGTTCCTATAAGAATATGTGGGGTCATATGCTAATTTAATGACTTTCCATCATGTTGAAGCTTAGTCAACATGCTTACTATGGTGAGTGTGAACCTTATTCTATAAGAAAGGATATACCATTAGATGGCCTTGACTCATTGCCTGCCACTCCTTACATTGAGGACCACTCCACATTGTTTCATGAAAAATTGAATTTAAATTTGGAAAAAAATAAGACCCTAATATGGTTTTACTTAAAGCATCAAGGGTACCTAAAGAATATAGCAACTATACAAAAATATTGGAATATTTTCATGAATTATTTCTTGCACTTATTCTAACATGTATGAAATTGATCCATCCATAGTAGATTAAAACCTTTTGGTTGATCTTGATGTAAAATCAATCAAGATAAAATATGAAAAATGCATCCTAGAATTGCATTTCTAATCAAATATGAAATTAAACATTTACTAAATGTGGGGTTTATAAAACTTATTGATTTTACCCTCATATGTCTAACATTATTCTAGTTGTAAAACATAATATATGTATTTGCATTTATAATTATTTTAGAGATTTAAGTAAATTTTGTCCAAAATATGATTTTCCTTTGCTCAATAGTGATATGTTTATGAATTTCACAATGGGATATGAGATGATTTTCTTTATGGATGGTTTCACTTGATTTTTTAACCTTAAAAATTATTGTAATATGGATTTCACTACCCTAAGGGGCACATTTTTCTATGTGATCATGTCTTTAAGACTTAAACTTGTTGATGCTACTTTTTTAATTAGTAAAATATGTTTAGGGTTCCCTCATCCCTTTCAATAACATCCAAAAAAGTTCTTACAATTAGTTTTATCTTCCATACTAGAAAAACAAACATTTTTTTAAACCTTACAAAGTACCTTCCACAACTCAAAATTAGGACTTTTGTAGAAAAGTCAATCATGCCTGAAATTGCAAAGGATAATGGTATAAAACCATCCACATAAAGCCAAAAAAGATAAATTATAGTTTTGTTTTCTAGAAATTCCCAAGAAAAAAAAAGCTTTTAAAAAACCAAAATAAAATCATTCTTCTAGATCTAAACTATGGATCTTCCACAGCAAAATATATCTACTATATCCACAACCCATAATCTTCTATAGCCACTACCTAGAAATTTATGTAGCCACTGCATTAAATATTTCATATCCAAAACCCAAAATTTTCCACATCCACTTTCAAATTTATTTTTTAGATTTAAAAAATCCATAACTAATAACTTATAAATCTAGTCTTCTAGATCTAAAATATAGATCTTTCACAACATAGTCTATTTTTTATAGGCATATATTTTAATTTTCTACAATCACTAACCAAAATATTCCAATCATGCACAAAATATTTCATAGCCACAACCCAAAAAAATTGCAATCATTTCCTAGAATATTTTATAGCCCCTATCAAGAATCATTCATAGCTTCAAATGATATATAACCAACACCTCATAAAACCAATGTTATTTTCAAATATAATTTCACCTCAACATACATAATCTCTTCCCACATAAAATACGCATTTATTAAATCTATAACAAAAGGAAAAATGCAAAACATCCCAAACCCTCACAAGCATTTGATCCTATGACAGTAATTTCTGGGAAATCAAAAATAAGGAAAATGAAGAAGAGATGTAAGAAAGTAGGTTTTCTGACAATAAAACCCAAGGTTTTATAAATTTAAAACATAATTAAAATTATAGCTACCAAAAATAAAATATGGCTTAAATATTATTTCCTTTCCATGTATGAATCAGATCTTCTACTTCTACAACTCATAATCTTCCACAATTTCAAAAACAATAAAAAAAATATTCCTCTAAAACCCCTACCCACATATGTCATTGTCTCTACTTAGAAATTTTTCATCTACTACATAATAAATTGGTAAGATCCATTATAAAAAAACTTCTACAGTCACCAACTTCTTCCTTAAAATAATTTCCTTAAATCGCCCCAAAACTTCAACTTCTCAAAGGAGAGTGGTTCAAACTCTCCCATTAAACATCCACAAAAAATACTTTCTTCTAGTAAAATAAATTTTATACCCACAATACAAAATTATATTCTAAGTAAAAACCCATTTCATCGCCAATGAGATGTGGATGAGTTAATATTGTGGCTTGGTTGTTTCCAGTCCCACCTAGTTTGAAACTTGTTGGGCATGTGAGGCTAGTTATGGTTGTAAGTGATGGATTCAAGACCTTTTGGCTATATATCTAGTAATCATGAGGCTGGTTATGGTATTATTGGTATTCAAGGCATGTTGGATGTTGATTTAGAAATCTTTTGGGGATCTGGGCCTCTATATGTGTCTTAGATCGGTTCTTAGATTAGGTTAAAAAGTGATGATCAATTTAAAAAACCCATGTCATCTATATCAAAGGATAGAATGGTTGAAATACAAACGGAGAATTTTTTTCTATACTAAATATCAAAATTCCCAAAATAACAAAGGAATGTGATATAAAACCATCCATAAAAGGCCAAAAAATCACATACTTTGCATCCACTACCTAAAAGTTCTGCCACCCTTAGTCCAAACTTTATGCCATGATATCCAAGAACTTCCCTATCCATTATGCTCATCTCAAAACCTTTAATTTTTTTTTGGAAAAACCATCCAAGCATCAAATAAAAAATAAACCCAACATAATTATAATCTTCAACAATAACTTCAATGACCTAATAGAAAGCTAACAACTCAACTCAAATTTATAAAAACTACAATATTTAATCTTGAAAACATATAGATGAGCTCAAATTTATGTTTTCCTTACCAAAGGGTCATTCTTACCATTGTAAATTCACTAGATTTTCATGAAACTCAGTTTACTATGATTTCATTTAGACCTAAATCTACACCTCTGCATCCACAATCTCTTCCCACACCAAACCAACATTTTAAAAATAGTATAAAAATAAATCCCCCAAAATGATTTAGAAATAAAAACCTTAGCCATAACATATCTCAAACCCACTCAGGCATCTCAACTTATGTTAGTGGTAGTTATGAAGCCAAAATAAAGCAAATCTAAGAAAAACAAACCAATAAAAATTTTAAGCAATAAAATTAGAAACCAGGGTTATTCAAGCTCAAAATTAGATCTAAAGAAACATAAAAAGAAGCAATAAATCTATGTATAATAATTTATTTGAGGAAGCCAATAAAAAATACAAGCATAATAGGATATTTCAATGATAGAGCATATCCAACAGATCTAGCATCATAAGATCCAAAAAAAAATCTAAATCATTCCTTGCATGGTAGAATGTAAAGGTTTGATATCTCTAAAAAAAAATTGAATCAATAACCCTTTGAATAAATCCTAATCCAATCTTCCCTCCATATTCTAATAAAGAGTTTTCATAGCCCAAACAAATCCAAACTAAAATCAATTTTCAACAACACCTCTATAGATTTTATAGAATTATATGGACTATAATTTCTCTTAAAAAAACCCTAAATTCATTTGTACCAAATCTTTATTACATCCATAGTCTCTTCCCCAAATAAATCAACATCTCCAAAATTTATAACCAAGAGAAAATCCAAAATGTCCAAAATTCCCATAGGTAGCTAAGCCTATGGTAGTAGATTTTAGGAAAATGGAGACAAAGCAATTGATATTGAGGTATCCAAACAAACATAAGGTTTAATATTTCCCCCAAAATGCACCATACAATATATCCATCAATCCATAGTGAAAAAAAGTGAAAGAGGACACATTCATAGGATTATATCTTTGTAGTTATGACTCACTACAAAAAAGCTATAAATTACTACAAGTAATAAATAATAATAATAATAAAAAGATATTTCAAATCAATCAACTAAATGAATTGATTTTCAATAAGCTTACACTTTAAAAATATAAGTGGTATATATAGAGCAAAAGAGAGAGTTGTATTCAAACTTTGATTTTTATTGTGCAATAGACATGTGTGAAATAAACTCCAAATGCTTAGGCACATACGAGATGAAGTGGTCAACTTATGAGTGCCACTTATCCTAATATTATCTTAGGAAGTGTGCATACCAAACTAAGTCAATAAAGTTAAATAAAACTAAATTAACTAAGTAAAACTTGAATAAAATGTCCATCTATATAATTATAACATTGATACCCTACCTTAAGTTATACTTAGGGAAATCTAAAAAAATAAAATTAGGTTCACAATCTTATGAAAATAGGTCTCAAAAACTAGGTCTCATAAGGTACCCATGCACAAAATTTATCTCATAAGCAGATAAAAGGATAAAACTTGTAGTAACCCCCT
Source organism: Torreya grandis (assembly GCA_037957365.1). NCBI lineage: Eukaryota > Viridiplantae > Streptophyta > Pinopsida > Cupressales > Taxaceae > Torreya > Torreya grandis. The sequence goes on from JARHVA010000487.1 coordinate 3,947,879, forward strand.
CTCGCCTCCCCCAGAGAGAGAGAGAGAGAGATCTCACTTGATGTAATAAGCTCCACACAAATATGTTGTAGAAGCATCTATAAAAGAATAACTACAACACTATAGAAATGAAGAACCTCTAATGAAGTTAGGATCAAAGAAGCTTTCAAATATGATTAGGATCAAAGAGAGCTAAGAATCCAATAAAATTAAGAACAAATATTAGGACCAAGAGAGATACAAATATGTATGTTTGAGATAAAATAATAGTGCTTGAACCACCAAAAAACTAGAGCATGTGTTCCAAGAGTGAAGATTCTATAATAAACAATACAATGAGTATCTATATGGCATGTGTTCCATCTCAACAATCTGCATGGGTAACTAATCATTGCATCTACCTAGTATATAAGAATAAAGAATAAGAACATAACTCACTCAAATATGAAGTCAAGGAATTATTATTCATAATGCAACACTTCCCCATAATGTTAAGTAGGTGGAATAGATGAAATAAGATATATGTATGAGTGGCCTAAATCCACTACTTGAACACCAAACAATGAAAAAAGTTGGCTATGTCAGAAAATGCTCACTAAAAAGGAGACAAATTGACTATCAAGATGTTGAAGAATATAAAAATGTTCTATCAAAGATGAATGGCCCTAATCATGATGGGAGAGATTAGAAATTGAACTAGAAAAAATGGTGTGAAAACAAGGTAGACACACATGAAGGTAGACTAGGATGTAAAAATTAGACCCCCCATGGCACTTTATAATTCATTGTGAGTACAATATATCTAAAAAAACATGAAATGAATATGAGGAAGATAATTTATACACCATAATAGCTACAAACAAGGACACTATCTATTTGTTGAAGAAAGGCCATATCAATGTGATATTAAATACAAAATAAGGGACACTGCTGAACAATGAAGAAGAGTACCAAGGAGTTAAAAGGGCCCAAATAAGAATTCTAAGTATTCCATATTTAGGACTTGCAACTAAGAAAAGGGTGTGCAAAACATGACCCACATGCATGAAGGTAGACAAGGTTATGAAAAAACATGAAAAAAACCCATAACACTTTATAAAATAGTACAAATACAATGAAAATATTCCTTAATAGAAGCCCCATATAAAAATAATTTTTTTACTATATAAGTGAGTGAATTTTACATTTATTGAGGTAGTTTATTAGAGTTTAATAGAGTTTTACATGTACTAAATTATAAAAAAATACTAAAAATATAGTCCTAATAGAAAAATGAATTAATATGAAGTCATAACTATTAATACCATGAAAAATCATGTAATTTAAAAAATCAAGTTGATCCAATGTATGAATCAAAAGATATGGCTATTTGAAGGTTCAAAAAAAGGAAAAGTCATTACACTTTGAAAAAAATATAATTTTTAGAAAAATAGGCCACCAAAAGTACCCCACTATTGCAAATATATTGAGAAAATAATAATACTGAAAAATAAATCACCCTCCTAAGCCTCCTAAATCAAAAGATATGGCCTCCATAAATTTACAACTAAAATGATGATGCTTAATAATGTAGGAAGGGGAAAAAATACATAGGGGGATTAAAAGCTTGAGTGGATGATCATATAGGTGCTAAAGGATTTGAAAATAAAATAAAATTTACCAATAATTTGGCTTGGGCAAGAATTGACCCCCCAACCCTTAACAAATTGTAAGTCTTTACCAAAGCTTTTCTAACCAACACACCACATTTAACCTTAAAGCAATGAGTGATAAGTATTTCCTTAAAATAAATATAGTTAGTAGAGTGTTTAAAGAGAGTGATTTAAAAAATATCCCATAACCATCACATGAAACATGCTTTGTATAAATTACAATAAATAAAACATATTTTGATTGAAACTTAATCGATTTGAGCCTTAAAAATGCTAGGGTGGTGGTGCTTTTAGCCACATGGGTGGTGAAAGATTGCTTAAACATGTGTGGTGAAAGATTGCTTAAAAATTACCATATAGTATATCCATCAACCCCTAGTAAAATGAAAGGAAGAAACAAACCTTTATACAAGTTCAAATCTACAACCACCCAAATTAGAGTATAAGGGGCATAAACAAACAAACACAAGCCATTCCAAAACCACTACAACATCCATAGAAAAATTAATCATCACCACACTATAATATACTTAGGGAGGGATAGATTAGTAGCATAAATAGTAGAACAGTGAATAGTAAGTAATAGTAATTTAATATTGAAATGATTTTATAAATATCCTATAGACAAATAGAGGAGGAGCTTCCATTTTTTTGCTGCACCCATGAATATATTATCGACTAGGGCATCGAGAGCTCTTCTTCCTTCAATGACAATGGCGCTCAAGCCTAAGACAATTTTAGTGAAAGGAAAAAGCCATAAACTAGTCATTTAGAAAGTCAGGGGTAGTCGGTGGAGTTAATGACAAAGGAGGTCTATCGAAGGGTGCAGGACTCACTAAAGTATGATAGGGTGATGATTGATTCAGGAGATAGGTAGGACAGTTTGGGAGGTAGGCAGTTGCCTAACCCTAAAATTTTATTAAGCCTAGCTGCAAGGATTCTTGAAGAATCAGTGGATTAGAATAGGGTTTTTTCAAATAAATATGTTATCAATTTTGAAAATAAACTTTGGAGGAGATTTTGGAAGGTGAAGCTTGGTTTGCAGAGAGAGGACTGGTCTACCATTTTGACAGGTTCTAGCCATCTCTATCCTCTCTTCACCAATGGCTATCAGATACTTGACAACCATTGTTAGAAGGAACTCTAAAAATATATCCCTGTGCCAAAGGGTTTTTATTATGAATTTTGATTGTTTCACTTATTGCATAAAGATTTTTTAATCTAAAAAATGGAGCTTTGACAATCACCTTATTCTCATGAAACCCTGGATTCTTGATTTCAACCCCTTGATAGTAAATCTATATTTTCACCCTATCTAGGTGAGGTTATCATATCGTCCACTGTAGTTTTGGCCTAAATCTAGTCTTTTCATCATTGGCTCTACATTAGGTGCTTTGCTAGAAATTGATGCATCTTCATTGAAATTTTCTCAGACTATGTTTGATAGGATTCTATTGTGTCTTGACATTTCTCAAGATCTTCCCAATAGGCTTGAGCTAAAAGTGCAAGAAAGGTGTTGGTCTCAAACCCTTAATTTTGAGGTAATCCTCTTCAAATGTAGAAATTACTTTTAGATTGATCATCTTTCTGCCTCCTGCCTTTAATCTAAGTGTAAGCTAGAATCTTCTTGGGGAAAGAAGGCTAATGAGAAGCATATAGCTATTTTTTCAAATAGTGATCCAGGTTGTTTGTTAGGAGTGGTTTCATAGAATGTTTTGGAAAAGGATTTGGAGAAAGAAGTAACATTGGTAAGACCAACTCAGAATATTGAGTTTTGGGGTTTTAGTAGTAAAAAGGAAAATAAGAGTAAAGTATTAAGAGGCAAACCTAAGGAAGGAAGTGATGTGTTATTTTTTATTTCAGATAAATTAGGTAATGATGAAGAATGGTAGGTGGTTAAAAGTAGGAAAAAAGGTCATCTTATTCCTATCTCTCCACCTAGAACTATGTGTCCTCATTGTAGAAGTAAGAAGGAAGAGAGAAGTAATTATGGATATTTTGTTATTAAAATTGAAGTAATTTTTTACTTTATTTTGTTGGTTCTATTGGAAATAGGTGGCTATATGCCTTGACAGTTAGACCGTTAAGCCAGAGTAATTTTGTTATTTTAATTAATATGTTTATTGGGTCCAGGACCTATTTTTCCCTAGCATCGATCTAAAACAAATAGTAATTTAATACCACATACATAAGAATAAAGAGATGGGAGATTATAATAGTATAAATAGAGGGACATAGGCCATTGTAATACATCCAAGAACGAAAATTATAATTGAACCTTACTCATAGAGTAGCCCCCTCAAAGTGGCCCATGATCAAAGTTATTCTTTCCCCAAAAGCAATTGTGTGTGTTTAGCCAATATATGAGTCAATTAGTGTTGTTATTCAGTTATCGTGTGAGTGAGGTTCTTAACATCTGGTATCAGAGCTTTTTCCAAGGCCATTTATGCGATCTTTGTTGTAGGCATATTTTGGAGCTTCATTACATGTTGGGGGTATTCAAAAGTTAGATCTACATCTTTTTCTCTTGTCCAAGTTAGAATATAAAGCCAAAATTTACCTTTAAAAGTGTAGATCTCTATTTTTTATCAATAAACTTGATTGTTCTTTTGCATACAATGCTCTAATGATCAACAATCATATCAAACCATTTTTGGGTTTTGTGTGGCTTAGTGTCAGATTGTTAGAACAGATTAAAGTTTTAAATTTTGTTTAGTATTTTAAAATTATCATAGTTTTAGTAACTACTTTTGTAAATTAAAAAAATGACTATTCTTCTATATGTTTCTCTCAAATAGAAAATAATTGCGCTAAAAGTATTTTTGGTTTTGTGCACACTATTTCCATCTTTCTAGAGTAGTTTTAAATTTTAAATTTTATTAAATATTGCAAAAATTTTTGTAGTTTTAGTAACTGCTATTGTAAAAAATAAAAATAAAAAATAGAGCTTTCCATTTTATCTAGAGCAATGCATCAATTAAACAATGCTATAGATAAATTTAGCAATAATATGCATGTTGATTTAGATATATTTGATCTTCACTCCCATTTACTAATACATTATGATGAGGAAATTAATGCATGGTTGGATTGAGAGAATGACTACAACCCATGGTATGAGGATTTATTTCCTATAGTTGAAGCATATGAGATGGACATAACTACATGGATAGATTTAGAGGATTCTTGCAACACCTAGTATGTTGATTTCCTTCCTTTGGCTATGATTACTTCACATTTGGATGCACCTAATAAAGCACCTGAGCATGTCATCGATGAGCCCATGTTGGCCACCAATGATTCAAAAAAATTATGCATTCTTTGTTAGGGTTAACCAGTCCAAAAAATAATGTGTGTCAAGAACAATGCTAAAGAGGATGACATGTGTCCTCAATTGGCTCACCAAGTAGATTATTTTGAGCATCCTCATTCTTGATTTGATATATTGATCATTTCACTTCAAATTGCACTTCAATCTTTGATTATAGTGCTCATGTTCTCTGTTGATGTACATGCTCATATCTGAGAATAGATGAAAGAAGTGGAAGCAGAAAAGGACACATGGATGTGCCTCTATCTGATCTTCTATATGTTTTTGATATGTAATTTTTTACATGTTTTGAGGACAAAACATGTCAATAGAGATGGAATGTAATATACCTACGGACAGTAATATAATGCATATTTAGAGGAAAGTAATAGTGTAACGAATAGTAGTGAATAGTATATTAGAGGAATAATCTCACATGCATAGAAAGGATGAGTGGGATAGATTAGAAGTAGTATAAATAGAGGCATAGGATATTGTAATGCATCTAAGTAAAATATATCAATTAGATTCAAATACTTTGATAAGAAGGTAGCCCCTTCAAAGTGTCAAGTGATTGTGGAGTTATTCCTTCTTGCCAAAAAAGAATATTGTATTTATATATCAATATATTTAGTATTTTAATTATATGAGTGTAGAGGTTCTTAACATACATGTAGTGTCATGGTAAACAATGGTTTGAGCAAAAATATTTGCACCATGACACTCCTCACTAGTCTTAAATATATACAAACATATTTGAGGGATACAACAAAGAGAATGAAGGGATTCAATGGAAAGAAACATAATATTCTTGGAAAGATTGTCCTATAACTCAAGGTGGGTCATGCTATAGTTGCTAATTTATTCTTAGTCCTATTGAGTACATGGGAATTTGAAATGTTTTAAGGATGTATTTAGATATGCAAGATTCATGCAATACCATCTACAATACAATGATGTGTGAAATATATACATGATGTGTGAAGTATTTCTAAGATGTTATCCACACCGAACCTTTATTTAATCCAAGTTTATAAAATACATGAGGGAGTTACGTCCCACAAATTCCCATCAAACACTAACTATTATAACAAGGATAATTCTCTTACATTGAGGGGATGATTTCTCTTCTCAAATATGTTGAGCATGGTATTTGTTGGGTGAATATTTTGTCAATAGCTAACTAATGAGCAAAATAGGTCTCTTCAACCACAGTAAGAGAGATTGGTCAGCCAAATGTGTAGGTTTATAGCATCAGAGGTGGACAAATCTCTCCTCTCATCAAGGGGAGGTTCCCTATAAATATGCAAGATTTATATATTATATATATAAGCAAAAAATAACACTCAGGGGTAAGACTACACCATTCCATATCTCTTTTTTTAGAGATGATGTTCATAGACAAAGAAGAAATCCTGGTGATAATACTGAAGGCACTTTTCTTCTTTCAAAAGTGGTCTTGCATCAGGGTGCAAGAGTTCTTTCTAGTGGGTAACCAACAGGTAACAAGGGCGCAGTAACCAGTAGGATGAAATGGAACACAAAGTCTCCACCTCAACTACCCAAAGAGTGAAATATGAAGGATAATGGAGGCACAAAGTCATCCCAAGATCTTTTACATAGAAAGAAACTAAAAACGCATACTAAAAATAATTGGCAACATCACAAAGTCTTTCAACAATTAGTTTCAGGACACCTTCTTAATTACTTCCACTAGTTCTACTTGTCAAATTAAAAAAAATAAGAATGCTCCTAGGAAACAGACATAAGAATAATTTCCTAAGATAACACAAGCTATAACAGCACAAAGTCTAAAATTCACTTGCTTTCTCATTCAGATAAAATAATATGATCAACAATCTGAGCTCAAAGTCTCAATAATTGCCTTTCAATTTGAGCAAATTTTTTGCTTCCATATTGGAAAGATCTCCCTAGCATAAAACAAGAGATTACAATGTAAGGTAGCCAAGAAAGGCTTGGCACTTTTTTCCATGGAATGGCCCATACTGCATTCAATGATTTGAATGCATTTTCAGTTATGTCGAGGGGCCATGCTTGGAATAGTGTATTTTCTTAACTATGGCATGCCCATTCATCTTATATGTCTCCTCATTAGCATGGGTTGTCTGGTCCTTTTCCTAATGTCTGTATAGATGTCCATTTTGCCTTTACTTCATGGAAGAAAAATAGGTTGTGTCCTTGATTTGGTGTGCTCAGATGACCACTTGATCAACTATTTCACCTACTAAAAATAACTCCCTTGTAGATATTTCTGATCTTTTTGTATTGTTTTCTCTTCCCTATAGCAATTTGAGATCTCAGGCTATCTTCTTCAGCTAGTCACTTGGCTCATCCTTCAAGTCCTGCTCTATATTTGAAAATCAATGGATAATCCATTACCTTAAATTTGACATCTACGAGGTTGTTAATGGTTGTTGCTTGTTTGAACCATATTAAACCATGAACCTTTAAACCTTTGAAAGTTCATTGGTTCATTAGTTCATCGGTTCAGGTGATCTTTATCAATTTCATGGTTCCATCACTTCCTTGCTCTTTAATTGAACCATCCCTTTGAACTGGTCTCTGGAATCTTCATTTCCTTCCTTTGTCTGGAGCTTCCTTCAGAACCATTGAACTTGTGCACCATTAAACTTTGAACTCTTTTGGTTCAAGGTTCAATTGGTTCATTGGTTCATTCTTTGTTCCATTGCTTCCTTTATCTTTCTAAGTCCCTTGATCTTTATCAAACTTGTTGAACCTTTGAACCATTGAACTTATTGAACCATTTGGTTCAAGGTTCAATAGTTCAATCCTTATTCTTTGAAGTCTTCTTTTGTGTAAGTATTTTGAAGCTTTTTTCTTCGTCTTTATCAAGCCTTTGGAATACCCCGAAGGGAAGGTGTCCCTTCAAGTCTTTGAGAAAGGTCCATTTTTGAGGTGCTGAGAGCCCCCCACAAGGGTACCTACCCTTCAGGTTTCTTCCAGTGGCCTTTGGGTTAATTCTTTCAGGTAACCTTGATCCTTCATTTCCTCCAGACAAAATGTCTGAAGGAATTCCTTCAGACATTTTGTCTGAAGGATTCGCCTTAGTCATTTTTCTATAGAAAATCTTTTCGAAAGAATTCTTTCAGTTCCTTTATTTAGTAATTTCCTCAGACAAAAAGTCTAAAGGAAATCTTCCTTTTTGGCCTTAGTCACTTTTTGACCTTTGAACCAATGTTCCCTGCCCTCTGCAAGGGCACCTGCCTTTAGTTCACTGCCCTTCGCAAGGGCACTTGTTCCTTTAGCTTTAGGGCAGTCCTTTGAACCGACTGATTAAACCAGTTGATTGAAATAACTTTGGTTCAATGGTTTAATGGTTCAATCTTGCATTTAAATCCTTTTTTTTCTAAGTCTTATGATCTCTTCGAACTCATTGAACCCGTTAAACCCAAATGGTTCAAGGTTTAACGGTTCAATGGTTCAAGCCTTCTTCTTTTCGTTAAGTGTTTTGAATCCATTGAACCTTGAAGCAATTGAACTTGTTGAAATTTTGCTGAAGCGCTTAACTCTTTAATCTTGCCGATAATGTTGAACCTATGAACTCGTTGAACCTTTTTAGAAGTGGGGTTAATTGGTTCAATGGTTCAATCCTTCCTTTGAAGCTTGTCAATGAACATTTTTGGTTGAACCAAGGCATTGAACCAATCTTGAAATTGCCTAAGTGTTGAAAACTTGCTCCTTTGAGAGAATTTGCTTGTTCAGGTCATTGAACCCGTTGAACCTACTAGTTTCAAGCCTATAGAGTCCATAGAAATAACCCTGCAGAGTCCATAGTTTCAAGCCTACAGAGTCTGTAGAAATCTAAAAAAGCTTGAATAATGGATAATTTGAATGCTCAAAATAATTTTTGAAAAGGGAAGAGATAATTTTGACCTGTAGGACCAAAATAGTTTATATGTTGTCCCAAAATGAGTGACAAATTTTAGAAACAACAGCTGGCTCCAGTTAGGGAACTTCCTTTAGTTGAAAACTTAGAATAGTTGAGGGTAGTAGAAACCAAAATCTCTAGTGCCTTGAAGTATGCTATTGGGCTATGGAGTCATGCTACCTAAAAAGAAAGGCACCAAAAATGAAAATAAAAAATACAAAACAAAACAAAGACTATATATATATATATATATATATATATATATATATATATATATATATATATATATATATATATATATACAGGTGAACTTATCTGATACTTCAAGAATTGAAGTGCTTCAGATGCTACCCATTGTGAGGCAGAGAAAAGGGTGTGCCATCTTGATACTTCAATAGGAAACTATTTTCACCATTAAGTTGATGGATAATAAATGAGCCCCTCCAAAGGGAGTCAAATTTTCCATGCATTCCCTTTAGTTATCTTCTCTTGTCCTATAGCAGGACTTGATCCCCAATTTGGAAATCATGGTTTTTTGCTTTCTGGTCGAAGAGATTCTTCACAAGACTTTGATGTGCAACAATTCGGTCCACCACCATAGTTTGCTGCTCATCTAGTTTAGTTAAGCATATGATCCTCTTATCGATGGAGCTTTCATATGTCTGATCCTCAACTGCCTTAGCCAATTTCAATGCTGAAAATTCTAGGGTGATTGGTATTTTAGCATTGAGACCATAAAGAAGTTAGAAATGTGACATACCAATTGCCCTCTTTGGTGTAATTATGTCTACCCATAAAGCATCAACTAATGCTTTATGCCATGTTCGTTGGTTGTCATCTATCAGCTTCTTGATTATGGTCACCAAGTTCTTGTTACTTGATTTAGCTTGGCCATTCCCTTGTGGAAAGTAATTAGAAGAGTGGGAGAGGGTAATCCCATAATAAAAATAGAACTAGGTAATCTCCTGGGAAGTGAAACAAGTTGCGTTGTTTGTGACAATCTTGGTTGGGACCCCAAACCTAGAAATGATGTTCTCCTTAAGGAAATTGCACACTACTTCTAAAGTAGCATGCTTGGTTGGGATAGCTTCCACCCACTTTGTAAAGTAATCTATGGTTGTGATGACATAATCATGTCCAACACTTGAATATGGGTTTACAACACCAATGAAATCAATTCCCCATTGTTGAAATGGCTCTTCTATGACCACTTGCTTGAGAGGCAGAGTAGCTAACTTGGGTCTTACAATGAACTATTGGCATAGTTCACATATTCTTACCCATTTGTATGCATCTTGAAATAGAGTGGGCCAGTAGTACCTAGCTCATAAAATCTTATGGGCAGTTACAGGAGCAAAAAAATGTCCTTCATAGGCCAGATTATGGAAGGACTTCAAAAGTTGGTTTTGTTGCTCTTTATCCACACAGTGAAGGAACACTCCATCTAGGCTCCTCTTATATAGGTCATTGTCCTAGAGGACAAAATTGGCATCTTTTAACTTGAGAGTCCTCCTTTATTTATGAGATAGGTGAGTAAGACACTCACCATAAGTAAGGAAATGAGCAATATTTGAATATCACTCATTCGTGGTGGAGACAAAGAGGATTGTTGGTGTGTCTTCAATTTCTTCTTCTTCATGCTCTATTTTTTCTAGTCTATTGTCAAGAATCAATTGACATAGGCCTCTTCCCTGCACCAGCTTCATTGGTTTGATGACTAGATCAAACTCCTAGATTTTATAAATCCAATTGCCTCTTTTCATTCCAAACTCCTGCTGAGTTAATATGGATTTGATCATGGTGTCAGGAACCAAGGCAGTAGTGTGTGAATTCAAGATGTAAAAGTGAAAATGCTTTACTGCCTTTACCACTGCATAAGCATGCTTCTCCATGTTTGATACTTCAGCTCATGAGATTTGAGAGGACAGCTCATGAAAGAAATGGGAGATTCTACACCTTCTTGGTTCTATTGAACCAAAATTACTAAAGGTGTGTGCTCATAAGCATAACTATATATCATGAAATCCTTGTTATAATCTAGACAAATCAGAATTAGGGCATGGGAAATAGCTATCTTAATATCTCAAAATGTCAATTTGCCTTCTTCAATCCAACTGAAAGTGGCCTTTCCCTTCATCATGTTTACAATATGGCGAGTCTTCTTAGCAAACTTGGGGATGAACCTTCGTAAAAAGTTCACCTTTCCAAAGAAAGAGTGAACTGCAGTCTTACTTGTGGCCAAAGTAAGCTCCTGGATGGACTTGACTCTTTCTAAGTCAATCTTTATGCCTTCTCAGGATATAATGTGTTCGAGAAGTTTCCCCTCTGTTATTTCAAAAATAGACTTCTTGGGATTTAAAAAAATGCGATTCTAGTAGTAGCATTCTAGCACTTGTTGCAAATGGCGCATATGATCAGGGCGATGCTTAGAAATAATAGTCAAGTCATCAAAGTATACCATAATGAACTTACCCATTTCATCTTTGAAAATGAGATCCATTTCTCTTTGGAAAGTGGCACCAGCATTTATCAGGCCAAATGGCATTCTTTGATAAGCAAAAGTGCCCCAAGGTATGGTGAAAGTAGTTTTATGTTAGTCTGCTTCACCAATTTTAACTTGATTATATCCTAAAAAGTTGTCTAGCATTGATAACATTTCTGAACCAGTGACTGTCTGAAGGACTTGATCCATAATGGGCAGAGGATAGTTATCCTTTAAGGATGACTGATTTAAATTTTTGAAGTCCACATAGAGGTGAATTTTGCCATTATTTTTCCTCACAGGCACTATATTTGCAATCCATGTGGAATGATAGATTGGGAAAATTATCCTAGCATTCAACATTTTCTATATTTTAGATAGAATAGTACTTAATATATTTGGATTGTATTGCCTAGATTTTTGCTTGTAAGGTATTGAATCACTCTTGAAAGGGATTTCATGGCAAATTTCTTCAAGCCTGAGCGACTTCAGATCATCATAGGAGTATGTTAGGACATCCATATACTAGCTGAGTAGAGTAGTGAACCTAAACTTCTCTTCTTGAGTGCAGCACTTCCTAATGTTCACCATCTTGGAATTTTCTTTAGTACCCAGATTTACTTGATCAAACTCCTAGGAGGAATTTGAATTCGTTTGTTGTTGTTTGGTGAACCTGTCATATTTGTCAAACAGTTTTTCAAAGGAAACCAACCCTTTGAGAATTTTATTTCCTTTAAGTTGCAGGAATTCTTCACCTACATCTAAGCTTGATTCAGGGGCTGGTACAAGCTTCTAGAGTTCACTGCCTTCGAAGTGAAGTTGTTTGAAGCTGCTTTTTTATTCCAGGAAGGCAACTATTTGGTTGTCACCATTAAACACTTGCCAATGCTTGGCATTGTTAGGTACACTTGGTTGAAAGATCATTTTAATAGTGTATCTATCTCCCTTAAAATTAGGGTGAAGAACTAATAGAGTTGCTAAAATAGCTAGTGCATCAGCTCGGTCATTAAATTCCCTAGGTATGGCAGAGATGTTGAAAGCATTAAAGCTTTTAATTTGATCCCAAACTAGATTGTGGTAGTGGCACAATCTCTCATTTTTGATTTGATACAAGTTCTTTACCTAACAAACCACTAGTTCAACATCTCCTTTGGCATGAAGGAGTTCAATACCTTTATCTCAAGTAGCCCTCAATCCAAGCAATAGAGATTCATACTCAGTTGTGTTATTGGTATTGCTAAACTGTAATTTATAGGAAGAAGGAAAAAATATCTCTTTGAGGAGATATCAACACAATCCCAGCTCTTAAATTGGTAGAGGAGCAACTGCCATCAAATTCCAGAATCCATACCTCATCAAACACTAATTTTTCCTTAGATTCTTCTTTGTTTAGAGGGGAAGATTCTTCTACACTTGCACTGTGCTCCACCAATCCTTTTGCTATTATATTTGAACCAATTTTTAGATTTTCACCTTCAAGAGCTTCATTAGATGCCTCATGAACTTCCATAGATAAGAAGTAATTACCCATGCTTGAAGACTCAAATAGAATTTGAGATTCAGGCATTGATGTTTAAGTGACCACATATTTTGCTTTCTTCTTGAGGAGCATTCTCTGCATAATGCCTTTGATTGGGATCCTTGCCTCAAATAGGTTCATGCTTAATTCGACACCAACATCCTTGTAGAAATTTCACCTAAGAAGGATGCCGTATGATGCTAGGACGTCGGCCACTAGGATAGTCATCTTGATTCTCTTATCTGGGAATGCTACAAATGCGAATTGGGTATCCTTGATTTGTCCCAGCAGTGGTACTGGCTTGTTCTCCATGGAGAAACATCTCCCAAATGTCTTGGTCAGTGTGAGACCAAGGGATTCCACCACTTTTATAGGCATGACATTGTCAGAAGCTCCAAAATCAATGATGTAATTATTCAGTTGATGACCGTTTATCAGCAGGGAGACATAAAATGGTTCAGTCCTTTTAGGAGCAACAGAAGGAGCAATGACAAGGTTATTCTAGGTGGATGTGTTCTTGGGGGGATCACGAGTTACCTTCAAAATTGCTTGTCCTACAGGGATGGCTTGGTTCTTTACACAATGAACCAACTTATCTAACTGCTCAAGGTTAGACTATAGGAATTCAAATTCAGACATTTGAATTTTTGTTTTCTTTATATGAGAAATTATGTTAAATGCTTGAAATGAACTAGGTACAGAGGATGGGAGTTCATCCTTTTGATTTTTGGGAGGAAGAGGACTAGTCTGTGAATTTGAAGTAGAAGGTGTAGGGGTGTTTGATGTACTTACATTTCTTGCAATCATTGGGTCCTTTGGTTGGAAAGGCAGAGTGGTTCTCCACTTAGCAATTAAAATTGTTGGTTGAGGTCGTTCCTCTATTTTTTCTTTATCAGCTTGTTGGGTTGATTGATTATTGGATTGGGTGAACACAGCATATGATCCCTCAATTGCTTTACCTTCACTTCTGGGTTCATCCTAGTAATTCAAAAAACTAATGTTGGAGTTGCCAGCTAATTCTTCTTCTCCTTTTGTGAAGAGATTAACATCATCTTTTGGGTTCAACTTAGGATGGAAGGAGAAATTTGATTCTACTTCAAGATATCCAACTACTGAATTGGTTGGAGGTGCTTCAATGGTGAGGTTCCCCCATGGGGGAGGAAGATGATTGGTTTGCCCTTGATTCTTGGCAGCATTGCCTTGATATGACTGATTAGGGAATGTCCTCCTTGGTACATCTTTGTATGAAGGGGCAGATGACATCCCTTGCGCCATTTGATTTTTGAGAGCAAGCAACCCATTTTCTAGCTTTTGCACCATTGGATCAGTGGTGGTTATAGATGGATATTCAGAGGATGAAGAAGATTTACCGCTACTTAGATCTCTCCTTATCTTTCCTACCAAGATAAGATCATCTTCCACCTCAGTAGCCAAGTCCTGAGTAGCAGTAAGGTCTATGTGGCTAGCACATCTCATTAGAAAACTCACTTCAAGTAACTATGAATTGATGAAGAGGCATTTAATATTCTCAGGTGTTGGCTGAGTAATTGCAAGAATCTGGTTCCTTAGCTTGTCAAACTTGGAAATGAAGTCCCTCATTAGTTCATGAGGTTCCTTCTTCATCTGTGTGAGCTAGGCTAGCAAGGCATGTGCATCTTCTATAGGCTTAAACATGGCTTCAAATTTAGCTTTGAGTGTGTCCCAATTAGTCATTGACCTAGCCTGCAAATGGTAGAACTAGTTTGCAGTAGTGCCTTGTAGTGTTTTCACAAACAGCCTGACTACCACGTCTTCAAATTCCACACCTATCACGCCACAAGCTATGCTAAAGGCTGCAACATGTTCATCAGGATGAACTATTCCATCACTAAAGAATTTGGGGAAATTCTTCCTTAAAGTACGTGGAAGCTCATGTAGAGGTGGAGTAAGATTGAGTGGGTTGAATGAGTTACCCCAAGGGCCTTAAACCACCATGATTTGATTATAAAAAAGGGTGATAACAAATCTGGGTGGAGTATGAATAGGAAAAGCTCTGCTAACAACAAAAAAAGAAGCTCTGCCTTGTGTTGGTGTCCTGGTATGGGTAGGAGGAACACTCCTAGATTGTTGAACTTGAAGTTGGGGAGGGAATAAATTGAAATTGCCCTACTGCACCAATTCAAAAATAGGGTCAACAACACCTTGGGTTCTTTGACTTCTAGTATAGCATGGAGTTGCTAGATTGTAGAATAAAAATAGGAAAGAACTGGTCTTGCTTCAGCTTGAAGCTTGAGGCTTCAAACTGCGTGCTCGATCCCCAGTGGAGTCGCCAAAAAAGACTATTGGGTGAATATTTTATCAACAGCTAACTGATGAGAAAAATAGGTCTCTTCAACCACAACAAGGGAGATTGGTTAGCCAAATGTGTAATTTTACAGTATCAGAGGTGGACAAATCTCTCCTCTCATCAAGGGGAGGTTCCCTATAAATATGCAGGAGCTATATACTATATATATAAGCAAAAAATAACACTCAGGGGTAAGACTACACCATCCATCTCTCTTTTTTCAGAGATGATGTTCACAGACAAAGGAGAAATCTTGGTGATAATCTTAAAGGCACTTCTCTTCTTTTAGAAGTGGTCTTGCAGTGGGGTGCAGGAGTTCTTTTTGGTGGGTAACTAATAGGTAACAAGGGCGCAGTAACTAGTAGGGTGAAATGGAACACAAATTCTTCACCTCAACTACTCAAAGAGTGAAATATGAAGGATAATGGGGGCACAAAGTCATCCTAAGATCCTTTACACAAAAATAAACTAAAAACACATACTAAAAATAATTGGCAACAACACAAAGTCTTTAAACAATTGGTTTCAAGACACCTTCCTGATTACTTCCACTAGTTCTACTTGTCAAATTAAAAAAAATAATAATGCTCCTAAGAAACAAACATAAGAACATTTTCCTAAGATAACACAAGCTATAACAACACAAAGTCTAAAAGTCACTTGCTTTCTCATTCAAATAAAGTAATATGATCAACAATATGAGCTCAAAGTCTTAGTAATCGCCTTTCAATTTGAGCAGAGTTTTTGCTTCCGTATTGGAAAGATCTCCCTAGCATAAAATAAGAGATTACAATATAAGGTAGCCAAGAAAGGCTTGGCACTTTTTTTCATAGAATGGCCCATATTGCATTCAATACTTTGAATGCATTTTCAATTCTGTCGAGGGGGCATACTTGGAACAGTATATTTTCTTAACTATGGCATGCCCATTCATCTTATATGTATCCTCATTAGCATGGGTTGTCTGGTCCTTTTCCTGATATCTGTCCAACTATCTATTTTACCTTTACTTCATGAAAGAAAAATAGGCCGTGTCCTTGATTTGGTGTGCTCAGATGACCACTTGATTGACTATTTCACCTACTGTAAATAACTCTCTTGTAGATATTTTTGTATTGTTATCTCTTCCTTGTAGCAATTTGAGCTCTCAGGCTATCTTCTTTAGCTGGTTCCTTGGCTCATCCTTCAAGTCTTGCTTTATATTTGAAAATCAACGGATAATCCATTACCTTAAATTTGACATTTACAGGGTCGTCAATGGTTGTTGCTTGTTTGAACCATATTGAACCATGAACCTTTGAACCTTTGAAAGTTCATTGGTTCATTAGTTCATTATTTCAAGCAGTCTTTATCGATTCCCTGGTTCCATTGCTTCCTTGCTCTTTGCTTGAACCATCCCTTTGAATTGGTCTCTAGAATCTTCATTTCCTTCCTTTGTCTGGAGCTTCCTTCAGAACTGTTGAACCTGTGAACCATTGAACTTTGAACTCTTTTGGTTCAAGGTTAAATCGATTCATTGATTCATTCTTTGTTCCATTGCTTCCTTTATCTTTCTAAGTCCCTTGATATTTATCAAACTTGTTGAACCTTTGAACCGTTGAACCCTTTGAACCATTTGGTTCAAGGTTCAATGGTTCAATCCTTGTTCTTTGAAGTCTTCTTTTGTTTAAGTCTTTCAAAGCTTTTTTCTTCGTATTTATCAAGCCTTTGGAATACCTCGAAGGGAAGGTGTCCCTTCGAGTCTTTGAGAAAGGTCCATTTTTGGGGTGCTGAGAGCCCCCTACAAGGGTACCTACCCTTCAAGTTTCTTCCAGCAGCCTTTGCATTAATTCCTTCGAGCGGCCTTGATCCTTCATTTCCTTCGAACAAAATGTCTGAATGAATTCCTTCAGACATTTTGTTCAAAGGATTTGCCTTAGTCATTTTTCCACAGAAAATCTTTTCGAATGAATTCTTTCAGTTCCTTTACTTAGTAATTTTCTCGAACAAAAAGTCCGAAGGAAATCTTCCCTTTTGGCCTTAATCACTTTTTGACCTTTGAACCAATGTTCCTTGCCCTCTGCAAGGGCACCTACTTTTAGTTCACTGCCCTCCGCAAGGGCACTTGTTCCTTCAGCTTTAGTGCAGTCCTTTGAATCGATTAATTGAACTAACTTTGGTTCAGCGATTCAATCTTGCATTTGAAGCCTCTTTTCTTCTAAGTCTTATGATCTCTTCGAACATTGAACCCGTTGAACCCATTGAACCAAAATGGTTCAAGGTTCAACGGTTCAATGGTTCAAGCCTTCTTCTTTTTGTTAAGTGTTTTGAAGCCATTGAACCTTGAAGTGGTTGAACTTGTTGAACTTTTTCCAAAGCGCTTAACTCTTTAAGCTTACCGACGATGTTGAACCTGTGAACCCGTTGAACCATTGAACCTTTTTGGAAGTGGGGTTCAATGGTTCAATCCTTCCTTTGAAGCTTGCCTATGAACATTTTTGGTTGAACCAAGGCGTTGAACCAATCTTGAAATTGCCTAAGTGCTAAAAACTTGCTCCTTTGAGAGAATTTGCTTATTGAGGCCATTGAACTCATTGAACCTGCTAGTTTCAAGCTTGCAGAGTCCGTAGAAATAATCCTACAAAGTTTGTAGTTTCAAGCCTGTAGAGTCCATAGAAATCTGAAAAAGCTTGAATAATGGAGAATTTGAATGCTCAGAACAATTTTTGAGAAGGGAAGAGATAATTTTGGCCTGTAGGACCAAAATAGTTCATATGTTGTCCCAAAATGAGTGACAAATTTTGGGAACAATAGTATTGAATTCCCCTACAATCACCCTTTGAGTAGTCTCCCACCTTTGGATGAATAACCCTAATTCATGTAAAACAACACCTTCTAGCTCCTTTTTGGCATGGGTCATAAAAACTAGTCAACATAAAAGAAAGATAAGAAGATCCACTTTGAGTATGACACTTGATCAAGTCTCGAGAAGATTCCACCATAGTGTAAGAAACCATGTTCAGATTCTAAAGAAGAACAAGGCCTCCAACCTAACCCTTGACATATTATCCCAAGACCATGCATGACATGTTTCTATAAGTTTTTAATCCTATAACCCAAGACATCCATAGATAATCTAGTCTTTTACAATATGAGAATATCAAGGCTTCTCGGTCTATCATTCCTATGAACATTACTATTTTTGCAACATTTTAGAATGAGAGTGTGTACCCATTATGTTCCATGAGACAAATTTTAGCTGATGGCTTGGTGTTTTTTTCTTTTACCAAGTACCTCCTCTAAGATAGGTTATGATCCATTAGACATGTTGCCATGAATTCATTATGTAGACCAACTTGCATTACATTTTGACCTCTCTTACCCAGCCCCAAATCACATGACTTAATTTTTCTTAGACCTACATAATCGAATTTGTTGCTTTAATTATTATTATTATTTTTTTACTACTTTACCTTTGTTTATAACCTATGTCTGCTTTATTGAAAAAAATATTTTATTTCTCTAATTTTATCCTCTTCTTCCTACATGTCAAGATATTTCATATGGGAAATTCACTAGTACATGAGAAATGGCTTTACCCTTTGATAGGCTACCAAAAGCTTGGACCCGTTGAGCATCCCTATCTAGAGATTGAACCTGTATGTACTCAAAGATCCCTCAATCATTTACAACAATGCCATTTTCTTCTAGTATATTCTCAATTTCATCCTTGAAGATGTAATTTTAAGTAGCTCTTTCTCTTCATCCCTTGAATAAATAATAATTTTTTGGTTGTAGCTTTTCTATAGTCCCTTGTTGTTGATCCGTGATTTTATTATTCATACCCTTTTCCATTGCATTAAAATTAATTTTCCACTTTGATCCATGTTCTAGTCACATGTTTCCTTTTAGGCTTTTGGAAGCCATCTTTACTTTCTTTGTGTTAGTTATTTGGCTCTGATTCGTAAGCCTTGTTAGCACCAAACATTCTCTTTTCAGATGTCCATACTCATGAAATCCTTGACATTCTAAGGGAATACATTCATAATGAATGGTTTACACCCATTCTAATTCATTTGTATTAAGCGTTAAATTATTTAGAGCGGATGATCCAATTTGAGCTCCATAAATTATTGCATAGTTCGATAACCCTCTTCTTGTTGTGGCTTTTGAGATGCAACTATACCCTCCCATAAAATCTTCTACCTTTTTGAAAACATATTTACTCTACCGCTTATGAAAAAGAGCATACAATATTATCCTCAATAAAACTTTAAACAAAATTTCTTTGATAAATTTCAATTCAAAATATTAATGTTCCATAAATAACTATGCATTATAGTAAAACAATAATACACCATAAAATATTTTTCATGATCCATTTCATTAACAATAATTATTATGAAATAATTTTTAAAATAAAATCTGATTTCAAACTCACCACAAATTTTTTAATTTCAATAACACATATATCTAAATGTTCAAATTATTAATATATCAATCTTCTTGATGTCAGACGAAGGATATCATCCAATGTTTATTCAATTCTAAAATAGGGTTACCCTCTCTTGTCTCCATATAAACATTCCTTATATTTTGAGATATAGATTCTTTTAATGATTACCTTTTTCATTATATTCTTCATACATACATATATATAATTTATAACTTTGAAATCCATGACCTTTTATAAATTAAATAATGTTTCAACTTTGGGATCCTTTTCACTTTGACCTTCCTCCAAATAATCCAGCAAATATTGTTTCTTTTCCATCACGCTAAGAATCCAAGCAAACAACCACTTTGTTGGTGTCCTTTTGATTGGCTGCCGACATATGTGAATTAAGATTTGGTGTCATGAGGAACACTTTGTGTATTTAAAAAATAAAAATTAATGATTATGTCCCTCTGTCATTTATCCAATCTCCAAACTTCATTGTCTTCGTGGACCCATAATGTTTTGACTTGTGTTAAAGCCATTTTCCAGAGAGCATTTTCCATTGTGTATATAAGCGTACTTTTCTTTCATGATGGATCATGATTTATGATCTGAAACGTCAAGTCGAAAGAGACACATAATCATTTTTAAAATATTATATTCTATTTCAAATATGAAATAGATTTGGTGTAATCGTTATTAATTTTTTTGATACATGATAATTGTGGGATTGGTAAGACTACCTTCGATTCAAAATATAAATAGGAGTTTCAATTTTTATATTTCTACTATGTCTATTCTTCAATATATGTTTCTTGTTGTGGGTTGCTTAATCATTAGTAGAATTTGAACTTAAGTTATTATTATGTCAAAGCATCCACTTAAATCGTGTTTGGATTAATTCAAGAGCACATCTCAAAATGGGATATGGGGGATGGCCCTGGGTCTGTTATATCTGAGGTGCATTCTACTTGGAATACATGTAAAAGTGTGACCCTTACTTCAAGATGTCCCCATGATCACTTGTTAGAAGTGTCCAATACTCCAGATGAGAATGGAATTTGGATTTCGTTACTAGTTATTATCTATTTTCTAATATTTTTTTGGTTTTGCATTAATAATGGCATGCATCCACGACGAAATTTCTTCAGCATTGCCACGTCCTTTTTTTTATTGCCAAGAAATATCTAGACCATTTGGAGTGATTTTTGTATTTCGGCCATTGAGGGATATCCATTATGCGAAATTTGCCTAGGACTCAATCCCAACGTCAACCCTTTTTAATATCTAACTATATTTGTAATTTGGTGATAGTATAACAATGCACTTTTAAGAGCAGACGATTAAGAGGCTTGGTTGTGCCCAGCGCCACCCAGGGTCAAATCTCAAAGGGCATATTAGATTGGTTGAGGTCGTTAGAGATGGTTTGGATAGTTGGAGCGATTGGTGATGTTGGTTTGTTGGCTATAGCATCCCATTGATGATAGTTGACGATTTATAAGGAGATTTGGTCCTTCTTTTTGTATCCACACTGGATCGTAGCTCCAATCAATACTACTCCCTCTAATTCATAACTCCAATCAATACTACTCCCTTTAATTCATAACTCCAAATTCTATAAAAACATTTACCCATATAAAAAACACACTTTTACCATAATTTACACTCTTAAACTTTAATCCATTCGATATTGCCCTATTCTTTTTAAAATATATCACTATTAAAATTAATAATTAATGTAGACTAAATAGCCTTTTAATATGACGGATATGGACGACCAAGGAGTCCCCCCGGATGTGTCAAACAATGGACGACATCACAGCCGTCCATGTGGTCCGCCACCATTATTGACAAACAAAAATTTACGATATTTTTACATATTGACAATTCAGGTGATAAGCGCGATGCGCTGTCAAAGATTTAATTTTGTTCGTTGAATTTATAATATTAAATTAAACAATCTCCACCAGCTGTGTGGTGGGTTACGTGTTCCACCTTCAAACTAAGAACCATGCCAAAACCATCGAAAGGGTCCATCGATTATATTATTGCATTTAACTTTTTTTCTACGTTATACAATGTGCTGCTTATTCAAATGTCACCCCAAAACCCAAAATAAAATTTTATATTATATATATATATATATGAATGAGGTAAGGTGGAGAGAATAATTTAAAATTATAACTTTTAAGTTAATTAATAAATATAAATAAATGTCCATCAATAATTAAAATGGAGTTCATTTCATTTTGTCTTAGGGCTTATAATTTAAAAATAGATTGTCAAAATAATCAAAGTTTATAAAATATTTGACAATGTGGAAGTATAAATGCATATTAATAATGATAAAAGTAGGTTTATATTAAAAAAATGTTGATCATAGGATATTAGGTTATATTTGTCTGTTCACAATTTTTTTTATGTATTTATTGATGCATATCGTTGCATTGATATTTGATACACGAATTCAATGTCATCGTTTATTAATTGCGTGTACGTTTCTATCATCAAGCGATATAAAATTAAGAAAAAAACTCTACGTGGCATGTAGCAAGAGCACCATACCTTTGCCATGTCGTTGCACAATTGTTTAGCATTTTCTACTTCCATTTCCATCTTTCCCTTTGTTGCAGATAATTGTTGCTTATTGACAAGACAGTGATGTGAAAAATAAGCATCTCTTGTATGTTCTCTCTTCTCTTTGTGCTGAAAATATACGATTGTCTAATGGGTAGACAATAAAATGCTCTGCGCTTATTTAGTGGTCTCAAAGTTTATAGTAGACAATGTCAAGTGACTTCAAAATGTGTATATCTCTAGGTTGGTAGAATATATGTTTTATCGATAGTTAGATGAAGGTAAGGAAATTTGATACTAATGAGTGAATGCATTAAAATCTTCATTTGGGTTATCTTGATTTAGAAAATGGAGCACAATTGATTGATAGTATTTTTTATCAACAAGTTTTTAGAGAAAACAACACTAGTAAAGTCATTTGTTTTGACCATGAAATGCCATTGATTGATACCCACTTCTTAAAAGCAAGGTTCTAGGGAAAAACATATGAGTAAAGCCCCATATTTTGACTTTCGTATTGATGGATAAGGTATGTAAAAGAAGAATATTGTATTGGTCTTAGGAGCTACAAAGCACAACAATAAGTGGATAACTTTATGAGGTAAGCCAATGTGCTAGTTTTTAATCATTATTAGTTTTTCTGAATATATTGTGTATATTATTTTATCTTTTTTTTTAAATTCTCATACTTTATATATTTTTGAAAAAAATAGATCTCGTTTCTCAAGATTGTGTGCAAAAAAAACTTTTATATGTAATTGTATGTACACATATATTATAAGATAAATATCAGTCCCTAGAACCCTTTATAATATTAATGAAACCTTCATGATCCTAAAACAACATGTTTGATTATATTTAATCAATCCCAAAACATGACTTAAAGAATTCACACCACCACTACAATCTAGTTGATATAACTAATATAATTTAAAAATAGTCTTAGTTGATTACACATGTATGATAGTAAAGTAACCCCTTTTCCATGAAGGTTACAATCATCCCATATTCTCTAATTAAACAAGAGGGATTTATAGCTATCAATGTCATACACCTCACAATGCCAATGCAAATAGGCTTTAAAGTCTACAAGATATGCATTTGGAATTCATAATATTCTTATTGCTACAATTTATGGTTAAAAAAAGGTTTCATTTAAAAAATATAAACTTGTAGTTTTCATATTTTTAAGTATAAAAAAATTATTACGCAAAATTAATTATAGAAATTTGTTTGAATATTACTTTTTAATATTTTTTTTAGGTTTTTATACTAAATGAAATAAGGTTGAGATAATAGGGGAGCGTAATATTTAGTTAAGGGTTTGGAAGAAATTTATTTAATCCTTGTATTTATTTTTTTAATTCCTAAATTCAACTTTATAGCTATGCTTTTTTTTTGAAATGTTACCATTTTTCCTACTAAATTTAACTAAAATAGTTTAAAAACAATGTAAGAAACATCTATTTTATGTATATTTATGGGGAATAATATTTGGTGTTGATTTTTTAACATTATTAATTAATGCTGCATTTCATTCCTATCTTTGTTAAGGTTTTAATTTTTTTGTTGATATATTTGTTTTATTTTTCTATTAAATCCTTTATAAAATATTTAATGTTATTTTTTATGTATTTTTTATTCCTTTAAGTGAATTATTGTTTCAAACAGTGTAAAAGGTTGTAAATTTGTTTAGATTTTTGAAAAATTGTATAATGAGTGCATTATATTTGCAGTGTAGGTTTGAAGAATGTATGCTTGTGTGTGATGTTAATTCTAGTTGCATATAGAGTATTATGGATTTAATGAGTGACGCACATTAGGTTTATATATCCCATTGTGAATCTTAATATTTAATTGGTCTAATAAATTTACATGTTAGCGTAGATATTAGTTGTTGACAATTTTTAGATAAATTCAACAATGTTAATCGTTATTGAGGATGTTTTATACACAATTTTTTTGGCACTAAACTGACATTGAAATCTTTTTTTTTTCTCACTAATTTGACCTTTTTTCTTCTTAATTATTTCACCTTATAATTATTAATGTTAATAGCAACTAGGCGTAATGGCTTTGTATGGAAATCAATAATTATGAAGAAGCCATTTCTATTTTTTATCTTCATAGTTTGCTTTAGTTTGATAGGCTTGGCATTATTATCTTAAAGATGCTAGCATTTAGACTTGGCTATCAACATGGTTGCTTGATAATGGAAATTAGAGGATTCAATGCATTACTTAATTTAATTTGAAAGGTTTGTTAATATATGTACAAAACTAACATCGATTTGTTAATATATAAATAATAGGATCTAATTCTAATTACAAATGATCCTTTTTTTATAGAAGGCATATACTCTATATTGAATGTCTTATAGAAAACTATAATTTTATATTTTTTTCATTAAATAGGCATAAATTATGATAAAATAGCTTCCATTGGTCATCTTAAGAAGAATAAAATACAATTATCACTTATTGATGCTTTGGTATCCCTTAAGATTCTAATCAACAATGTTATTACTAAAATGAAGGCTTTGTTATTCATCCACATGAATAAGACTATGAATCAGATGGAGAAGAAATTCATGAAGAGAAACAAATGTCAAAGAAACAAGAAAGAGCATTCAAGTCCAAATGAGAAAAAATTCTATGGGCTCATGTTATAAATGACTGAAATGACATTGAAAGGATAAAGTGTTCATGGTGTGTAAAATACAAGAGAAAAACTTCATACTACCTTTTAAGTTAGCAGTCTAAAAACCCATCCATAATCAAAGCCTCATAAATTTTCTTTACAATTTTTGGAGGGAGAAAGCAAACTAAGTAGTGTTCCAATTACCAAACATGTAAAACTAATGGTATATGTTAAGAACGAGAAAATCGTATCAATGATCGAAAACATGTATTTTGTTTCCACACATGATTTACCTATAGAATTATATAAGATAATTTTTCATTTGAACAAGTATAAATACACTCCACACTTGTCTCTAACAAATGAACACTTTGCATATTCAAATACCACATCTAAAAAAGAGTTTCTACAAGCTAGAAAGGAGGTATATTAGAAAAGGTTAAAATATGAGATTTTTCTTAGTCCACTTTATTGATTTTTAGTTGATGAAAGTATTGATTAGACTATGGAATGACATTTGAAAGTTTATATTACATATTTAAAAAATTAAGGAAGAGGTCAATATGTAAAAAAAAAATTATTTACCTCCTTCAAATAAAAGATGGAACAACTCAATCTATGTATGATGTTGTGATAACTCTTTTAGTAGAGATGGATTTATCTTTGATGAAAATAGTTGGATTTGGCTATGATGGGGATTCAACAATGAGGGGTATCTATGAAGGTTTATCTACTAAGATTTGTTGAGATGATACTCATTTATTAGATATTCATTACATAGCTCATCAATAATATCTAGTAGTAAATGATGCTTTATCTTATTTTATAGAGTTATAATTTATCAATAAATTTACAAACAAATTTTATTCATGGCTTGGGAAATATGCTAAAATACATGGAGCATTAAGAGAGCTAATAGTGTCATTTCAAATCAATAGGTTAAAAGTGTTACAAATCCATCAAATTAGGTGGCTCTCTAGAGGAAAGGTCATGGAAAGGCTTGTGAAGCTTATGTCTACTTTATTATTTGAATGGGAGTTAAAGGAGAAAAAATGTATAATTTGGAATGAAATTTTCAAGTAAAATTTTGCATCCACTTATTTCTAGATGTGCTTATCGAGTTAAATAATTTGAATAAAAAATTCCAAGAGGATCATGTTGACATTACTTCCATTGTCACTAACTTAGATATAGATATTGACTTGTTTTGTATAATATTTCAAAGAGGTATTTGGGACATGTACAATACATATATCATCTTTTAAAAGTACAACATAAGGGGGAACTATTAAGTTTGTAGATAGAACAACTACAATACATGTACATGCATTAATATTTAAGAGTTTTCTTAAATCATAAAGATCAGGGATACTAGATGATTGTATTGTATTGAGAAATTTTTTAGAGAGAAGGTTCTTGATTCACTAGATAAAAGGTTCACATATTTACCTATATTACTATTGACATGATTCGTAGGAGATTTCAAAGAGACATATTTGGGACAAGTAATATACATATATCATATTTTTTATGTAGAGCACGAAAAGGAAATTTGAGTTTATACATGGAACAAGTACAATACATGTCATACATTGATATTTTAATGTTTGCATAACTCATAAAGATCAAGGATACTAGATGATTGCATTGTATTGGGAAAAAAAATTATAGTGAAGATTATTGATTCTATAGATACAAGGTTCACATATTTACCTATATTTAATGCTACTATATTTTTTAGTCCTCATAATTATTACAAAGAGATGGATGATAGAGACTATCCAACAAAAATATGGTTGACATATTTATGTGAAAAAATTATAGTTGGGAACTCACCTATTGTGGATACTATTAAATGTTTAGGTGAGATGGATGAATTTATTTGTACTATTTATAAATCGTACCCAAAAAAAAAAATGTTTAGAGCATGGGATCTATGTGGGGTTGAGCCTAAATGGTTTGAAGGGTTTCTGTGTTTGATGTAGCTATGACAAGATATTATTATTACTCCAGCAAGCACACCAATATGTGAAAGATATTTTTGAAAGTTAAATAGAATAAAGAATGAGGATAAATCTATACTTTTTTTAACAAATTGGTGTAGACACCCAAATTTGGTACAATCTCATCCTTTATGTCATTTATTTTAACTTTGTATATACAAACTATTGATAGTGAATAAGGCATCTATTAGCACATTCTATTTCAAGTATTTTCTCTATTTTGGTATGTGAGTTTATCTATTGGTTAATCACCTTGACATTTTGTCACATTGACCTCCAATTTTGGTCCCATTTTCCTTCTAGACAACTCTATGGTATCTAAATAGGATCAATAGACAACCCTATCCATTTAGCATGGACTTATTCAGGTGTAGTTTTTTAAATTTATTTTGAGTTAATTTTAATTTAATTATTATTTTGATTCATTGGGTCTTATCTTGATTTGGCTTTTTTTCACCAATAGGTCCTTAATTCAAAATCATAACATCTATAAATACAAAAATCCTCTAAGGCATAAAATAAAATTATCCTCACTTTTAAAAGTTATTCATATCATATTTATAGGTATGCTAAATAAATACTCAAGTTTGAATTCTCATCTTCATATTTATGCTAAGGGTAAAATAGGATAAGGAGCATCTAGAATTGCATTCAAAATTTCACCCATACAGGTAAGTGAGATAAACACATTTGAGTTTGAGTCATATTTGGAGTATTATAAATGTAGTGATATGCTTGGTCATTCAACATGGATGGACTGAGATCAATTCAACTTCAATCCCTTTTGCCCGATTCCCCCCATTTGATTCCAATTTGGTTTGTGTTTAGAAAATTAGGATTTGGTATTTTAAGGTACTTCATGTGACTTGCAAGATTTTAAAGTGTGTCAAAATCATTAATTAAATCAAGTGTAGGCAATGAAGTTGTTAGATATTCATCATAATAAATAAAAACAAGTCCACAGTCAACTGACTTGAATGCATTGTGTTGTTGTCCACTTATAATAGTTGTGTCTATGAATATTCTTTATTTTCGCCTCTAATCTATTATTTCCATATTTATAATTATTTGTATTTTATTATCAATTAGTCAACATTATCATCTAGTACAAATTTATAGTTAATGGAATCAAACTCATTGTGTTATAGTCCACTTATAGTAGACCCATTTAGAAGCAAATTTCTGATTCTATGTCTAATCTTGAACCTGCACCATCACTTCCGTCACTAATTTCCACTTGTATACATTCACAAAAGTCAAAATAAATCTATGTACAAGCTAAATATATCTCTTCTTAGTATATAAAAAAAATAACTTTCCATATTTAACATTTTGTCAAAAGCAAAATTGTTGAATATTGTGCATCTTTAGCATTATGATATTCTCTAGATTTAAACCTATAATTACAAATATTTTTTTATGTTTTATCATAAATAAGGTAAAACATATTAGGGAATCTGAACTATTTTTTTGATCCCTTGCTTTTCTTATTTGGTTTTCAATTCCACTTTTCACTTTTGATTTTTTTGTCTTTGTCTTCTTAGAAACTGTGTTTTGACAATTTTACTACTCATAGGAGTTGTAATTTTTGGAAAAGTGCTATTAATTTTTACCTTAGTGTGGTGTGAGGGGTATTGTACCAATACTCAAGCCAATAGACAACACTATATACAATTTTTAGGTTTCACGTACCTCATGGTATATTAAAAACACTTAGATTTTATTTTCTAGTCATATGAAGACTTATGTTGTTTATTCTTGTAGTATATTGGTAAGTAGTTAGCCCTAGGAAGTTAATCTCAATGCATCCCATGAGACAAGATAGTGTGGCTATCGGAAAAGTGGAATCCTCCATAGCATGTTCACTATTTATGACTGGATTAGTATAACTAAGAGCGTACAAAACAAACACACATTGCCTAGTTTTACCCATTGATATCCTCTCTATCATGGTATGATTGATATTTTATTAGAATTGAGATTTATATTTGTCATATTTTATATATTGTGGGTTAAGAAATCTAAAAAGGCTTCTAAATGTGAAATTCCCAATTGTGTTCATCCTTTAGAATTAATATTCTCTACTAATGCTACACCTTAAAATTATGATAATGAATGGACTAATGGTCACATTTGTACATTTTTTATGTTTCTTACATTAATGAAGAGAATGATTGTTGTAAATATGACTTTTAATATTATGAAAATCCATATAAGTGGTACAATAGTGATAAATATAAAAGCAAAGAAAATAAGCATACTAATAATGAATATATTCTCTCTCTTAATCTCTTACAAGGATCAAAATATAAAAAATCAATAGTTAGTGCATTTTGTTTACCTTTTAGATTTGTTACTGCATTACATCGCATTAATAGATACATGTGTAGACACATAAAATTAAATAATAAATTATTAATAACTGTTGTCCTTAACACCTTTACCTTTCTTGGCCAATTCACCATTTTGACAACCCGTAATCTCTAAGAAAGACTTCAAAGTCTTGTAATTTCTCAGGACATCTTCTTAACTTCCCTATTTTATCCATATGTATTCATATTCATCCTTATTCAATATGTAATTTATTTTGACTTTGATTTTAGGATAATTAGTTCTTTTTGGATAAGTGTGAATGGGGTAGATATCAAAATCATTTTGCAACTATATAGTAGTGTGGTCTTTCCCATGTTCTCTAATGACTATATTTTTAAAATAACATGCCTTATAATGATTTTTATGTCCTTATCAATAGTTTGAATATCAAAAATACTTGAAAGATACATTTATATAAGTACATCAAGGGTCACACTTGAAAGGACCCATCTCTTAATAAAAAAATCAACTCTTGTATGATTTCAAAAGAGTCTATCTTCTGAGAATAAACTTTTATTGTATTTTTATTACAAGTTTACAGTCCTTGGCCAAGTATAACATTGTTTTATTATGGGTTGAGGGCAACCTTTCTTCAAGCATTCTAATAAATTTTTATAGTTGCATTCATATGATCATGTATAAAGGAATAAATACATCGAATTTAGGCCCGTTTGAGCTATGTAGGCAACACTCAATTGGCAAGGGGTTTTCTGAGGATAACTTGATCATTATTGCATCCTATATTTTTATCCTTTTTGAATTTGATTTCATTTGTGTACTTGTGTAGGAATAAGGTATTTATTTTATATATATTTATCAAATAAAATCAAGCTCCACACAAAAATAAATTGCATTCAGTCGTAGGCAACCAAACCTATATTTTTAGATCTATTACATAACTTGACATGACAAAGTCACATACTAGACAAAAACACATTGCGATACTATCTTCCCCCTATGGAATTGTTACAATAGACATCAAGCCTAAGTTTTTTGATGCATCTATGTTTTTAGGATATTTAATACAACCAAAACTTATAGTAAGTTCTACATAGTAAAAAAAAGGATAATTCTCTAATCTTTACCCTAGTTTCTATTTTTATAAATTTAAAACCTTTGTAAATTATATAGATCTCTATTTATTTTATTTTGTCTTCTATATAGTATTATATCAAATTTTATTAGTTTAATTTTATAACTAGAGTTAATTGTAATTTATAATTAATTCTAGTGAATTTGGTGAACCTACTTTAGTTAGAACACTTATTATTGCTTCTTGATTTTTTTCTTAGGGTTTCTATTTAATTCTATAATTTTTTGATAATGAAGTAATATAATACTCAACCTTAGATAATATACATAACATAATGATTCTATTTTTTTAACCATAGATTAATCTCACACTAAAATAGTTTGTTTTGTCACCTCAGATATATATCAACATAAAGGCTCTTTCTTTCAAATTTAGGTTGAATTTTGTTATTTTTCTAATCAACATTTTCTAATTTTATTACACTTTATTTTTCATTTGCTTAAGCTTATTTTATAAACTATGTTCCATAAGTTTTAAAACTACTTAGATATTATTATGAAGGGCTATGCGGTGTTCTGTTTACATACATCGTGGTGTGAGGAGTTTTGCTCCAATACTTATAGCCATAGTACAAAGCTAATCACATAATTTAGTTTCCACATACTTCATGGTATATCAAATGTTCTTATAATATTTATCTTACACCAATAGTAATCATATTTTGTTATAACCCCAGTAGGTTACACTAGAGTTACATGATTTGTTTTTCAAATAGCTTACTCATGAAATCATCTATAACCATATGTAAATCCACTATTTGGATAGTAAATGCATTCAAAGCAATAGTGTAGAAATAGATAATCCCAATGGTTAACAAAATGATCCTTTTAATTTTAAAACAACCCATAATAGATTACAATATGAATATCTCTCACAAATAAATAGTGAAAAGAATCAAGTACAACAAAACACTAATATAATCCACATTTCAGTCATAAATAAGCCTACAACCATTATTGTCATAATATTCAGAATTAATTACAAGTCTCATAGCCAATGTTATGCTAGATATCATATAATAATAATGTACTACATGTTACATTTTAGTACAAAGTCAAATATATAATATAGTATGTACATATATACAAGAGCTTCACAAACAACTCAATGATTCATAAATATAACCTTGTTATGATTCTAAATGATTGAATAGATAAAAAAAGGGAGAACATCATCTAAATGTTTTACCTCCAACCATATACCAATGGTCTCCCATACACCTCCCCATGGGGAGTGGTCCTTCCATTCATGGAAGGGTATATAAGAATAATGAGAATATCAATAAATCAACTAAAAAGCATGTGTACAATCACTATTACATGCATAAATCATCTAGACCATATAAATCAAACCTCTATCTAATATGATATCATCATACACATATAAACTAGAAATTATAGTGAAATGACAATGTTTAAGCTATAACATTACTTTGGCCAAAGTTTTCATTATAGAAATTAGATCTCACATGGATCTGAGTCAATTCCACTCACATAAACTCTATACTAATGAATTTTAGACAAATGTGTGATATCAGGGAGTTGATATATGATTTTAAAGATGACACCCTCATATATCTATCACTAGATATCATATAAACATGCCATTGATTTCTCATAACTAAATCATGGTACATAAATACTGATTGTAACATACATCTAATCCAAATAGTAATACAAGTTATGAGAAATAATAATTCAACAATCTCATTGATCCATTCACTCAACCTTAGTAGTGATATGCATATATTATTAAAAATAACTATACTCTAACCAGTCATACACATAGATATATACAAATAATCTAAGATCAAAACACTGTATCCATTTCACAACATATCTATGTTTCCACTCAAAACATAATTCAAGTGACATCAGAAAGTATCCAACTCAATTAATAATATAATCCAAATGAGTCTCTAAATAACTCATGAAACACAACTAATGTATTTAGGCTTATCTTTTATTGACAAATTTTTCCTTCATTTCCTCATTACCTAAACATCTCATATTTTAATGGATATAAAATGACAACCTACAAATGTTTAATAACAAGATATGCCCTATTGATTTCATTTAATAAAGAGCCATTACAAATAATGCAACTGTTTTAGTGAATTTTTGCTTATTATTTAAAAAAGGAAAAGGAAAAACTAAGTATGGGTATGGTTGAAAAAATTGATTGGTAGTGCACGCGTAGAATCAAAGATTGAGAAGAAATCCTATTTGGCTTGGGATTATTTCTTGTAGATAATAAAGCACTAAAGCAAATTTATTTGTTAGACAGGTAGTTGAGTGGATTGCCTAGCGATAGCTAGATCCTAAAAGCAAGAGATTCCTTAGGGGCTATCAATCCACACATTTTAAACAATTAGATTTATAAAATAGGAAAGAAAGTATTTTCATCACTAATCAAAAGGTACTAAAATTGAACACAAGAATTCTTAAGAAATAGACTAGAAATGATTAAAATAGTGATAATATAATTAATACTAGTTTTTTATGATTGGGGTATGCTTCAAAAAATTAGGTAAGGGTCTGTGAACAAGAAGGGACACAAAGAATCAGGTTTGGTTGGGGGTAGATAGGTGAAAACAACTTGCTAGAATTTACTGCCACAGTGACTGTCGATGGTTGGGTTGACCATTGGTAGTTAAGGTGAAAAGCAGTGGTTAAGGTGACTATCGATAGTTAGTTAGACCATTAATGGTTGAGACAACCATCAATAATTACTATGTGTAGATCTAGGTTGACAACAAGCTAATTGATGGGATCTCAAAGTGAGATTTTGGGAGATGGGTTGGTACCAAGCTGAGTGTAAAAAAAATAAAGTAATTGAATATTGAAAATTAAGTACTTATCTTACAAAAGGTGGATTGGGTGTTTGATTGAGATGGTTGACTCTGTGATGTAGTCTAGCATGATTTTGGTAGAGTAATGGTACTTGGTACTTTAGTAGATCTATAGTAGCAAGTTAACTCTCTGAAATGTTGGTTGGTTCACTAGAGTGTTGATGATGATTGACCTACAAAAAGAAAATTATAGATACACAAGCTCTTAATCAAAATTACAGATGATATTCACCTTTCTACTCCTCTCTTCTTATAGGCAAGGCAAGAGAGTTACAACAAGATGTGAACTGGGCCTCCTAATTTTAACTTGCATTCTAATGGTTCACAACTAGGTTTATATGAGTTATTTTTAGAAAAGCAAGGTGGGTGAGTTTGCATGTTGGTGGTCAAGGAGGTGCACCTTGAACATCAATGGTCAAGGTGACCATCGATGGTCAACCTAACTATCTGTGGTCGAGGGTGAAGGGTCAAATTAGGTAAAATCTAGGGTTAAGCCAGTTTAGTCAAACTAACAGTGGTTAGGTTTGGTTAGGGGTCGAAGGGTCAAATTGATCTCAAGAGGGTCCTGTTGACCATTTTTTGCCCAACAGGCCAAAAATCAGTCCCCTTCTATCCCTGCTATTCTGGGCCATTTCATTTTTTGATTTTACATGAATATGTCCATTTCTACGGACTCTACAGGTCCATTTCTATGAACTCTATAGGTGTAGTCTTTCGGTAGTTGAAGAACCAGTTCAGGGAGTGTAAGGTTTTACAAAGCTTCTTCGGACTCTTGTCTGAAGAAATTCATAAGGAAAGAGAGCCAAAATGGTTCAAAGACACTTTTCCTTAAGGTTGGAAGAGTGGTTTAAAGACATAATCTTTCCAAGAGTTATCACCTTTGAACCGTTGAACCATTGAATCGATTCAATGCGCTCGGTTCAACACCTTGGTTCAACGCTTCAGTTCAAAGCCTTGGTTCAATCAACAAAGTTCATCACTTTGGTTCAATCAAACGATTCATCAACTTGGTTCAATGCATTGGTCTAACATTTTGGTTCAATGTTTTAGTTCAATCAGATGGTTCAATCACTCAGTTTAACACAGTTCATCAGCAAAGTTCAACACTTTGGTTCAACTATAAAGTTCATCAACTTAGTTCAAAGGCTTCATTCAATTCAGTTGGTTCGACGCTTCGACAAAAGTTCAATACTTGGTTTAATCAGCAAAATTCATCATTTTGGTTCAAAGCTAAGTGCATCAACAAAGTTTAACACAAAGTTCATTGGCAGGTTCAATCAAATGGTTCATCGCATTCAATTTAGCACCTTGGTTCAACAACTATTTAAACCATTGAACTAGTTCAATCAATTGGTTCAACAGTTGGTTCAAAAGAGTGGTTCAATGGTTGGTTCAAAGGAGTGGTTCAATGGTTGGTTCAAAGGAGTGGTTCAATCAAAGAAGTCAAGCGAGCCTCTCGAAGGACAAGTGCCCTTGTGGAGGGCACTTGGTCGGTAAAGACACCCTTTAGAAGGTTTAATTTCAACAAACCCGAAGGGCACTTTTAAGGCAATTGAAGGATTTCCAAAAATGTGAAAAAGACTCAAGGCATTGAATGAATTCTTTCAGACTTTTTGTCCGAAGGAATTCCTTCGAACAAAAAGTCTGAAGGAATTCAGAGGAAGGCTATGAGCTCAAAAGGGACCTGGGGAAAACCCCAAAAGAAATCAAGGCAGCCATTTCTCATGAACTTTTTATCTGCGGGAAAATTGTCTGTGAGAAATAGCCCACGAGAAAAAACCCGCAAAAAAAGCCCACAGAAAAGGCCCAAAGGAATTTGCCAGGGACGGTGATGTCCCAAAAGTCATCAAATTCAAGAAGATAGATTAGCCATTATTTTTAAGTGATGATGGGTGCACGAACATCAATTTTAAGACAGTGAAATAGCCATTTGCTTTTAAATTGCCTAAGCACCAACCATGAAAAGAGCCCAAGGAACACAGCGACCCACCAGAAGACCATCCTCGAGGGCTGAAGGAGTAGAAAGAGACAAAACCAGGATGAGACAAGGCAAGAAATGGACAAAGCATCCAAGTGGCGAGAGGAGGTATCAACTCAGGGATTTATTCTTGTAGTTAGAATAGTGCTTGCTAGGTGGTCACCAAATGGTGCAAACAGTAAGCGACGTAACTTATTTTCTCCAGTTTGCATTCATAAGCAGAAAAGCCACATAAATGCCTTAAAGGGAGCAGTCTATTCATAGAAAAGAGGTGTGACTCATACTTTCATATTAATGTTGAGATGCCAAAGTCAAAGCATGAACTGATAATCAAATGACTCCCTCTTCTCAAGGCTCAGAGCGCGCATGGGCCAGCTTGCAAAAAGAGCACCAAAGTCTTTCCCAAAAGGTGCCAAGTTCTCTTCCTCTTTCTATATATTAAAAATTTTCTTATTTAAGGGGGGACTCTATTAGCCTGAAGGCAAAACTCTGCCCAAAAATCTCTCAGGCTTGTAAGGCAGAGCACTGCCAGATTTTACCTTGAATCAGGACTTAACATTTTTACCTCTATCTAGACTTGAACTTTAAAGTATATGTTTGTGTTCTTATTTTGTGTTAAGTCATTGTCTTTCATGCTTTTCATAGATCAATTACAACATGTCCAGTGCATTGTGAAGTCTCTTTTCTGTAGGTCTACTAGAAGTGTTCCTAGGGGAGTGTAGGTGCCTATGAATAGGCTGCCATAAGTGTATTTGAGGATGCCTCTGGTAGTTTCTTCCTCCCTATATTTCCATGGACCCCTAGCTGACTATTGCAAAAGAGCTTCCCACTTCAGATGAAGTGTATGGGTGCTTCTTTTTGGTGAAAAGTGTATATTCAGGCTGGGTGAGTCAACATTTTCTAGTGTATCACCTTTTCTTTTTTAGGGCTTAGGTTCTATTTTTAACATCTCTCTCTCCCTTTTCATCCCCCCTTTTTTACATTTGTTTGTTAGCAGTAGGAGAAACTAGGGCATAAAAGATACATCAAAGGGAGCTATCCCTTATCTAGAGACTCTCCCCTCCAGCTTCACCAGTCCCATAGGCGAGAGGGGAGTTTCTATTTTGACGTGAGGAAGGCAGGAGCTCGGCCTCCTGGCAAGGGTGCAATCTTCTGCGTCAATAGTTTTTGGCATGCTCGATGGGACCAACTAGGACAAGTTGTGTCCAAAGATTTGAAGAATTTTTGGTGTGTTCTTTAACCAACCAACCTTTGGAGGCTTCTGCATCAACACCAATGGTGACTCTGAGTTGAATCAACTGGTTAAGCAGTTCTGGTGCCATTAAGAAACAATATTCTGGTATGTATAATTCCATCATTCAGAGCATGGACCCTATTTTCCTTGGCCAACCTAGCTATGATCCTTATCAGCCTTATGTTGTTCTTTATTAGGTCCAATATGACCGGTCCTAGCCCTATCATGAACTATATCAGCCTTATGCCTAGTCTTCTCAATGTGTCACTTCTCCTACTCAACCTAGTCTCTTTACCAATCAACCCATCTCCACCTTCAAATGAGCACTGTTGGGATACAAAAAGTATGTAATAGAGCTCGACACTAGAAAGGGATGTGGCCAAGAAATCCCTGATCATGTCTCCCACCAAGTGAGAAATGCACTAGATTAGGTTAAGAGTGAATGGGCTCCTATTGAAAGAGCCAATTGGCACATGCTTACAAGTGAGATGCTAGATGTGAGAGGTTTGATTGCATCTTTGGAAGAGAAGCTAAGTATTCATAGGAGGCAACCTTACCAAGTCTATCAACCTGCATACTCACTGCCCCAAGTATCATATCAGTCATACACAACCCCTGCTTATAAGCTAAGTCAAGCCTGTCAAAGTCCTTTCCCCAATCATGTTGAGGAGAGTTTTGAAACAGTAAATCTTGTGTTTAAGGCTAATCTTGATAAACAGATTGAATTGGAAAATATTCAGATGTAGCAGTCCATTTTGGCAACAAGGGAAGTAGAATATAAACCCTCACTACCCTCTCACATTGATGCCCCATCACCCCAAAATGAGATGCCCAGTCCGAATATCTTGAGCTGGAATAAAGTGGTTGAGTCATGGAACAACAAGGAGGAGAAAGACATTGTCCAAGAGTGTGAGGTATAAAATGAGGTTAGTCCTTTTCAAGTCCCTCCCACCCTTCCTCAAGAAGCTTCTTACATTTCATGGCAACCTTCATGCACTCCCCATCTCTATAATGATTCCTATGAGCTCTAAGAGGTATAAAATGAGGATAATCTGGCTAAGCAGATTGAGGAATTAGAGGCTAAGATGAGACTACTTGGAGAAAGAGAGATGGAGTTTTCAGACCTTGTAGGGGAGACTGTGCCAAAAGATACCCATTCTACCAATCCTCAAGCTGATTTCAATATTGATGAAGTGTTGGTAAAGTGGAGAGATGAAAATCAAGTGATTTTGGCCCAAGGTCTGCTCCCATTTTCTCATGAGGTTTTAAAAGGATCGCCTATTTCCTTTTCCCAACCTGGTTTTGATGAGCTTTGTGTGCCCCCTCCTATTCTAGAGAAAACTCCCTCTTGTGTGCCAAATCCTTTCTATCAAATGGCACTTGCTCATTCTGACTCATTTGATGCATCAATCGACCCTGCCTTTAATCTTGTATGCCTAGCTTTTCAGCATGCCTTTTTTTAGATAGATCTTCCTGTACATGAGCAGACCCTCCCAAATCTTCCCCAACCTCCTCAAGTCTTTCAACATGATCTGAAAATTCCAAGCTAGAATAAGGAACATCATGAACCAGCTCAAGACCTTAAAGAAGATAAAGTTACTCCTTGTTCACAAGGGGAAAATTCCAATCCCAAGGTCATGAGTTGGAAGCAAATAGTGGAATCTTGGGGCAGAAAGGAAGAGGAGGAGAAAGGTTTCGCTCAAAAATTTGAAGAAGAAAAGGCTGCTCCTACTCCTGATGATGATTGTGACCTCTAATAAAGGCCCTTCTAAGAAGATATAGACAGGCAAATTGCAGAGTTGGAGTCCAGAGCAAGTTTCCTCAGCCATCGTATGATGGACGTTTTAGACCAAATAGCAGATTCTATGTCTAAACACGCTCCATCCACACACCTCCAAGAGAGCTATAATGCCACACCTGATATAGATGAAGTGCTGACTAAATGGAAAGAGGAGAATCATTTGATTCTAGTTCAAGGACTGCCTCCTCTTCCACATGAGTTCGTCCGTCAGCCTTCCACTTCACCCCTTCTCGAGGAAGAACCTGTCTTGAAGGAAGCAAGTGAAGAGGAGTATGCTCAGTTTATGACTAACTAGGGAGACTTCATGAGTAAGGAAGAGGATGAGATCACCTTAGATGTCATGGAGGGGCATGGACACTTTCTTGATCATGTTTTGAATGATTTGTTTGAAGTCATTGGGGCAAGTTACACTATTCTTCAAGGGGGCTATGAGTTGGATAAGAGTGGAGAAGGCAACATTGGGACTCAAATAAGTATGCAAAGGGGCTGCAGGCATTTAGAATTATCCCTTTAAGAGGTTGGTGAATTTGAAGATACTTTCTTTGAAATCATCAAGGAGGATGGTCATACCATGGAACTCGAGCATGAGGCAGAAGAGAACAATCCAGTCAATGATGCATATCAAGGGGCTTATGGTGATGAGCCAGTAGTGATTGATTTCTTGATGAGATACACCATCATGAAGAAGCAATAGGAGGCAAGCTTCCAAGAAAAAATATAGTACATATATGTTGGAAGCATGTTTAAATTTGATTCACTCAGATACAAGCCAACCCAAGTGGCAGGCAAGAGGAGTGGGTCACCAACTCTCCATTTCATTTAGCCACTTGTCTATCACCATAAGTTTCCTTACCAAAAAGGAGACTTAAGAAGTTTTCCCTTTGATCCAGGAGGGAAGCAGATGTACTTGGTTAGTTGTATATAGTAGTTTTTTTAGTTTCTTTTCTTGTTTTCCCTAAGTGCAGTTTGCACAAGTAGTGTTTTTAGACTTGTGTGTTTTCCTTTGTGTGTGGGGTAAAAGGTTCATGTTTGATTCTTGGATATGTTGGGGCTATTGCTAACTTTGTTCAAGCTACATTTGACTCTGTGCCTAATAGACTTAAAGGCAACTGGTCTCTAAGCATATCAGGCATGCTTCCCCTGGGAGTCGCTAATTTGTTGACCATTTTTTGCCCAATAGGCCAAAAATTGGTCCCCTTCTATCCCTGTTGTTCTGGGCCATTTCATTTTTTGATTTTGCATGAATCTATCCATTTTTATGGACTCTGTAGAATTTCTATGGACTCTATAGGTCCATTTCTATGAACTCTATAGGTGTAGTCTTTTGATAGTTAAAGAACTAGTTCAGAGAGTGCAAGGTTTTACAAAGCTTCTTCAAACTCTTGTCTGAAGAAATTCATAAAGAAAGAGATCTAAAATGGTTCAAAGACACTTTTACTTAAGGTTGGAAGAGTGGTTCAAAGACATAATATTTCCAAGAGTTAGCACCTTTGAACTGTTGAACCATTGAACCGGTTCAATGCGCTTGGTTCAAAGCCTTGGTTTAACGCTTCGGTTCAAAGCCTTGGTTCAATTGGCAAAGTTCATCGCTTTGGTTCAATCAAATGGTTCATTGGCTTGGTTCAACATGTTGGTCCAATGTTTTAGTTTAATTACATGGTTTAATCACTCGGTTCGATGCCTCAGTTCATCAGCAAAGTTCAACGCTTCGGTTCAACTGCAAAGTTCATCGACTCGGTTCAAAGGCTTGGTTCAATTTAGTTGGATTGATGCTTTGAAAAAAGTTCAACGCTTGGTTCAATTGGTAAAGTTCATCATTTTGGTTCAAAGCTAAGTGCATTAGCAAA
Source organism: Torreya grandis (assembly GCA_037957365.1). Taxonomy (NCBI): domain Eukaryota; kingdom Viridiplantae; phylum Streptophyta; class Pinopsida; order Cupressales; family Taxaceae; genus Torreya; species Torreya grandis. The sequence goes on from JARHVA010000487.1 coordinate 3,987,871, forward strand.
GTTCAACACAAAGTTCATCAGCAGGTTCAATCAAATGGTTCATCGCATTCGGTTCGGTGCCTTGGTTCAACAACTATTTGAACCATTGAACCGGTTCAATCAATTGGTTGAATGGTTGGTTCAAAGGAGTGGTGCAACGGTTGGTTCAAAGGAGTGGTTCAATCAAAGAAGTCAAGAGAGCCTCCTAAAGGACAAGTGCCCTTACAGAGGGCACTTGGTCGGCAAAGACACCCTTCAAAAGGGTCAATTTTCAAAAAACTCGAAGGGCACTTTGAAGGCAGCCGAAGGATTTCCAAAAATGTGAAAAATACTCAAGGCATTGAATGAATTCTTTTAGACTTTTTGTCTGAAGGAATTCCTTTAGACAAAAAGTCCAAAGGAATTTGGAGGAAGGCCGTGAGCTCAAAAGGGACTTGGGGAAAACCTCAAAAGAAATCAAGGCAGCCATTTCTCGCGGACTTTTTGTCTGTGGGAAAATTGTCCGTGGGAAAAAGCTAGTGGGAAAAAACCCACAAAAAAATCCCGTAGAAAAGGCTCAAAGGAATTTGCCAAGGACGGTGACATCCCAGAAGCTATCAACTTTAAGAAGACAGATTAGCCATTATTTTTTAAGCGATGATGGGTGTGTAGATGTCAATTTTCAGACAGTGAAATAGCCATTTTCTTTTAAATTGCTTAAGCACCAACCATGAAAAGAGCCCAAGGAACGTAGTGACTTGCCAGAAGATCGACCCCGAGGGCTGAAGGAGCAGAAAGAGACAAAACCAAGATGAGATAAGGCAAGAAATGGATAAAGCATCCAAGTGGTGAGAAGAAGTATCAACTCAGGGATTTATTCCTGTAGTTGGAATAGTGTTTGCCAGGTGGTCACCAAATGGCACAAATAGTAAGCAATGCAGCTTGTTTTCTCCAGTTTGCATTCATAAGTGGACAAGCCAAATAAATGCCTTAAAGGGAGCAGTCTATTCATAGAAAAGAGTCGTGACTTGTGCTTTCATATTAATGTTGAGATGCCAATGTCAAAGTAGGAACTGACAATCAAACGGCTCCCTCTTCCCAAGGCTCAGAGCGCACATGGGACAACTTGCAAAAAGAGTGCCAAAGTCTTTCCCAAAAGGTGCCAATTTCTCTTCCTCTTTTTACATATTAAAAATTTTCTCATTTTAAGGGGGGACTCTCTTATCCTAAAGGCAAAACTCTGCCCAAAAATCTCTTAGGCTTGTAAGGAAGAGCCCTGCCAAATTTTACCTTGAATTAGGACTTAGCATTTTTACCTCTATCTAGACTTGCACTTTAAAGTATATGTCTATGTTCTTCTTTTGTGTTAAGTCATTGTCTTTCATTCTTTTCACAGATCAATTACAGTATGTCCAATGCATTGTGAAGTCTCTTTTCTGCAGGTCTACCAGAAGTGTTCCTTGGGGAGTGTAGGTGCCTATGAATAGGCTGCCATAAGTGTGTCTGAGGACACCTCTAGTAGTTTCTTCCTCCCTGTATTTCCATGAACACCTAGCTAACTATTGCAAAAGAGCTTCCCACTTCAGATGATGTGTATGGGTGCTTCTTTTTGGTGAAAAGTGTATATTCGGGCTGGGTGGGTCAACATTTTTTGGTGTATCACCTTTTCTTTTTTAGGGCTTAGGTTTTATTTTCAGCATCTCCCTCTCCCTTTTCATCCCCCCTGTTTAAATTTGTTTGTTAGCAGTAGGAGAAACTAGGGCCTAAAAGATACATCAGAGGGAGCTAGCCCTTATCTAGAGACTCTCCCCTCTAGCTTCACCAGTCCCACAGGTGAAAAGGGAGTTTCCATTTTGATGTGAGGAAGGCAAGAGCTTGGCCTCCTGCCAAGGGTGCAATATTCTGCGTCAACAGGCCCAAGGTAGTCAAGGGGTATTTTTACACTTGAGATCATAGTGTGTTGATTTACGGTGTCTATATTTTTCCCTTTTTTATTATGTGGCTTGAATAAACAATCTACAAAACAAAAATTGATGTTGGTTAAAGGTCTAGTTTCCCCAATTGTGGGAGGAGGTGTTCCCCCTCAAACTAAGAGTTGATGAGGCAAAAAAAATTAGGTGTAGGTTTGATAAGGTGAATGAAGGTGGTAATGAAGGTAAACATCATGAAGGTAAATGATAGGTTGGGCACTAAAGTGGAAATAAGTACATAAAGTATGATAAAAGGTGTGATAGCCAAGATCGTGCATAGGTTAGGTTGCCATATTTGATAAAATCAAAATTCAGTGCTAAGAGGATAATAGATAAGTGGACTACATGATCACAGTTACGTGTGGTGGCTAGGAACACTTGTAAGTCTCTAAATTGATGTTTATGTTTTGGTGGGTATCCAAGGCAAAAAGTGCTCCCAATGAAAACACAAATGGGTCAAGTGTCTTGAGTATCCAAGGTAGGAAGTGCTCCTAAAAGGACATAATCAGGTCAGGTAAGCATGAGGTGTTACAAGTTTAAAAAGGGTCAACATGGAAATGTTGTCACTATGGTCAAAGGAATCAGAAAAAATGTCATAAAACATGCACTAGATGGGCTGAAATGGACCAATGGTGAGGCGACGAGGTGGCCAAGGTGGGTGGAGAAGGTAGTCTCCATGGGTGGGTAAAAATGGTTTGGGCTTACCAAAAGGAGGTCTGCTTAGTTGAATGCAACAAAGGGGGACCACATGACCATCGATGGTCAAGGTCCCTAAGGGTGACCATTGATGGTCACCCTAATCATCGATGGTCAAGATGAAAACCCTAAAAGGTGGTGGGTAAAAGTGAAAATTGAATCATACTTTACCCATTGTTACTTTGGCTTGTGTTGACTATGAGCTCTAGAGATTTTGACACTTTGTGGTGAAGGTAGTTGTTGAGGGTGTTTACTAAGGTGAATGGTGTATATTGAGCTAAGGTGGACTGAGGTGACCATTTAGGATGTAGGGAACACATGAGTGTCGATAAGGATGGACAAGCCTATCACTGACTCGATAGTGGTGGTTATAAAATGAGGTAGTGGGTTCCCTTACTTTTTTAGCCTTAAATTTGAATTTGTGAATACATTGGTGAGGGGTAGGTTAAATTGCTTAGTTTTAGACTGGTATGCCCTAGGTAAGGTTTTGGTATAATTTGGGTAAAATTAGAAATAGATAGGGTGGGTAGGCACATTAGGGTAGTAAAGTAGCATGTTTTGTTTTCATTTTGGTTATATTTATGGTAAATAGGGTTTTGGGTGTTCCATCTATGAAACACCCATAATTATCATTGATGGTCAAGTCCAATCATCAATGATCAATACCTAAAAAAGTAAAGATGCATGACTATCAGTGGTCTCCATAACCATCGATGGTTGACTAAGGAAAAAATAATATATTTAAAAGGTTAAGGCAAATGAGAGGGTATGTTCTAGGTATGGAATTGGCTAGGTGATTAGAGGGTCCAAATAGGTAGGAGGGTGAAGATAAGGTAAATATAGGTTACTAAAATGAAATGATAAGGTAGGGCTGGGGTTGGTAGGGAAAAGGTTTGGGTGACTAATCTATGTGCTAATGAATGGTTTTAGGCTAGGGAATAGATATAGATGCATGATTGAGTCTCGTGCATCTTTATAGAGATCTAACAGGGGATGACTCTAGTCAACTAGGCCCACATAGAAGAGGTTAGGTTAGGAGCTTAAGGTACTATCTATATGTGCATCAAGACGTATCCATGGTCATAGTGATCATTGAGAGATGGGATCCTACTATGAACATGTTCCTATTATTGACTGGGGAGATGACTATCTTGCCTAAAGATGTCAATAAGATCACCCAAATTCCACTCTAAGATGATTTGATCTACTAAATAGAGTGTGAGGAGTGGGATGATCACATCGAGCTTTTGTACAAGGATGATAGTGATCAGGTTAGATGACATGTTAGGGGGTTTAGGAATAGTGCTTTGTATTAGAGGGCTCCAGGTAAGAGGAGACTCATGACCATGCTCATGATTATCATTTCATGCTTTTCACTTCTTGAATCAAGTAGAAGGAGGTTCCCATACTTGCTATTAGGGGTACCAGTCAAGTTATTGCTAGGTTGGATTGTATTTAGTTGGGTACCTATTCTCCTAGTTTAGATATATAGGGAGCTATGGGGGTTCAAGGCCTATATGAGGTATGGCATCAACATCAACTTGGTTCTACATTGCTGGGCCTATGAGCACATTAGGGTGCTAATACCAGTGGGATTGTCATGGGAAAGATATGTATAGATTGAGTTCCTTGTCATATATGTGCAATGGAGGGGTGACTTTGTTATGCTAAGTATAAGAGGTGGTGTGCATAATGTGGAGTTGTTCAGGGGTACACTAGGTGTACTAGTGATAAGAGACATAACTTGGAGGCCTTATGTGTAGTTTTTAGTATGGTCTAGCTACAAGAGGTAGAAACTCTCCCTTTAGAACTATAGATGGATACTCGATCATAGGGATGGAGAGGTTGAGTTGATCCCATTTGATAGGGTAGATCAATAGTTTATCTTGGTATAGGGCATTTTGGGTGTATTCCCTAGGTACAAGTAGAAGGATTTAGAGATCTTGCTACCAAAGCCATATCCTATGCCTACTTTACTAGATGATGTCAAGTTCATAGATGGGTACATGACATGGTACTAGCCCATATATGTAGCTACAAACATTTATGGGGATGATGGAGGTGTGAGGTTGATGGTCATGGATCTAATTGGCCTTGTTGGATAGGTAGGAGTGGATTTAACTACTACATAAGGATAGGTTACAATGTTACAGGTGTAGGTTGCTACCTTATAGGATCAAGTTGCTACCATGATAGGGAAGAGGGATTAGGCTAAGACATCACTAGGCTTGGTGACCCAAGAGAGGGACTCTCTGAGGTAGAGAGGGGGAGGATTAGTAGCAACATAGATAGGACCACCAAACACCATCCCCACAACATGATAACTAGATATAGTGGAGGAGATACGATACTATGAGGCCATAGTTTTGACATAGTAACCACAAGAGCCCTAATGGGGTGAGTATAGGGATATCTTGGTAGGAAGTGCTAGTGTGGCGACACCAGGGTAGTGGGCAACATATATATTTGGATAGACAAGGATAGTTGATGGATTAGTAGGTATAGTAGGTGGACATACACCAAGATCTAGCAGTGTTATAGGAGGTAGTGGTTCCCCTGGGGCATATATATAGCTATATTATGAAATTTTTAATATCATTTTTATTTTAGCCTTTGAGCCGATGTGAAGAGATGTACATTTTGAGAGAGAGAGAGAGACATGTCTATCTGCTTGTACACATTTATGCTATTTGACTCATGAGTTATATATGATCATTATTTATGCTCATGTTCATGGTTCATGGTTTGATGTTTATGTTTAATGCTTATGGTGTGATGTTTATATCACTTATGGATGTTGGGCACTGATGTAGGCTTAGCTAGGCATGATATGGTTTTGATTTATGGTTATGCTTATGACATGCTAGATTTTAATGAGTATAAATTGCATTATTTTAGACTTAGACATGTGGTGAAAAATGGTTGGTTTCTTAAATTGCTCATGGATGTTATGGTATTATCATGCTTGGTATGGTTATGCATGTTGTTTTTAGGATAAAACACATGAGGTAATTTAATTAACAACACTAGATGGGAGACTAAAGAATATAATCATGAGACAAACATCATAATAAAAATATCAACTAGTCAAAATAAGATAAGAAGAGGGAACGATGCTTCTTCATTGACAAGGACTAGAACAAAACTAAAGTTGGATTGGCTTAGTGAACATAAACCCTTCAAATGCTTCACATTATAATTTTTTAGTTGGTTAAAAAGGTGCCTTTACCACATAATGCCAAGTGAGCTCAAAAATCTCTTGCTTATAGTGAGTAAAGGGGAGATGGGTGAAAATGGAACCTTCTTACGAGACTAGCATGCCTTTTTGATAGGTGTTTAAAGAGTCAGTATACATAAGTCTATGCCAAACTATGTAGACTGATCAATGTAAGAAGTCTACTTGTGAAATCCGATTGCAATTTTTACATTTTTTTTTGAGAGTCGATTTTAGATTTCAAAATTATTTTACTTTTGTTGTGATTGTGATGATGGGTCTTTTGCTTTGTTGTTGTATATGGGAAGCTGATCGATGCAGGAAGATTCCATGAAATTGTTATGCTTTAAAAAAAATACTTTACTCAACCATCCTTCAAGGGAGTGGTCTAAGTTTATTTTATTTTTTTAATGCTTTTTGATTGTTGTCCTTCAAGGGAGCAGTCCACCTTACATTTTAACAATTTTAAATAATTTTTCAATAGTTATTATTCAAGGGAATAGTCTGTGAATTCTAGGAATGACCCATGAATGTTAATGGTGTGGATTTTGATTTTTTCTTGTTTTATTTTCCTAGACATATACTTTCTTAGGATGGCTTAGTGGTTCACCTTTATGAACACAAAACTAAAAGCACAAGAAGTTTGATTTTGTGTAGAGATATTTAGGTGACAACGATCATGGGAATCCATCCTATAAAGGGGTAGATAGTACCATGAGAACCATACCATGGTAGAGCTATGATACCCATTGTTTATTGTAAGGTTATGCCAATGATAGATAATCACATGATTTGGTTATAATTGATTGCCCCTAAACTAGGGAGATGGATGTGGGTGGAGAATAAGGGATGAGCTTAAGTTAGATAAAAGGTGAGCTTGATCTTTCTTAACAAAAAAATGGATGTAGATGTGAAGCATTGAGGGACTAAGTGGGTGGCGTTCGAGAGAAGATAACTGGTAAGCTCCCGATCCATACTTGTGGGTTATGATATAAGGTCCAAGATAATTGAAAGCAAACTTGCCCCACTTTCTTTTTTCCATGTTAGTGACATGTTGGTTTTACTTTAGGATTAGGTCTCTGATGTTGAATTATTACACTCTAAGGTGTTTGTTATAGACACATTTGACACACTCTTGATAGACATGTGTTAGGAGGCCCCTTATCCAACGGTAGCACAATTGATTACTTATATATGAGCAATTGAACACGGAAATTATACCAGAATGATTAAGAAACTAGAAACATGAGACATCAAAGAATTTGAGAGACAATACACACTCTTGTATTAGATAATACTAGAAGAAAATACAAATAAGGAAGATGCCACTTGTTCCTCCACCTCAAAGGCTTGCCACACCTCAAGACCTTCTTCCCTCTCTCTCTTGCTCAACACAAAACCAATTCTAAAACCTGAGTTACAATCCCTCCTTGAATGCTATAGTTGATCTCCTTGACCTTACACCTGTAGATCTCCTCGACCTTGCTTGCTTCAATGCTCTTACTTGATCAATATGATAAATACAATACATGCCTCATGGGTCTTTAAATAGAATCCCATGGTTACAAAAATAGACATCTAACTACTAAAATTAGACACACAGCTCGCGACTTAAAATAGCCCCTTAGCATGCAAACACTCGGTTTAACTAATTGACTGTTCGTAAATAACAATTTTGGACTGCACAGGCGACCGACACCGGTCCCTGCTTGTCTAGTGCTACCGATGTCGGCTGACTCTCTGCCATCGCCGGTCTCCTTCTCCACTGCATCTGACCAACGTCGGTCATACTGCCGATGCCGGTGGCTCTGGTTCTTCAGCATCCTCTTCATGTGTGTGCAAACAGTTGAAGCTTTTAGCTCCACACCTTAACAATCTCCCACTTGGAGATAAACAGCTGCAACTTGTACCTGTACCTGTACACCATCTATTTTTTTCCTTAGGCCATGTATTCCTCTTTAAACTCACCCTTGAAGACCACCACGGAAACGTGTGATGCTATACCTGTCACCTATGCCACAAGAATTTTGCTGCTCCCAAATTCTTCATGACATACTTCTGAACCAACTTTACCCTTAGCTCAAAAAACTCCCTGTATATGCAACCCTGCAAAAAGTAACACAATACAATAACAGGATAATGTAGCTAATATTATCCAACCTGGTAAAGATAAAAAACAATGGTCAAACCTCCATTGCCCTACAGCTAACTCAAGACCATATACCATAGCCTTCTGTCTCAGATGTCCATCCACTCTCTTCTCTAAAATGGGAATCCATCCCTCTATCCAGCTGACAACTCCACCAACAAATACCTGTTTGGCTTTACTCCAAGGACTCACACTCCTCATCCATGTCAAGCTCCCACTGTTTCTGGATTCTACCTGCATTGCTTCCTCCATCTTCCTAGTTCATGATTAAAAGTAAGCAATATAAAGAAGGTGAACAATGAATATGAGGTTCACATACCTTTTCTGACCTCTGTATGGGTGTTTAAGACTCATAGATCCACCCAACATCCGTTCCAGTGACCAATCTCAGCCAACTCCCAGTCTACTCCCGACCGATGTCGGTTCCCTGCACTGATCCTGACTGCCGACGTCGTTACCCCTGGCCGACGCTGGTGTCCCCCTTGCTGACGTCAGTCCTGATGACCGACGTCAGACTTCTCCTGCCTGACCTACCGACCCTGCTGGTCTGCACAAGACTGAAGTCAGTGTCTGACTGACCGACGTCGGTTCCAAGTAACTGACATCGGTGCCTGTGTGTTCTTGTGAGTGATGAATTCTTCATCCACGAGCTCTTCTTGGATCAAATCTCTATCCATGCTACCCTGCTCAGATTTATTTACTTCCTGTAACTGTTCTCTGGCCTTCATCTCCTCCAAAAACACCAAGACATCCCTGTTCTTGTCAAAAGCCTCAAATTTCCTTTTCCTGCAATGAATTCTATCCATGCATTCTGAATTTGAACACATACCTTTTGAGTCAAGAACTTCCATTCCCTTCTTATTCATGTGACCCTGCCTATTAGACCACATCTTCGAATCTGCACCAGAAGTGGAATCAATAGTACAAGTAGATAGATAAAGAGTACCTACTTTCTTACCTCTTGCCAAAATAAGTGCTCCCTTGGTAACCTTCCAAGAATCCGCTGTGAGGGTTATTGTGCATCCCTCATCACCCAACCTTCCTACATAAATCAAACTCTGCTTTAGAATTGGAACATGCATGACCTCCTTCAACACCCATGTGTTGTCAATCTGCAATCTCAGCTGCACTTTCCCTTTGCCAACTATCTGACAAGGGGTACCATCCCCTAAATAGAGCACTCCAAAATCTCCCTGTTCATACTCATGAAACAAATCTCTATTTGGGGATACATGAAAAGATGAACTAGAATCTAATATCCATGATCCTATGTGACTATCCAAAGAAAGTATGAGAGCATCCTATACCACAATATTTGCATCCTTTGCTTCTTCAATACCTGCATGTTGATTCTCTTTATCTCTCAACCAACACTCCTTCTTTGTATGTCCTTTCTTTCCACAAAACCAGTAGGTAATACCTTTGGACTCGGATCTCCTTCCCGACCTTGATTTCCCTTGCTCAATCTTCTCCTTTTGCCTTCCTCTGCTTTCTGCACTTAGAGCGTTCCCTGATGATTCACCTGTGCTTCTCCTGCATATTTCTTCATTCAAGATCACACTCACAACATCATCAACTTTTAAGATTTTAGAAGCAGATGCAGAGTTACTTACTGCCATAACCATACCATCCTAACTTTCAGGCAAAGAACATAAAATCAAGAGAGCCTTTACCTCATCATCAAAAACAATGTTGACTAAAGCTAATTGGTTTACCAAACCATGGAAATCACTGAGATGAGTATGTACCAAACCACCTTCCTGCATTTGCAAAGTAAATAGCTGCTTCATAAGGTATACCTTATTAGAAGCCGAGGGCTTTTCGTATAAATTTGCCAAGGACTTTATCAACTCTTTCATTATTTTGCACTGTGATAAGCTGGAAATCATAGAAGCTCCAAGACTCAACCTTATGGAACCGAGAGCCTTCTGATCAAGAACACTCCATTCTTCATCCTTCATATCTGTGGGCTTGCATGCAACCCCACCCAACGGTAAGTACAGATCCTTCTGATACAGATAGTCCTCAATCTGCATCCTCCAGTGTTGATAATTCTTGCCGTTAAACTTCTCCATTCGTAGCTTACTTTCTTCTGCCATTGCTGAACTCCCACTCAATCAGAAAACCCTGTGAATGACCTGTAATAAAAAAACAATAACCTGCTTCCTACAAACCTGGCTCTGATACCAACTGTTAGGAGGCCCCTTATACAACGGTAGCATAATTGATTACTTATATATGAGCAATTGAACACAGAAATTATACCAGAATGATTAAGAAACTAGAAACATGAGACAGCAAAGAATTTGAGAGACAATACACACTCTTGTATTAGATAATACTAGAAGAAAATACAAATAAGGAAGATGCCACTTCTTCCTCCACCTCAAAGGCTTGCCACACCTCAAGACCTTATTCCCTCTCTCTCTTGCTCAACACAAAACCAATTCTAAAACCTAAGTTACAATCCCTCCTTGAATGCTATAGCTGATCTCCTTGACCTTACACCTGTAGATCTCCTTGACCTTGCTTACTTCAATGCTCTTACTTGATCAATATGATAAATACAATACATGCCTCATGGGTCTTTAAATAGAATCCCATGGTTACAAAAATAGACATCTAACTACTAAATTTAGACACAGCTCGCGACTTAAAATAGCCCCTTAGCATGCAAACACTCGGTTTAACTAACTGACTGTTCGTAAATAGCAGTTTTGGACCGCACAGGCGACCGACGCCGGTCCCTGCTTGTCTGGTGCTGCCGACGTTGGCCGACTCTCTGCCATCGCCGGTCTCCTTCTCCACTGCATCTGACTGACGTCGGTCATACTGCCGATGCCGATGGCTCTGGTTCTTCAGCATCCTCTTCATGTGTGTGCAAACAGTTGAAGCTTTTAGCTCCACACCTTAACAACATGGAGATGGGTAAGGGCTGCTAAATGATGCTCATCAAGTAGATTGAGTTGCATTAAATGGTGCTGATGATAATCATCCTCATAAATGAGCTCTTGCAAATATATGTGAAGAGAAGGGATTTGGTCTTCAAGAGGTAAGATAGCCTGTATGCCAAACACAAGAGAGAAAGGGGTATCACCTATAGGGGTTCTAATGCTAGTACGATATTCCCATAAGGCAAAGGGGATGTGTAGATGCCAATCCTAACCATATGTGTTAACCATTTTAGTTAGCATGTTATTAAGAGTTTTTTTAGAGGCTTTCACCTATCCATTCACTTGAGGGAAATAGGGTGAGGATAATATTAACTTAATTCTGAATGTGTCACATAGACCTTAGACTTGCTTGTTTTTAAAAGATTTATTATTATTGGTGATAATCTTATGAGGTACACTAAAATGGTAGATATTGTGATGGTTGATAAAGTCAATAATATTTTTTGTTTTAGTCTAGATTAGAGGAATAGCCTCTACCCACTTGGTAAAATACTTTGTCTTAGTGATGATAAAGTGGTGTTTCTATGAGGAATGGGGGTTAATTTCACCAATGAGGTCTAAACCCCATTATGAAAAGGGCAAAAAATTGGTAGAAATGTGAAGACTATGGCTAGGTGCATGATACAAATTAGCATATTATTGACATTTGACACACTTTTTCATGTAATCATAATAGCTTTGGTTAAGGGTAGACCAGTAATAGCCAAGGTGAAGGATATGCTTAGCTACAACAAGGCCACTAAAGTGGCCTCTACAAATACCATCATGCATTTCCTTGATAGCATGAGAGGCTTCTTGCCTACATAGGCAGTGAAAGAGGAGACCATCAAAGCTATGTTTATAAGGGATACCTCATAGTATGGTATAATGTGAGGTACTCTAGATAAATTATCTTTGAGCATTCCTAGAGAGACCAAAAGGAACTATGGCAAGATTGAGGTAGTTGAAGGTCTACTAAAACAAAAGGTTGGTGTAGGTCTCCTCGACATTAAAAATGGTCAGAGATTCTAGTTTGACATAGGAGGGATGGGTGAGCCTATGGATAATGATAAATAGCTTAGAATTTGAGGGTACAAATGGTATTTGAGAGGCAAGGGAAGCCATGGTGTTAGCAAACTTTTTAGTAGATCATGGGGTTAACTGGATGTGGTAGTGTTCAAATGATGTTAAGAGCTCATCAACTAGTTACTTATACTCTTACAAAATGTCATTCTTATACTAGTAAGATTCATTTATTTGATTGAACACAAGTTAGGAGTCACCAAAGATATTGATCATTTTGACTTCTAAGGCTAAGGCAATTTGAAGGCCTATCACTAGGGCTTCATACTCAACCATATTATTGGTACATTCAAAATCAAGATTTAAAGACAGAGGAAGAGGTTCACAATTAAAGGGGATAAGGATGATACCTACTCCCTCACCATGTTAACACGTTGATTCATCAAATAACATGGTGACTTGATAGGTGAAGTCCACCTGGGAGAGGGTCATGATGGACTCATCAGGGAACTCAAGAGGAGGAGGTTAGTTATCTGCTAAAACCACTTTGGATAATTGGTCAACAATGACTTTCCCTTTGATTGACTTTTGATGCAGGAACTCAAGGTCAAAATTGGCTAAGAGCATGAGCCACTTATCCATACACTAGTTTTGGTATGGCTTGGAGTGCATATATCTAAGTGGGTTGGTTTGGGTTATGACATAGGTTTTATGGTTGAGAAGGTAGTGGAAAATTTTAGTGGCCATGATGAATAAATCTAATAAAATTTTATTGGTATGGGTATATCAATACTCATATTTTATAAGCGTATTACTGATGTAATATAGGACTTGATCTTTATGTTATTCATCTTGGTGAGCCAACATTGACCCTAGGGAATGGTCGGTGGCTGAGATATATAGGTAGAAAGGTTGGTCATCTTTGGGAGGGGTAAGGATAGGTGGAGACAAAAGGTAATTTTTGAGTGAATCAAAGGCCTTTTGATAGTTTTTATTACACTTGAAAGAAACATCCTTCTTCAGAAGGTGGTGGAAGGGTTGGCATCAGTCTGAAAGATAGGATATAAAATGATGAATGGATTGAATCTTCCCTTGCAAGCTATGAAGTTTCTTAAGGTTAGATATAGGAAGCATGTTGAGGATGGATTTGATTTTGGTGGGATCAACTTTGATTCCATAAAGGGAGATAATGAAACTAAGAAGTTTTCCTGAAAAGACCCCACAAATTCACTTTTTAGGGTTTAGGTGGACATGGTAATGGATGAGGCATTCAAAGATGATCTTAAGAATGGCTAAGTGATATTTTTGGAGTTTGGATTTTCCAAGAATGTCATCCATGTAGTCCTCAATAATCCTATTGATAAGGTCATGGAAGATATAGGTCATGGCATGTTGGTAGGTTGTACTAACATTATTTAGTCTGAAAGGCATGACCCTATAGCAAAAGGTTCCCAAAGGGGTGGTAAAGGTGGTCTTGTGCTGATATTTAGGAGAAATTAAGATGTAATTATAACTTAAAATTCTATCTATGAGAGATAACATATTATGGCTAGCTGTAAGATTAATTAGTTGGTTAATGCTCGATAGAGGAAATTTATCTTTGGGGAAAGTGAGTTTGAGGTCATGAAAGTCCACATAAATGCATAGTCCTTATGTGGCTTTGGTGATAGGTACAAAATTTGAAACCCATTAGGGGTAGTCAATGGGTTGAATGAAATTGAAAGATAGAAGGTGTTGAAGCTTTTCTTTGATGAGAAGGGCTATGCAAGGGTACATATGTTGAAGCTTTTTCTTGACAGGTTTAGCATCACAGTTAGTGACAATGTTATGGGTAGCAATGGTGGGTCAATTCCAAACATGTCATTATAAGACCAGAAAAGGCTATGATACAGTCTTAGAGGAAGGAGGGGAAGTATCAAAGTTCCTCAACATTTAATGATTGGCCAAATTTGACAATATGAGGGTTATTCGAAGTACCCAAGTTGATATCCATGGTGGATTCATTCAACATGGTTGAGGTCTTAGGAGGAAGGGATTTATAGATGGAGGAATCTAGGGCACCAAGGTAAATGAGAATGAAGTCATCATCCTGGTACTAAATAGTGTTAAAGGTAGGAGAGTCTTCTCCTATCATCTCAAGATGGGTCAAAGGTATGGTTACAATTACCCCTTATTTTTGATAAATTAGGGTTCCAAGGTTGATCATGTTGATGGAAAAAAATGTAGGTGGGATGATGTCATCATCCTCACATGTAGATGGGGGAGAGGTTGGTGAGAAAGGGGTGTCTTCCTTAATGATGATGGAAGTAGGTGGTTTGGGTTAATTTTTATTGGGTAGGATGAAACCAAGGCCATGCTTCTCATGTAGCTTCTTAGTTTTGATGGTGACTAATTCATATAGGTCATGATCATATCACCCAAGACCAAAGCCTTTCCAAGCAAACCAATGGAGGTATGTCTTGGTAAAACTTGGTTTATCTAGGTAGGAAAAACTAGTAGTAAATGGCCTTAGTGAAATAGAGGTGGTAGAAACACCAAGGGGTTTTTCAAGTACCCCATAGACAAAATGGGTCTGATGGTGGGGAGGTCCAAAGGGAATAATAGTTCTAACATTGGGGTCGTATCCTGGCTTGTTGGTGAGCTGACCATACTCGTGAGGAGTAGAGAAGGCATCTAGGGTTAAAAGGTGATACTCCCCAAATGAAAGATGATGGAATGTTGATTCCAAATGGTCTATGGTGGGGATTTGGTCTAAAGGGATAGAGGAACTAGTTAATGGCTTGTCAATGGAAGGGGATATGATATCTACTTTGGTGGTTGAAGGTTGGGTTTTAGGTGTTGAGGGTATGCTGGATGGGGGCATGAGGACATATTTGGGATGATAGGTCATGTTTCATGTCAAGAAATGACTTAGGTTAGCTTGGATGGTTATGACCTGGACTTCATGCTCAAACTTAATACAATAATGAAGGGTGGAGGAGATACAAACCATGGAGAAAATCTAGGGTCATCCCAATAAGACATTATATTGAAATTAACCTTCCACTACATAAAAAAGTTTGGGGAGCGTATAGAGTCCTAAATGGATATGAAGGATGATATTTCCCAAGGTAGTGGCCATGGTATCATTAAATGATCAAAGGATGGCTAAGGTTTCGAACATGATATTATTTGGTAGGTTGAGTTAGTTGTAGGCATGGGAGGAGATGATGTTAATGCTAACTCCCCCATAAATCATGACTTATTTGATGTGGGTTTTATTGATATAGGAAGTAATAAAGAGAAGGGGATATGGGTCTTTAGGATGGATGGAAGGTATTTTTGAATCTTTGAAGGTAACAAGGTTGGAAATTTGAAGGGTGCCAATAAAGGCTGCTAGAGGTTGAGGGTCTTCAGGTTAGACCTCGATGGATTGAAAATCCTCTATTATTGTTTGGTGGTGATAGGGAGAGGTAGAGATCAACTCATACAAGCTCATCTTCATCAAGGTCTGGTAAAGTTGCTTGAAGATAACTCTCCTGATGGATTCTGAGGGGTTAAGATAAGAGGCACCTAAAATGGATACCTTGGATTTGGTTGAAGATAAATATGGTTGGGTGTGGGTTGGTTGGGAGGTTGAAGATGGATACATATATGGAATGGACACCTTATCCTTCCCCTTATCCTTTTGTTGTGGTCTCGTGACCAGGTTGATGGTATGTATAGAAGGAGAGGTTGAAGTAAGAGATTGTTCAAACTTGTCTTCACTCTTAGGTGAGAGTGGAAGAGTAAGTAAGCATTGGGTAGGTATGGTTGTTGGTTGGATTGGTATGGGGCCTATAGGAGGTTCATCTGTTAATAGATCATCCTTATCATAAAGCTAGTGGATAATGGTTTGGAGAGCTTTACATTTCTCTATGTCATGATTGAGTGTCCTATGATAAGAACACACTTGGTGGGCATTATACCAAATAGGTTTTGAAGTGAGAGGGTCAAAGGGCCTGATGGGAGGTAAGGCTAGATAAAAAGTTTGTAATAACTTATGAAAAATGGTCAAGTAGGACTCAAATAAAGGTGGTAAAGTTGTAGCAGTTTTTGCTTTGATGGTTGAGATAAAAGATTGCTTGGGAATAGGTTTAATAGTAGGTACTTTGAGTAGGGTGGTACGCTTGGTTGATTGCATCAATTTAGGCAAGGAGGTTGTGATCTAGAGGTGAAGGATCACAAGGTAGATAGCTTGGGTATTATCAATGCAGTGAAGAGAGGTGCATTAGAAAGCAATTGTGAAGGGGTAACCAAGAGATGTGGTGGGGTTTTGGTAGAGATAATTGGATTATTACTCAAGGTAGAAGGATGAGGCCCCAAAATGGAGGGCAAGGTTGAGGGAGGTAAAATTTAGGGCTTCAAGCCTTTGGATGGTTTTACCTCTTTGGTTGCTTTGGTTTGGTGATTGGTTGATGGGTTTGAAGGGGTTAGGTCCACTTTCACAGATGGGTGACTAAGGCTTAGTGTAGGGAAGGTACCAAATATTTTAGTTGTTTTGGTTGTGGTGATAGAAGAGGGTTTGGACTTTTGGGTATTAGTTGACTTATGTGGTTGGGGGTTGGTTAGTGTGGTAGAGGTCTTGGTTGGTTGGGTGGAGGTTTTGGTTAGTTGGGTAGATATGATAATAGGTTGGTCAATAGAAGTGATGGGTTGGTCTGTCAAAGAAAGGGTTAGAAGTTCCAGTATAGTAATATAAGGGAGATCTAGTTGCTACCAAAAGGTATCCCGATCTAAGTTGGGTTTGGAAAAAAATTCCAATCTCTGAACTAGTCTAGAGAATGGTTTATAAATTAATTTAGCTCTTTGGGTAGTAGGTTCGAATGATAGACCTATAGGATGGGGAAAGGGGGTGGTAAATTTGTCCTCTTCTTCAATAAAAGGATACAAGGTTGAGATAGGTGGCTCCTCTATGGGAAGAGTGGACATGTGGATTTATTCCTTGGGAATGATCTCTGAAGAAGGGGTGGGTTGCTCGATATTTGAAGGTGAAGGTGAGGTAGCAATGGTTGGTTGTTCTGATATGTCAGTTGAAAGGGAGGCTAGTGGATCCACTACCTTAATAAGTAGAGGGGGAGAAGATAACACTTCATCAATTTGAGTATTCAGAAAAAGGGAAGTAATTCCACTATCTCAATAGATGGAAGAGGTGGAGGACCAAAATATTGGGTACTAGGTGGTTTGGTAATGAGTGCATTAAGGACCATGTTAACTATGTGGGCATCATGAGAAAAATCAATGTTATTTCTCTCATTCTTGGTAGGATCATGGGTTGGGAAAGGTTGCTTGAATATATCAAGGGCTTAGTTAGATGGTGTATTGGGGTTGTCTAATGTAAGCTCCCCTTTGTCAATGAGGGATTGCACAAGGCTCTTAAAGGTGTTACACCTATTGACATCATGTCCTATGACCCAATGAAAGGGACACAAATAATTCTCATTAAACCAACTAAGTGCAAGAAAAGAGGCATCAAACTACTGAGGATGTTTAATAAGAGGAAGTTGAATGATGTTGGCTTTCAATAAATTCTCCAAGATGGAAGCATTGGATTCTCTAAATGGAGTGAATTGCTTCTAGTTGCTCCAATTTTGGTTCTTCATGTTTTGGTTTGAGTAACTAGAGGAATTTGGTTGGTTGATGGAAGGTGGAAGAGTCGATTTAAGGATAACCATATTCATGTTTCCCTTGCTCTTGGTATTGGTATAAGACTAGTTGATTGACTTAGAGGAAGAGGCCTCATTAATTTTGTAGGTAGAGTTCTTATTTTTGAGATTTAACTTTCCTTCATCAATGGCTCTGTTCTCTAACTTATGTGTCATGGTAAAAGCTTCATTTATGTGACACAAAGTGTAGAGGAGATATTCTTGGCACATGCCCAATTAAGGAGCTCTATGAGTTTGGATTGAGGTAGGGAGAAGGAAATTTGGTTAATTAGGCTTCTCCAATGAGTGACAACATGGACAATGGATTCATCCTCAAACTTTCAAATAGAGTAGAAGTCGGTGATAGAAATTTTCTTGGAGATATTGATCAAAAAGTGGTTTAAGAAAGTTTGAGCCATTTGGGTGAAGGATAAAATCAAGTTCTTGGGTATGACACTATACCAATCTAATGTCAGATCAGATAGGGACATGAGGGAGGTGTGGAGAAGGAGGGCATAATCATAGGTGATGAGATAAAAAGCATGCCTAAATGACCTAAGATGCTATTGGGGATCCTCCTTACTTTAAAATTTAGATAACTTGGAAAGTTCCCATTTGGAGGGTATGGCCTGATAGGTTCAAATAGATGGATGGGATCATTATATATTTGGTCATATGAAAGGATGTTGTAAGCACCCAAAATGGATTAATATAAGGTGGTCATATTGTCCATAAGCATATTCATTAGGTCTTCTTGGGGCTGTACACCTGAAAGGTTGTAAGATGCATACTGTTGCAGTGGTTGGGAGACATACTGATAGTGGGTAAAAGGTTAAAAAACTACCACATATTGGTAAGTGGATGTCAATGTTTGGGAGGAAGATACATGAGGGTAGGTAGAGGTAGGTGGTTGGGTAGTGGGTAGGGGTACATGACCTTGTAGGTTAGGGATGTACTCAAATTTTGGTGTAAGGGGTACTTGTTGGATAGGTGTGGTAGTTAGGTTGGTACTGATGGAAGGGTAGTGACCCTTGTACTAATCGGTGGCAAGGCAGAGGGAATGGACACCACAAGGATTTGAAGTGGAGTAGTGGTTGATGGATTGGGGGTAGTTAAAAGAAGGTTGGTGGTGCTAGAGGTAGACACTCCTATGGTGGAGGAGTGGTTGGTAGGAGTGGAAGGTATAAGGGCAGTGGTAGTTTGGGTTGGTTGGTTTTTTATGGTAGTCTCAAAGGGGTTGTTGGTTGATGAGGAGTCTTGGGTGGTCAACCATTGGGTAGTAACTATGGAAATAGAGGTACTCCCCATGAGTGGGGAGGCATGCCATAAGGTGGATCGACAAGTGGGGTCAAATTTGAGATACAGTATGACATGGTTGTGAGATAATGTTGCAAGGATATGAGATTGTTATTTAGGAAAGAAATAAAATCTACATCTCCTTGAGGAGCCTCCCAAGGGAAAGTAAGACTTCCCAAGGGATGAGGAGAGTTTGTTGGTTTAGAGATATAGTCCATGGAGGAAGAGGTAGAAGAGGTAGGTTGGCTTGGTGATGGTTTTTTCTCCACAAGGTCTCTTCACTATTGGAGAGTGAGAACCATGTGAGATAGGGGAGATCGAAAGCACAAACAACCTCACTACTCAAACATAGAGAATACAAAAATGATCAAAGAAATCAAATCACACTCTAAAATATATGTTAAGCCCTCGAGTTTCAATTAATCTCACTTTTGTCTTATGCCTTAAGAAGTTGTATGACTAAAATTAGTTTGCAGAGCGGGTACTAAAGAGGAAGTCTAAGGTGAGTTTTAGGTTGTGTTTAGGCAGTAAAAAAGAATATGTATCTCAATATGTGGCCTAGCATTGGGACCTACCCCCTCACTTCACACACCACAATGATATGGGTGTCTAATGCTTAACCATTATATTGATATTCAAATATTATACTAAACCAAAGAGCTAAGTTGGCTCTCTCCTTGGTAATTACCTCCAAGTGGGATTGTTAAGAAAGTGTAAGGTTACTGCTAGGTGATGAAATCCTAGTCAGGCCTTGTCTCATTTTTTTTGATGGTTAATTGATGAAAGTGGTTTAGTTGAGTGTGTGATATAAAAGTGATTCTATGATAAGATTACTATGCCTTAATTTAGAGCGAGCTAAAATTAGAAGCAAGTAATGGAAGTAATTAATTTTAAACCCAAAAGAGATTTAAATTTCATTAATGAGCACAAATAGAGAGAAAAGAATACAGATGTGAAGAAAGGAAACCCAAAGTAAAGACTCAAGGTCCCATTGATCATGATAAAATATTTTAGTGAATTTCTGCTTATTATTTTAAAAAGGGAAAATAAGAAACTATGGGTGTGTTTGAAAAACTTGATTGGTAGTGCACATGTAGAATTAGAAGATTGTGAAGAACTCCTCTTTGGATTGAGAGAATGACCTGTAGATAAGAAAACATTAAAGCAAATTTATTTGTTAGAAAAGTAGTTGAGTGGATTGCCTAGAGATAGCTAGATCCTGAAAGCAAAAGCTTCCTTAAGGACTACCAATCCACACATTTTAAATAATTAAGTTTATAAAATAGGAAAGCAAGTACTTGCATCAATAATCAAAAGGTAAAAAAATTGAACACAAGAATGGTTGCTTAATAAATATATTATAAATTAATAAAATAGTGATAATCTAATTAATACTATTGTTAGATGATTGGGGTATACTTCAAAAAATTAGGCAAGGGTCTATGACTATGTAGGGACACAAAGAATCAAGTTTGGTTGGGGGTGGGTAGGTGAAAAAAACTTTTTGGAATTTATTGCCAAAGTGACCATCAACAATTGGGTTGACCATTGGTGGTCAAGGTGACTCTCAATGATTGGATAGACCGTCAATGGTTGAGATAATCATTGATGGTTACTATTTGTAGATCTGGGTTGACAATAGGCTGATTGGTAGGATCTCAAAGTGAGATTCTAAGAGATGGGTTAGTGTTAGGCTAAGTATGAAAAGTAAATGAAGTAATTAAATACTAAAAATCAAGTACTTATCTTATAGAAGGTGGATTGGGTGATTGATTGAGGTGGTTAACTTACTGATGGAGTTTGACATGATTTTGGTAGAGTAATGATACTTAGCATTTTAGCAGAGCTGTGATGGCAAGTTAGTGTTCTAACGTGATAGCTAGTTCATTGGAGTGTTGATGATGATTGACATGAAAAAAGATAATTCTAGATACACAAGCTCTTGATCACAATTACATATAATCTTTACCTCTCTGCTCCTCTCTTCTTATAAGCAAGGTAAGAGAGTTGTAAAAAGATGTGAATTGGGCCTCCTAATTTTAAATTATACATGTAATGATTCATAACTAGGTTTAGATGAGTTATTTTTAGAAAAGTAAGGTGGTTGAGTTTGCATATTGGTGGTTAAGGAGGTGCACCTTGACTATCAACGATCAAGGTCACCGTCGATGGTCAACTTGACCATCGACATCAAGTGTGAAGGGTTGAATTGGGTAAAATCTAGGTTTAAGCTAATTTGGTAAAACTAAGTATGGTTAGGTTTGATTAGGGGTCAGAGGGTTAGATTGGACCGGAGAGGGTCCCAAGGTGGTCAAGGGGTATTTTGACACTCAGGATTGTAATATACATATTTTTGGTGTCTACAACAATGTATATGTATATAATATACATAAGTTTGATCTTCTCAAATTTTACTTTAAGATCCTATTTTAATTCATACAACATGTGGACAAACACATCAATAAACACAGGGTCACTTATACATTTTATACTCAAAATTTCCCATCATGACCTACAACCATACTAGCTTAATATCATCCCAAGATGACAAAAGTAGGCTCAAGATTAACATATTAATATTATTTGACTATGCCTTTGCATGCATAGATGAATGTAATTATTAATATATTCATTTATGCAAACCAATGATATAATTTCCAAATACCCAAAAATTATTCTTTGTAAAAACTCATATTTTGTCATTCTCCTAGATAATGATCCGTTATATAAAATATTCATTTATATACATTTATTTATGTATATATATAAATATACATGAATATTAAATATATACTTATACATATGTATATATAATGAGTTAATAATTAAATTATGTATTTCCACCTCCACTATCGAAACCCAAATATTAATAGAGTTTAACTATAGGTCGTCAATTCCATATATGTGTATACTTATATAAAAAAAACCATCATGCATTAATTATATTGCATATTTCATACAAATATGACTTTCTATCATCTTTCATAACTTGTTAATCAACACAAGTTCCCAAGACATCAATGAACTAGACTTGGGTGTTGTAACATGTTTATATAAACTCAAATTTCCTTATTATAAAACATCTTGAAAGAAGATATTTATTTTCCATGAATGTCAACAACATTGGAGATCATATAAAAATATACCACCAATTGTGAATTAATCATCCTAAATAAGTCTTCTAAACCTAGTTGATTCACTAACATTTATAGAACTAGTTCCATATTACTCATGGTCGCGCGCACGCGTGCGTGTGTGTGCGTGTGTGCGTGTGTGTGTGTGTGTGTGTGTGTGTGTGTGTGTGTGTGTGTGTGTGTGTGTGTGTGTGTGTGTGTGTGTGTGTGTGTGTGTGTGTGTGTGTGTGTGTGTGTGTGTGTGTGTGTGTGTGTGTGTGTGTGTGTGTGTGTGTGTGTGTGTGTGTGTGTGTGTGTGTGTGTGTGTGTGTGTGTGTGTGTGTGTGTGTGTGCGCGCGTGCACGTGCGCGTGCGTGCATGCATGCGTGTGTGTGTGTGTGTGTGTGTGTGTGTGTGTGTGTGTGTGTGTGTGTGTGTGTGTGTGTGTGTGTGTGTGTGTGTGTGTGTGTGTGTGTGTGTGTGTGTGTGTGTGTGTGTGTGTGTGTGTGTGTGTGTGTGTGTGTGTGTGTGTGTGTGTGTGTGTGTGTGTGTGTGTGTGCACGCACGTGTGCGTGCATGCATGCATGCGTGTGTGCGTGCGTGTGCGTGTGTGTGTGTGCGTGTGCGTGCGTGTGTGTGTGCGTGCGTGTGTGCGTGCGTGTGTGTGTGTGTGTGTGTGTGTGTGTGTGTGTGTGTGTGTGTGTGTGTGTGTGTGTGTGTGTGTGTGTGTGTGTGTGTGTGTGTGTGTGTGTGTGTGTGTGTGTGTGTGTGTGTGTGTGTGTGTGTGTGTGTGCATGCGTGCACGTGTGCATGTGCATGTACATGTTCGTGTGTGTGTGTGTATAAATACATTTATGCCTAGTTCAAAAGAATAATAAAATAAGTGCAGCCTATCCTATAGCCTCAATACATTATCATGTAAATATTAAATAGGGTATTAATACAATCTACACATATATTATAAATCCTCCAATCATCCAAATCAAATGTACTATATGTATGTTTACTTCAAAATAAATATAATGACAAAGGTGTAGATTGAATTAAGGCTCAAATTCATATTCATGGGGTTTCATATAAGGACATATATAAAATGTAATATATGTATAAACTTACCAAAACAAATTAGTACACCCTTTATTGGTTCATTCCTGCATATAACTATACATGGCCCACCTTATTCTATTTCAAATACATCACTATAGCTAGTACAAATTCCAAAGTGAAAACTAGTTACCAAATTTACTTCAAGTCTATCCATTATAACTCATATACCAATCACATGGGTCTATACCTAGGTTCTATTATTAAATAAGCAATTTTACACACTATAAATATAATTTTAGCTATAGGTCTCTATTAGACCTCAAATTTTGGCTGAGTGTTTTGATATTTTAGCATGGAACCAACATGGCATGAAAGAATCCTAGCATGAAAGACTATGGTGTAGAATAACCATGGTGCATAACCTATAGGGTGTGAAATCTCAAAGGCATATAAGCACTAGTGTGAGAGGACCTAATTAAAGAGGAGAATCAATCACGAGGAACTTGAGAGCATAGGACTCAAAATAGTAACAAAAAAATTAGGGAGCACATAGAAAGTGGAAACGGTTAAGGAGCGATTATTTAGGGTCACCCAAACCTTATCCATAAGAATTTTTGCATCGACCCACAAGGAGGGACACATGGAAGTAAGGATCTAGCATAGAGTATGTAAGGGGCACAAAGGCCTAGTTCCTTAGGAAGAGTTAATTATTAGACTGCCATGACTCTCAATTTTTAGATATTCTATTGGCCAATTAATCCTATCATTAATGTTGTAAATACTTGGTCAGGGATAAACAAGTATAAATACCCCTATTATAAAGCACTGTACGATTGATTTTATTGATATCATTATGCTGAAGCTTAATATATGAGTTGTGGATATTATAACCATTATTTTGTTCATGTTCTAATTTAAGTTAGTACTTATTATTGGTAAGTTAAAGTTAAGAACTTTTTGTGGGATCTTAATATGCAACCTATGCTAACTTTTACTTTTTATAAGTAATTAAATTTGAAATGTAATGATATTAATCTGCGTAGTTATGGTCACCAAGCTTAGTAATCTAAGGATAAAAGTAGTTTATCTTTTCTACAATATAGTATCTAATTAAATATATGTTTAACCCAAGGAATATACATAATTAATGCTACTACACAATATAACCTATGGGAACTAGTCTCTAGCTACATGCTTCAAGTGAGCGTCCAAGACCATAGTCTTGCATGAAAGGGATAATGCGCTAGCTCATGGGCTACACTTCAGTGCTAAATCACTATTAAGAATAAAAACCCAACATTTTGGTTCCATTTTTGGGACTCGTGGCACTTGTTGCACAGTCATAAAAGATGTTTGAGCATATCACCCTTGAGAGTATTGAGAAATAGATTATTGGAGCCGAAAATAATTTTATAGTTCCCTACCTTGAACCAAGAGTTTTTGCATGATAGTGGGTAGAACATAATCTCTAAAGTGCATCATATGAAACTTTCTTTGCTAAGATCTTGATTCATTTTCACACATAGCTATCTGCATATACTCAAGGATTATTATGAAACCTTGGATGAAGACAGTCTTGGATGTTAGAATGATAAAGAGCTTTAGCATGACTTGGAATACCATGGATGTGAGCTATTAACATTTGGTGGAAAGGAGTATTGAACATATACATTTTGGAGTATGATTTAACTACCTATTCTTATCCTGAAGAAGCCAAGTTCCAATTCCTTAGATAACTTTGTGATCACTAAATTAGACATTTCTCTTTAGAAATTAAGAAGTTATTTATTGACTATGGACTTGAGACTATGCCAATGGAGAGATAAATACCTTTTTGTATGAGCCACACATTTGGAAGGTGAGTAGATAAGAGTTGTTAAAAGATTTTATGGTTCAAAATGGTAGCCAATCAATGGGCATTGTAAAAGAAAAAATATGATGAAGCTCGGTAGATGATTATAGGAGTAAGCAACATAGGAAGAGATTGAGAGAACTCAGGAAGTGTTATTAAGATCTAAAGGGAAGTGGAAACACATAAAGATGACCCCATCACTTTTGAACTGCACCCCATGCCACTTTTATCATATAAAGGAGAAACTAATTGGATGACAAAAACTGAAGAACCAAGTCTAAACCAACCAAGATCCCCAACCATAGTGCATGCCCATGATTTTGAATTAGGCAACATACGTATACATAATTGGGATATAGATAGCATGGAATTAGAGAATGAACCTATAAAAAATACTATCGCTAAGCTAATTATAAAGTATATAGACTCATCACTTTCCTTCCCTCTTCAAGGGAATTTCATGGCTTAATTTGGAATACCTATGGGACTTGGCATTCAGAGTGGATAGAGTACAAGCCCAAACCTTATTAATCAACCAGATACCATGCCCCATTACATGGGCACTACAACTAAAGGCACTAGAGGCAGACTGAGAGGTGGCATGGGAGGAAATGGTGGATTTCCCCCTCAAGGGACATGATCTATAGGTTCTCAACAACCACCAGTTCAAGCACCTCAGTTGATAATGATATATTAAAAAATGACACTTCACTTATCTGAATATCAAGGTAGGGAGAATGTAGCTGAACATGTCCATAAGTGTGAACTTATATGGAGGGCACATATATCACTTTTTTGAAAGAAAATCCACCCAATTCACAACTACACTTTTAAAGTGAGCCCATAAATGGTATAAAAAGTTTGACCCTCAATAAGTAGTGGTTAACTATGATCAACTTAAAATGACATTTGTTCAAGAATTTGACATTCTTAAATTTAAATAACAAAGTATAGACACATTGAAGGACATAAAGTAGGAACTTAATGAAAGTGTATCAGAGTATGATGCAAGATTAAAAGGACTATTATCAAAGCTACCATTTGAAATTAATTTTTCTTAACATGCATAATGGTTTGTGGAAGGTTTTAAACTTCCATTTTAATGAACATTGTCTTAGAAGGCCTTCACTAGCCCATGTGAGGCTTTGGAAGCTACCCTCCAAGCTGAAATGATTAGTAGTATTGATACTAGGATTAGTCCTTTCATGGAAGTCCAAATAGCTTTAATGAAATCATAGATCAATAAATTAACTACAAATGATTCATATGATACTCATAGTGGCCTTTGGTGTATTGATTGTGAGTCTAAAGGACATAATCAAAGTAGCTACTCGTTCAAGAACATACACACTATACTGAAGTAGTTGTGTGAAATCTATCATAAAGATCATGATGTATTCTCTTGTCCTCTTTTATAGAAATATACACACTCTAAAGTGTCTAATTATTTCAAAATATGAGATGCCTACACTCATGACACTAATGACTGCCAATTAATTAGTGATATCCATGAAGCACACATGCACAACACATGCCAAACTTTGGTGGCTAATAATTAGGATAATGGTGGCTATCATGGTCTAGGTAGAGGACAAGGATGAAGAGGTGGTCATTTTACATGTAGGACATGTTATAAGTGTGGATCTCTATACCACTACCAAATAGATTATCCAGTGTACCCAACTTGTGCTTTTTACAAAAAAGGACCATCAGTTAGAAGAATGTCTTGACTTGTATATGGACATCACCAAGGAGAGAATGAAAAGGGTAAATGTATGATATATATTGAGAAACCACATTATCACACACATTAAATCACCCTAATATCTCAACAAGTGAATATCACTATGTGTAGTGGAAGACAATCCCACTCTACCTCTAATATTATTAAAAAGGTACAACATGAAGAGCCTCAAGTAAGGAAGTATCTTGGTGTATAACAACAAAAAGATGTGTTCTAAGACACTATGATGTTAGTATGAGAAATCCAAGGATAAATTTAATTTATCAAGGATAAAGAGGCAACATAGTATGTTGATATGTATAAGGTAGTAGAGACTCAAAACATGGTGCCAGATGATTTTTATTAGTTTTGCAAGTGTATGATGGATGAAGACATTATTACAAAACTATGCATTTGGCTTAGGAATCAAGTACAATCACTAATTGATATTAAAATTCAAGTAACTTAGAAAATTGAGGATCATTTATTGAATCATACTCAGTGGCAAGGTACCCCTATTCCTCTTACTTCTCTAGAAGATAAAGAGATACTAGTGAATGTTGCCATTGATGGTTGGGTAATTCAAGACATCCTAGTTGACATTGGCACTAAAGTTAATATCCTCACCAAGGATGCATAATGCAAAATTGCTAGACTAACACTACAACCTTCACCACATGTGTTATTTATGGATAATAAAACTTTTATTTTTCCCATTAGTGTCCTTAAGAATGCAATGGTTGATATACTTGGAGTACCCTTCAAAGCTAATTTTGAGGTTCTTGAGTTAGCAGAGGTTGATAAATTCCTAGATCTATTAGGGTGATTATGAAAATAATATAGTTTTAAATTTTAAAAAGTTTTATATTAGTTTTAAGAATGTTGACCAGTGTTTTTTTATTCCTCTCGATCAAACACATGGCCCCCCATACGTCAAACTTGTTAATGTGGAAGAAGATATAAACCACATATACAATGTCATTTACAAGAATGATGAACAACATGATCCTACTCTAGATGGAATTTTATGATAGATGGACACTCAATCCTTTTTTGACACTACATGTAATGCTTGTAATTATTGGGTGGACAATGATTTTGACCTCACTGGATAAGTGTGTAGTGCCATTGGAAGTCAAGAAAATGTTCCACGTTAATTTCATAAATTCCAAAAGTTCATTCGCCTTATTACTAGACAATTCATAAGGAGAACAATAATAGATGAACCTATATAGAGACTTGATGAAACCCCTTGATTTCATGGCTAAATAGAGGTTTGTGACTTTGTCTAGTGACTTAAATAATTTTAACAAACTAACATTGATCATATTTGATCCTTGGTTCACCTTTTTAATGGTATAACTACAAGATGGTAGCAAACCCATCATGAGCATATTCTTCGATGGGATCAATTATGCTCATCTTTACATCACCAGTTTCATCATGACAACAAAGTTAGGAGAATAATTAGCTATATCAAGATACAAGCACATGAACACCATATAAAAGCCTATGAGATAATGTGGAAAGATGAAGAGTCTTACTTATCAGAGTACAAATGGGTACATGCATTCTATGGGACTTTACATACCTAGGCATGATCATAGTATGTTCATGAAGAATGAAACATGGGTACTTGATTTTGGCATCTATTGAATGAGAACATGAACTTGGCACTATTTTATTCCTCTCTAAGGATGGATTTGCACCTCACTCTCCAAACCATGCATGAAGTAGTTATTGGTGACCTGAGTCTCATGGAATATCACATGAGAAATATCCATCATGTTCTTGAAGAAGGATGAATTATCTTTAATGAACCAATGACACAACTTGTTTCCATGCTAGAACTAGTCCTTGATCAATACTGATGTGAAGAGATACATCTAGGAAAATAGAAGTTAGTGATTTAGGTATAAGAAGGTGAAAGATCCAATCTACTTGACCCCTTGTCAAATCATTTAGATGTCCCTATGAACTATTATGCATGAGCTATTCATGATTATGGGGCCAATATAGACCACTCCTGCTCTAGGCCAATTTAAAGTGTCTAGTGTAATATCAGAACAGAGCAAGAATAAAAAATGGCTATTGTAGGCAATTATTGGACTGATACTAAAAATTCAAAAATATTTGAGTTATTAAAGGAATATTAGGATGTATTTCCAAGAAGCTATAGTGAGATGAAAGGATTTCATCTATCCCTATTAAAGATGCATATCAAACTAGTTGATAGTGCTCAACCAATCAGAAAAAGGCCATATAAGATGAATCCTAATCTTCAAGTGCATGTCAGAGAATAAATTAGCAGTATGCTATGCACTAGAGTAATCACCCCATTGATGGATTTGAGCGGGTTAGCCCCAAGGTGATTAGTATAAATAAAGATGGACATATTCAAATTTATGTTGATTATTGGGTCCTTAACGTGTCTTGCATCACTAATCCTTTCCTATCACCATTCACAGAGGAAATCCTTGAAGGTGTTGTTGGGTGTGAGATATATACATTCATAGATGGATTTTTGGGATACCATCAGGTCCAAATCACTGAGGAGGACCAACAAAAAATGATTTTTTCTATTGAATGGGGATATTTCATGTATAATGTTATGCCTTTTGGGTTAAAAAATACACCAACTATGTTCTCATGGATAGTTGTTGAATCCTTTAAGGATTTCATCCATAAGTTTTTTCAAGTCTACTTAGATTACTAGACTATCTATGGCTTAGTCAAGGACCATTTTTTTAACCTAAATCTCAAGCTTGAGAACTATCGAGTCTTAAAAATATCACTAGACTAAAAGAAGTGCCTATTTTCTACACCTTTCAGTGTGCTCCTAAGACACATTATTTATAAAGATAGACTTCTGGTAGGCCCAACAAAGGTATCCATTATTCTTTGACTCCCATTACCCAAGTATCAGCATGAGGTCTATGATTTTTTAAGACATATAGGTTACTATCAAAAATTCATTCATGGATATGCAAAGATTGATGTACCTCTGGAGGAACTTCTAAAGCATAACAAACACTTCATATGGACTTGCTCCTATCAAGAAGCATTTAAGAACTTAAAGGATAAGCTGGTGACTGCTCCAATCCTTTAATTTCATAATTGGATAAGATCATTTTACATCATGTTGATGCATCTAGAATGGTATTTGGTGTAATCCTTGCATAACTAGGGGAAGGTCAACTTGATCATCCAATCTAGTTTGCTAGTAGAAAAATCACTCCAATTGAGAGGAATTACACTACCATGGAGCATGAAATATTATCAATGGTCTATGCTTTGCAAAAATTTCAATAGTACTTATAAGAAAGACCCTTTGTATTCTATACATATCATGAGGCCTTCAAGTACCTAGTAAATAAACCTATGCTACATAGAAAAATCTACTATTGGATAATGTTGTTCCAAGAATTTCAATTCTCCATCATGGTCAAACCTAGAAAAACCAATTGTGGCCCTAACCATCTATCTTGAATTGAGTATGGAGAACCACCACACATTATCAGAGATGACTTGATTGATGTTCAACTCTTTTGTGTTATTCATGTACTTAAGGAGGTGGAAGATATTTTAGCATTTTTAACCACTAGTTTAATGCTTGAATATCTCACTCCACAGGCCAAGAAACAAATCACAATCTGCACTGCACCTTTTTAACTCATAAGAGGGGGTATTTACAAGCTTGATCATGATGAGGTTATTTGATTCTATGTTATGAAACATGAGCATTCTGAGTTACTTTAAGAAGTTTATGAAGGTATTGCTGGAGGACACTATGATAGAGAGGCTACCACATGCAAGGTTCTACTATTTGGATTATGGTGGCCTACTCTTTTTTAAGATGCTAAGGTATATGTTAGGAAGTGTGACATGTGTCAACATGTATACAAACAAACCAATGTGATTCTATGACCCTAAAACTAATTATCTCTCAAGAACCATTTGATTAATGGGCCATTAATTTTTTTGGCCCCATCACTCCATCTAGATGATGAATTACAGTATATCATCACCATAACTAACTATCTCACGTGTTGGGATGAAGTTATGCCTATAAGAGATTGTACTAATACCACTACTGTACACTTCATTTTGGATCATATTATAACTTGGTTTGGATTCCCATTAATTTTCAATAGAGATTATGACACCCATTTCCTAAATGAAACTATTTGCATCTTACTAGTTGAGTTCATGATTGTACACTACAAAATAAAACTGTATCACCCTCAAGCCAATAGAACTACTGAGGCCTTAAATAAGATTGTAGACACCACCTTGATGAATATTTCTAATATTTTCTAAACTGATAGGGATAATAGAGTGTCTATACTACTATGGGCTTACCAAACAACTTGCAAGCACCTAAATAAGAGCACACCATTCAATTTAGTATATGGCAAAGAGGAAGTCCTTCCAATTGAATTTTTGGTACTATCTCTTTGAATTAAATGTTTAGGATAATTGGATAAGGAGTCATCCTTAAAATCATGCCTAGATACTTTATTATATCTTGATGAATCCTATTTCCTCATTCATTAGAGTCAGGATGTGGAAAAGTGCAAATAGAAAGCATGACATGATTGACACATAAAAAACAAAACATTTATTATGGGAATCAAGGTCTTTCTATATGACTCCAAGTTTACGTACCATTTTTGAAAACTTAAAAATCACTAGGATGGTCTTTTTGTCATTCATATCATTCTACCTATCGATGCTTATCGATTACAAAGATTAGGTAGCCAGTTCTTTCCTGAGTATTATAATGGAAGTTAACTCTGGTTGTATTTCACTTTTGAGTAGTTAAATAATTATAAATAATAAGGTTTATGTCATTATTTTAGGATTTCTTATTTTTTTAATAAAGATGCTACCTTTGTTGCATGCAACATTTATTTAATGTAATTGTCTTTAAGTTTTGTACTTGTATTTTCATGGAGGACCACGACTCAATTTTAGTGTGGGGTAAGAGAGATCTGAATTCATGATTAAAGATAGGCACATAAGCTACCTAGGTATGAAAGGTACTTAGGTCATGCAAGTGATTAAAGACACATAAGTTACATAAGGCATGCAAGTCATTTAAGGTATGAAAACTACATAGCCTAAGAATAGGGTTTTCCTACCAATAGTTTAAAAATTAAAAAGATAAAACTATCTTCCACTCCAAGAAAAACATAGGGCACAATTATCTTCCACTTTAAAGGAAGGTGCGAGATAAGACATGTCATTAATATGAAGAATAGTGGTTGTGATAAATATGCCAACGACATGACAAGACATAACCGTTAAATACATTTATGGTGAGAAGTGATGGTCAAAGAACAATGACCATTAAAATCATATTAATGATGAAAAGTGATGGACAAGCTAAAAGGGGATAATAAATTTTATTGAACCCCTTGAGCCTATATAAAATAGGTTAACTCATTGTTATGTTTTACCTTTGCTTTATTTGAAATTAAAGAGACAAGAGAGAAGAATTACCAGAGTTGAGAATAAAGAGAGTATGTTTGATTCCACAAAAACATATATGAAACATTATGAGTCTATATATAGGTATTGAGTTGAATCCATGAGAGCAAAACATAGGGTAAATCTAGGAGATGACCATGACAAGAAAAATTTATAGGTTATAGGGGAAGTATTCTATTAGAGGGAAGTAAAGCTCGAAAAAGCCAAAGTCATCGACAAAAATCACATATTCCTTTGGGAATGTTAGACGGTCATGCCTTAACATTTGACCTCCTTAAAGGGTGGTATAGCCTAAGAAAAAGGCCTTAAGGACTGATCCACTACTGATGATACCATAAGAAGAGGAATTACTTGGAGGGGAAGTGGTATTCATTAAAGAAGTAACACAAAAGAACATGCACAACACATAGAAAGGGAAGAAACTAGCATGACATGATAGGCCAAGAAGAGTCAATAATCTCCACCCCTACCATTGATGATTGAAGAAATGTAGTTTCTTAAGATAGTGTTTCATGTAGAGAACTAGGTATTCAAGGTATGCACATGTACTATTTTTTATTATAACAACTATCAACTTAGGAATGAGGTTGAATTATAAAATGATTATCGAGTCGAGTGCTAGAACACCAAGAACCAATTAGTGTATGAGCTTAATATATTTAATGACTTTCATGTTATGGGGTTATTCCAATTGTTTAATTTGCCTTACTTTAGAAAACCCATGGAGGCCATCAAGTTCCTACTCTCATGTGTCCATTAAGACTATCTCTACTTTATCGGGTGCAACATGAAGATCATGTTTGAGAGGAAAAGTAAGGTATCAGGGCTACAACATTCAAGGTTAAATGTGGCCTATGACTTAGGGGACATTGAGTAGGTTCAAAAGATAGCCATGATACTAATGTATTAGAAACAAGGCCATGCCATGCATATAAATAACTTGTAGGATCCTACCCTCTAGGTTATGACATAGATCATCATAACCAAGATCAGTGGGATTGATCACTGGAAGGAGGTCAACATGGCATACCTCTACATCACCCACCAAATTACTTAGGGCTTGAAATATAATTGGGCTATGTATTTTAGCCACAAAATTATTAAGAACATGGAGAAGACCCATTAGATCCCTAATCATAGGTTTTCATGGGACATTTTTACTTTTGATGGTTTTTAATGAGATCGATGTACAAAATTACACCACATGAATGCTAAAGTGGGCATACCCACCCAGAAATAGGTACCTTACTAAGAACTATAAGGCATTCACATGCCCAGGGCATATGAAATCCTCCTAGAAATAAAATGAATTATTAGTTTGATGACATGAAAGAGGTGTTCAAGAATGAATGGTACATCCTGAAGGATTTCCCCCTTGGATATTGATTAAATATGATTCATGGTGAAGAAACACTTCTCTCTTATGCACATTAGGATGGTCCCTTCTGGATAACTCTCTGCATGGATAAATTTACTATATGCTTTTTTGGTATGGTAATTCATCGACTCCATAAATTGGATCTATGATGCACAACCTATTGCCTTAAAAGCAGACAAGATTGACTTAGAGATTCACACTTTCTATAAGATGTGTATCTATCTAGGTAAGAAGGATTTTAGGGGGAAGAAGGAGATAAACCAAATAAATATCAAGGTCAAGCACATATTGGTGGTAGAATAGGTACACAATCTATTTTATATGCTATAACCTAGTAATAAGGACTCAAAGGACATAAAACATGAGAGGGAAAAGCTCCCACCAATACCTCCCTTGAAGAAGAAGAAGTGGGTTGGGCATGATGCCAACACAAGTAGTTAATAGGCTCCCTAAAAATGATATAAGACTTCCTAAACATCACAATCAAAACCTTCACCACCAAACCTTCACCTCCCAAACCTTCTCCCCCTTACCCTTATCTACCCTAACCTTTTCCACCTCATCCTTCTCCTTCTTTCCCCACTCCACCTCTCCCTTCTCCTCCCCAAACTTATCCACCCAAAGTTTCATTACCACAAGTCCCTCCACCCCCACATTTTCCTCCACACATTCCTCAAACTTTGCCTTCACCCCCTAAAAAAACTCCACAGACATCTCCCTTAAAAGTTTCATCATCAGGAGCTGCACCAAAATGAGCCACAAAGCAATCACCTGAGCAGGAAGTCCCTATAGTCTAGACAAAAGCATCAAAATCTGATTTCAAGAAGACACCCTCCCTAGTGCAATAGGAGGAGGCCACCTCTAAAGACTTACCATTTTATGTTAAGCACCTATATGACAAAGAAGGGGATGGTGAAGAATAACATATGAGTAGAATGGCCATCATTAGTAACTATTTAACTACCAATGCGTAGGTTTAGGTATTAAAGCATGATCCAAATAAATGGAAAGAGTTGGTTAGGCCCATAAAAGAGCTTACCATTGATGCATGTGATAGTCTATGCAATTGATATCAATCAAGAATCCTTGATAGGATGTTGTATCTATGGCTGCAATTTTTTCCCCATGATGCAACTCTAGAAACAAGGAAGTAGGTGTCCTTCTTATTGGACATGTACAATGAAGAGTGCACCTTTGAGATCCCTCAAGATAGCCTTCTAGATCATGAAGTTCCTACATGGTCTAGATCACTATGGGTGGATCCCAAAAGATCACCCTTCTACAAGCCAACATAAAATTCTTAAAAATAGACTTGGAATTCATTCACTAAAATATTTTGTCAAATTTTAATGCACATGATGTAGAGAAGAAACATGCCCAAGTGGTGGGTATGTATGATAAGGAAGTTGCTACCAATAAGGCACTCACCAATGAAGTCGAGGCTTTGAAGTAACAAGTAAAGGAGGCCATAGAGGCTAAACTAAAAAAAATAAATTTATGTAAGATAATTTTGGTCCAAGAGCCAACACTGGTAGATGGCATGCCTATTAATGGGGATGTCTTAAATAAACTAGAGACCTTGGTGATCCTCCTTTTGAAGTACTACAAGGAGCAACCTATACTAAGGAATGAAGGACTAGAAGTAGCAGAGTAATTCTCTAAGGTAATTGAAGTATGCACACATACCCTAAAAAGAGTTGGGGAAGTCATCCCCATCTTGGATGGGATTTTTGAATAGTTAGCACACTTGAATAATATATTGGAGGCTCAAGTCCAAGTAGCAGAAACCTAGAAGCAATAAATGGTTGATGTTGCCTTCCTAATAAGGGATCACACTGATCATGTAAATGCATTAAAGCATTTGGAAATGGTGGAATAAAAGATCAATACACATCACCAATAGTTAAATGATATTTTTAGAACCCTCATAAGATAGGCTGTCGAAGAAGTCTCAAAACTTGAAGATGTTCAGAAGGATGCCAACACATCCCTAAATGACCTAGGCAAGAAGACAAATGAGACATATAATCAACTTGAGGAGATTAAGAAGTCCAAAGAGGCCATTGAAGGAATAACTACCAAGCTACTTGACACAATATCAAATTGGGACAATCTCAAGAAGCAGATTGAGTAGACAGGGCCTAAATTTTTAGTGGAGGTCATCAACAAAACTTATTCCAAGGTAGGCTAAGATCATAGTGTAAGGTGATGTTGGACCCGAAAGTTTGGCTACATGTTTTGATATTTTGGCATGGAACTAGCATGATGTGGAAGGACCATAGCACAAAAGACTGGCACATAACTCATATGGTGCAAAAGTAACACAACATAGAACCTACAAGGCACAAAAGTACAAAGGTGTAAAAGCACTAGTACAAGAGGACCCAGTCAAAGAGGAGAATCAGTCATGAGGAACATGAAAGCATAAGACTCAGAACAATAGTGGAAAACTTAAGGAGTACATGGGAAGTGGGAATAGTTAAGGAAAATTATTTATGGTCACCCAAACCTTATCCATCAAAAGTTTTGCACCAACCCACAAGGAAGAAAACACATTTCAACAAAGATCTAGCATAGAAAAGCATGGGTTCGTAGGAAGAGTTAGTTATTAGACCACCATAACTCTCAATTTGTAAAGAGTCTATTGGCCAATTATTCCTATCATTAAATTTGTAAATACTTGGTCAGGATAAACAAGTATAAATACTTATATTATAAAGCATTGAAGGATGGATTTTATTGATATCATTCCACTGAAGATTAATATATGAGTTACATATATTATAATCATTCTTTTATTCATGTTCTAAGTTAATTTAGTAGTTATTATTGGTAGGTTCAAGTTAAGCACTTGTTATTGGATCTTAATATGAAACCTATGCTAAATTTTACTTTATTTAAGTAATTAAATCTGAATTGCAATGACATTAATCTATGTAGTTGTGGTGGCTGAGCTTAGTAATTTAAGGATCAAAGTACTTTATCTTTGATTCTATGTAGTATCTAATTAAATATTTGTTTAACCCAATGAATATACATAATTAATGTTACTACACAACATAACTTATAGGAATTGGTCTCTAGTTGGCACTTCAGGTAAGCATGCAAGACCACAATCTTGCATGAAAGGGCCAATGCACTAGCTTTTTGGGCTACACTTCTTCATCAAAGCACTATTAAGAATAAAAACTCAATAGTCTTTATGTTTTATTATAAAAACACATGTAGAAGCAAGTTTTTCATTCCCTAATTGTAACTGGTATGTGTTAAACAAAAAAAATTACTAACTCACTAAAACTTCATGGAAATCCATGACACAGACTAGAATAGTTACCATTGAAACTAGATTTGATGAGTCATTACACTAAATAAAAACATGCCCAACCCATGTATGGTTTTGACAAAAAGTGAGTGATTTAAAATCTAAAAAATTAACATAGGTTTTACTATTAAAATTTAGTCTTGTCTGTTCTAATAAATGCCTAGTTTCTTCCTAGATCTATCTCAGTCTTATCCTTATAGGCCTGATCCCTAGGGTTTTAATCTGAGATTTTACCCAAAGAATTTTGTTCTTTTATGCACAAGCTCAATATCATGTGTATAATCCTATGGATGGAACTAAGTTCAATCCTTGGGTCTATATGCATGAAACCTTGATTTTGATTTTATCTATAAACTATCATTTCATACATTTAAATAATATATAGAATAACCCATAACAAAAATCGCATCCATAATCTAAAAATAATGAATGAAAAACAAGATGAAGTGACCTAGTTATTGTAGTCTTAATGTGTGCAACGATATTTTTTATTTTTTTTCCTCCTAGGCCAAACTCCTACCCTTCTCCTTCTTGACTATGTTTTCTTCCCCTTTCTCATCTTCTCTTATATTCTTTTTCCATAACCCATGCACATTTTTCATGTCTAGGTATCTCTCCTACTATCCTGTGAGTTTACCATCATAGAACTCAAATTAATCAATGCTCAGACTCCTCTATTTTCTATTAAATTGCATTCATTCACTTATATTTAGGCATGGTTACTATTGGAAACCCTCAATCTCTCTAAGAGTGAAGTTAACTCCATAATCATGGAAACAAACAAAACCTGATTTCTTTTCCTTTTTACTTCATTTAATTTTGCCCATGTTAATAACCATAATATATTTAAATTTAGGAAATGCCATTGTAATTAAATTATTTTGGAGTGAATTTAACTCAGTTTTGCCTCCTTACAATGTCACCAAAAATGATAATAAGAAAACAATCAATCAAGACCAAATAAACACTCACACCTCAACTATAATTCCATCAAGGTCAACAAAGATTAGTTTAGTTCCCATATATATTTTAAGAAACACAACTAGTCAATTCATATACTTAACATACTATATAAATCATGATAAATGATGTACCTAGCCTATACAAACAAGCCCAATTCACTAAAAATGACAAACAAATAAGAAATATTCATTGTTTAAGTAGAATTCAAACTAACATTCATTTTTCCCAAGACAATTAAAATGTGGTGTGTGTGGGTTCAATGTAATTTTCTCAACCCCCAATGTTGGTATTTTCACCCCCCTCTTTGATGATATTCTCTCTCTGTATTGCCTATGAGGGTGGGATAATCCTATAACCACCTCAATCAAACAAATAACTAGTTAGTCTGAGATTATAACAATAATCAATATATAAACATCAATAAATTTCTATAATGTAAATCATATACAAATGAATTCATAACCAGTCAGAATCATAAAACATAATATAAACACATAAAAATGTTATCTAACATAATAACTAATCATGAAACCACAATATGTCTATCAAACATGCAACATACATACTTGAATCAGATATAAATATCAAAATTATAAATTATTAGTTTCATAATACACCACTAGTACTTAAGTAGTTTATAGAGAGGAACTGGATGCAACATCCTTCCCACCTAAAGTAGGCTATTGTCTTGATCACATTTATTTCAAATAATAGTATAGGAAATAAAAACAATGTTCAAAATAAAATATCATTTTAATAAATGAGGAAACTGCTTCAAGAATTCCTCATAATCTTTCCAAGTAGTACTATTCTTAGAATATTGGTCCCACTGGACCTTGTATTAATATACTTCTTTGTTACACAAGTTAAGATTGTGAGTATCAATTATTGTGATTGGTTCTGCTATGACCACCCTAGATCTTGAACCTATAATGTATTTCAATTCAAAACATGTGTAGGATAAGCTATATACATTTAAATTTGTGCTATGTGAATAACTTTATGTTTTCTCTTATTTGTAAAAGTGTTTAAAAAATCACACATGATTATTAGTTTCTCACCTTGATTCTAGCATAAGATACACTAGATATCACTATAAAATCCATAAGACTGGATTCGACAAGTCCCCTTTGTTAAATCCAAACATAGTAACTTTTGAGTTAATGTGAGCCTAAATAAGAACCACTCATATCTCTTAGTACTTATATTATTTATCCAACACTCATCCCTTAAGTTTACACAACCTAATGGTATCCATGATCTAAAGATATCCAAAATAGTGCATCAAAATAATTACACAAACATGGACTGTTATTCCCAAGTAGTTAAAAAATGGATATCTCAAGAGTTATTACCAAAATTTTATAAAATAAGTTCACATGATTCAATTTTCCATCCATACATTCTATAATTATACTATCTGATACCAAACAAATATAATTGGTATCTAGTATCTCAAATAATCTCATCTACATTACTCATACACTTGGGATTAAGTAATGCTAAAATTAACATAAAAATAATGCTAAGGATCACACCATCCTTTCTACCTTTTATAAAAGTAACATGAGAGAAAATGTTTCCTTATTTGTTCAACAAGTCGGGCAATTGGTTGTAACTTATCTTATTAGATTAGACTATTAATATGCTCTCCACCTACTATTCCACACTCGCATAAGGTGAAAGGTACACAAAAAGGCTCATCAAAATAACTCATTTAATCCAAATGAGCTAAATAAGAATCCAATCAAGAAGTAAAAAATTTAGCCCAACAACCTAGCTCAATCCTTAAAAGTGACACAAAGTCAAAGTTGTAGAAACCAATATAATCTAAAGAGCAATAAATATTGAAAATGGATAAACAACCCAATTCAGTCCAAAAATTAATGTAAAAAATAAAATTAGGAGATCCATCCATCAATAAAATTCTCAAAATAATAAATGACAAAACAACCTTGAAATTCCTTATAAGGTAAATCATAAAAGAGTGATTTCAATCAACTTATAATCTTAATAAAAAATCAAAATAAACTCAAATTTTTTGACTCCACATGGTAAAATTTCACAAGTTCAGATTTGAATTATACTAAAAAGTGTGGTTGTAGAAAACCACAAATGAAGATTAGGGAGTTGGCATGTCATCAAATAATAACTTCATGCAGTATGAAAAAGCATTACAACCCAATTTTCTAAAACCACTACACACTTACTAAACTTGTAAGTGGTAAATATGACTGTTTGTTTCCACAACAAGATAAAAAAAAGATTAAACTCATGAAAACATCAATCCATTTAATTTAGACAACTCTATTTTCCAGAAATAATCAAAGGATACCATCCTACAAAGGTCAAGGAATATTTTCAAGATAAAATTTTAAAACAAATCTCTAATCAAAGGACCATTTAATCATCCTTAAAATGACATGAATCTACTCAATAAACTTATAATGATGCCATTGGATGATAAGAGACCAACAAATCATTTTTATGCTATCTATATGTTAGAACAATATTTCTTCCCAAACCAAAGAAACATATAGAGTACAAATCCATAAACAAATTCCATGTATAAATCTAATTTAATCGAGAAAAACACTCTCTTCTAATATGAAGAGGTTTCCTACCCTACTACGTGGTGCCAATTTTTGAGGGGTCTTCTAAGATTCCTTCTCCTAGGATTGATGTCTTGAAGGCACAAAAATACATCTAAAAATCACACTTGCTTAGGTGAGAAACATCTTATACTTGAATAACTCCTACTGTTTAGAATATAAGTAGCTTTAGTGACTTGTTTATAAAGCATCAAAGTCTATTGTCACCAAGGTACTCAATCCAAGTGATCAAAATGGTTCCACAATTTAAAAACTTATAATCTATGCTAGATACTGATTTTCCCAAAATGGTATGTAAAAGCACCTTCAAAACACTTTTTCAAACTAACCATATAAGGAATTCTAAGAAGTTATTAATGCTCCCATGGTACTCACTCAAAGTACTTCAAAACCTTAAATCAAAAGGGATCCTCAACCAATATCCAAACTTTTATGTCTCAAATTTCATATCTAATATGTTGCCTTGAAATTTAGTCCTTATAGATAAAATATTTAAATCATATGTTCATGGTATTTTAGGTAACTCATATAGTCAATTAATGCCAAATTTGTAAAGAAACAAAACAGTATCCTAGAAATCGATATGCAAATGCCACTTCTAGATGATTATGAAAATTCACCTCTATAGAATGCATCCTCTTAAGCTAAAAAATTCTC
Organism: Torreya grandis; assembly: GCA_037957365.1. Lineage (NCBI taxonomy): Eukaryota > Viridiplantae > Streptophyta > Pinopsida > Cupressales > Taxaceae > Torreya > Torreya grandis. Next base: position 4,028,933 of record JARHVA010000487.1, read on the forward strand.
ATGATTCAAGAGTGTGAAATCCTTGTATTATTCTTCTTATCCCTACTCTAGGTTAGTCCAATTTCCACAATCCAATCAAGGTGTGGTAAGATTATGAAAAAGAGGCATTACAAACCTTGATATTGAATTCATATGGTACCTTATCTCATTAAACCACACATGCATTTCCACAACTTGTACTATTAAAAAAAGAAAACATATGCCCATATATACAAGAGAAAGGTTACTTGAAATGGTCAACACTCTTTGAGGATAACAAAATAAATTCTGAACTATATGCTTTGAATAACTAACATATACACTAATAAAGCAATGATATGTTTTACTTATAAGAAGGTACACTCTAGTCTTCTAGTGGTGAGGAAAAAAACTTCCATTCCACTAAAATTACTATCATAAAGGTCATGTTTGAACCCCATTGGTTCAACACCAGGACAATCTCTATATATATACTCCAAAGAGACAAATTTAGGATCTTCAAGGCATTACTAGTCCATATCCCAAGGTGAAAATAGTACTCAAAGTCATTCTTATATACATGATAAATCCCAAGTGGAAACACATGTGTGATTCCACAAGACTCTTGGTTCATTTCACATTACTTAGTTATCCAAACTACAGTTTATGTCATTAAGGGTTTTTTAACAATATCCATCATAGACTCATGAATGAGAATAATAGGTTGAGTATCGAATCCTAGAGCTCTAATACCATAATTTTATAACCCCACTAGGTTACACTAGAATTACATGATTTTTTTTTTAGATAGTTTACTTATGAAATCATCTATAACTATCTGTAAATCCACTATTTGGCTAGCAAATGCATTCAAAGTAATAAATTCATAAATCAATCAACCCACTGATTAATATAATGATACGTTTAATTTTAAAATAGTCCATAATAAATTACAATATGAATATTTCTCATAAATTAAAAGTGGAAAGAATCAAGTACAATAAAACATTGATATAGTCCACATTTTAGCCATAAATAAACCTACAACCATTGTTCTCATAATATCTATAATTAATTAGAAGTCTCATGGTCACTGTTGTGATGAATATCCATATAATAATAATAATGTACTACATGTTACATTTTAGTACAAATTTAAATATACAATACAATATGTACATCAATACAAAAGAGCTTCACAAGTATCTCAATGATCTATAAATATAGTATGAGTATGATACCAAATGGTTTAACAATTGAACAAAAGGAGAGCATCATTTGAGTGTTTTACCTCCAACCACATACTAATGGTCTCACACACACCTCCCCATAAGGAATGACTCTTATATTCACAGAGGGGTAGATAAGAACAATGCAAATATCAAGAAATCAACTAGAACCCATGTGTGTATAATCACTATTACATGCAACTATCATATAGACCATGGAAAACAATCCTCTATATAATATGACATCATCATAAACATGTAAACTATAATTATAGTGGAATGACAATGTATTAGTTTTAACATTACTTTGTACAATGTTTTCATTATATAAATCAGATATTACATGGATCTAAGTTAATTCCACTCACAAAAACTCTCTACTAATGAAACATAGATAACCAAGTTATATCAGGGGGTAGATATATGTGTTTCAAGATGACACTCTCATATATATATCATCAATTATAATATAAACATGCCATTGGTTTCTCATAACTAAATCATGGTATAAAAATATAGATTGCAACATACATCCAATCCAAACAGTAATACAAGATACAAATGATCATAATTCAACAGTCTCATTGACCCATTAACTCAGCCTTAGTAGTGATATGCATAAATTATTAAAAATAATTATACTCTAACCAATCATACAAAAATATCTATACAAATAATCCATGATTAAAACTCTATATCCATTTCACAACTATATATATTTCCACTCAAAACACAATTCAAGTAACATTGAAAAGTATCCAACTCAGTTAACAATATAAGCCAAATGAGTCTCTAAATAACTCATGAAACACAACTAATGTATATAGGCTTAAATTGTATTGATAAATTTGTCCTTTTTGGACTTATTCCTTCATTTCATCATTACCTAAAAATATCATATTTTAATGGATATAAAATGATATCCTATAAATGTTTCATAACATGATCTTCCCTATTGATTTCATATAATAAAGAGTTGTTATAAATAATTAAATGTATATGTATATAATATACATAAGTTTTCTCTTCATAAATTTTAATTTTTAAATATCATATTTTAATTCATACAACAAGTGGACAAACATTCTCATCAATAAACACATGGTCACATATACAGTTCATACTCAAAATTTCCCATCATGACCTACAACCATACTAGCTTAATATCATCCAAATAATACAAAAGTAAGTTTAGGATTAACATTTAAATATTAATTGACTACATGTTTGCATGCATATATGAATTTAGTTATTAATACACTTATTTATTCAAATCAATGATATAATTTACAAATACCCAAAAATTATTCATTATGAAAATTTAGATTTTGCCATTCTCCTAAATAATGTTTCATTCTATAAATTCTTCATTTGTATACATTTATTTACATATATATCTATAAATATACATGGATATTGAATTGATAATTACTAATTAAACTATGTATTTCCACCTCCACTATCTAAACCCAAATCTTAATAGATGTCAACTACATGCCTTCGATTCCAAATATATCTATACTTATAAAAAAGTGAAACAATCATGCATTAATTATATTGAATATTTCATACAAATATGACTTTCTATTGCCTTTCATAAATTTCAAAACATTACAAGTGCCCAAGCCATCAAAGAACTAGAGTTGGGTGTTGTAACATGTTTATATAAACTCAAATTTCATTATTATAAAACATCTTCAAATAAGGTATTCATTTTCCATGAATGTCAAAAATAATGGACACCATCTAATTTTTTTTTGTCCTTTTATAGATATGAATGTATCATACTAAATAAGTCTTCTAAACCCAACTAAGTCACTAATGCTTAAAAAATTGGTTCAATATTACTGTTGATCCTATATAAATACAAATATTTATGTAACTATGTTTATGCCTGGTTCAAATGAATAATAAGATAAGTGTAACCTATCCTATATCCTCAATACATTTTCATGTAATATTTAAATAGCGTACTACTATAGGCTGTGCATATATTATAAATTCTCTAATCCTCCAAATCATATGTACATCTATATTATGTTTAATTTGAAAGAAATATAATGAAAAAAGTGTGGTTTGAATTAAGGCTCGAATTTATATTCATGAGGTTTCATATAAGGACAACTACATAATGTAATGTATGTATAAATTTACCAAAATAAATTTGTACACCCTTCATTGGTTCATTTATGTATATAATTATATATGACCTACCTTATTCTATTTCAAATACATCAAGTAAAAAATAGCTATCAGATGTACTTCAAGTTTATCCATTATAGCTCATATACCTATCACATGGGTTTGTACCCAGGTTCTACTAATAAATAAGTAATTTTACACATTTTAAATATAATAATAGCTACATGTCTCTACGTTCTATTATGAAAATGCATATAGAAGAAAATATATCATCCCCTAATTATAACTAGTATGTGCCAAACAAAACAAAGTTATTAACTTGATAAAACTTCATGGTAATCCATGACAAGGACTAGAATGGTTACCATTAAATCTAGATTTGACTATTCATTACAACTAACAAACAACATGCCCACTCGATGTATGGTTTCATCAAAAAATGAGTGATTTAAAATCTAAAAATTAACATAGTTTTTATTATTAAAATTTAGGCTCATCTATTCTAATAAATTCCCAATTTCTTCCTAGATATGGCTTGGTATTATCCTTATAGGCCTGATCCCTAGGGTTTTAATATAATATTTTACCCAAAGAATTTATTTTCCTTTACACATAAGCTCAGTATCATGTGTATAAGCATGTGGATGGAACTAAGTTCCATCCCCAAGTCTATATACATGAAACCTTTATTTTGTTTTTGTCTAAGAAATATTGTTTTATATATTTAGACAATATATGAAATAACCCATACCAAAAATCACATCCATCCAAGTCTACAAATAACAAATTAAAAACAAGATAAATCAACTTGGTTATTACAGTCTTAATGTGTGCAGAGATAGTTTTTTTCCCTCCTTAGCTGAAATCCCTTACCTTATCCTTCTCTACCACATTTTATTCCCCTTTATCATCTTTTATTATACTCTTTTTTCATAACCCATGCACATTTTGCATGTATAGGTAGTTCTCCTACTATCTTATGAGTTTGCCATCATGAAATTGAAATTAATCAATGCTCAAAATCCTCCATTTTGCCATTAAATTTAATTCATTCCCCTATATATGGGAATGAAAACTATAGGAAACCCTTAATCTCTCCAAGAGTGAAGTCAAATCCATAATCATGGAGACAAACAAAACCTAATTTCTTTTCCTTTTAACTTCGTGGTAGTTTTCCCATGTTAATAATAATAATAATATATTTAAAGTTAGGAAATATCCTTTTAATTAGATTGTTTTGGAGTGCATTTACCTCATTTTTGTCTCTTTATAATGTCACCAAAAAGGACAAAAAAAAAAGACCAAATAAGCACTCATGTCTCAATTATAATGGCATCAAGGTCAATAAAGCTTAGTTTAGTTCCCACATATATTTTAGGAAACACAACTAATCAATTCATAGACTTAACATACAATTCAAATCATGTTAAGTGATGTATCCAGTCTATGCAAACAAGTCTAATTCACTAAAAAAGATAAACAAGTAAGCAATGCTAATCATTTAAGAATTATTTATATTAACATTCATTTCACCCAAGTAAATTAGAATGTGGTGTGTGTGGGATCAACTCAATTCTCTCAACCCCCAATGCTATAATCTGCACTCATCTCTAATGATACTCTCCCTCTATACTTCCTATGAGGGTGGGACAGTCTTGTAAGCTTCTCAAAAAAAAAAAAAGGTATTTAGTCTTATATTATAACAATAATCAATAAATAAGCATCAATAAATTAATGTAATGTAAATCATTTACACATATAATCATAGTCAATCATGATCATAAAACATAGTATAAACATATGCAAATACTATCCAACTTAATAAATGAACACAAAACCAAAATATGACCATCAACCATGTAAAATACATACTCAAATCATATATACAAATTATAACTATAAATTATTAGTTTCATAATCCATTACTAATACTTAATTTTTTTTTTTAGTAGAACTAGACGTGACATCTTTCATCCATCTAATTTTTGGTGCACTTGATAGGAGTGTATCACCCATGGAAGTTAATCTCAACTTACCCTTGAAACTGGGGTTAATGGGATACATTTATGGTTCTATCTCTATAGTTAGTGCTCTAAAAAATTGGTCCAACACTAATCAATAAATGAACAAGTATATCTTAGAGCCTTCAAATCATTCAAACCCTTTCCCATACCACCCTTTATCCTTACTTTTTTCTTACTTTGTCTTCTCAGCTAGTATCTTTTATTGATTAATTTTGTATATATATAGAGTCATAATTCCATTTATTCATTTTATAAACTAGATGAAATGTTTATTTGCTTTTTCATTTCAATGAGTTATTTAATAGAATGTTTCTTTCATACTATACATAACCTTATTGAAATTCTTGTAAAATGTTTTCTATGTTTCATGATGCAATCCAATATGTACATTATTTATTTAGATGCAATGATATTCCAAAGGACCCCTTGTAAAAATTTCACTTGAAAGCTAATTTATACTGTTATAATGTTCAAACCATTTTTTTTCCATTTTTTATACATACATCTCCTAATGTCCATGTTGTTAATCATAGATGAGGTAGAGGCCCACAAATAATTGCCTCTTCACTAGGGAAAATTAATCAACCATAAGTCTTTTATATTTTAAATCAACTAAATAATACTAATGCAAAACTTTCCATATTAGATATTTTACCAAAAATGCCAAGGTACAAGGATGTAATATATGAAGCCTTAAGATCTACTCTTTTGCCACGTAATGTTGAACCTCCTTATGTAAATTTTATTATTAATATCATTTAACGGACCAAGGAAAACATTTAATTTAAGAATGATTAATTTCACCCATATCATATTATTAACCACTATCTACCCTTGTATATCCATGTTTTTGTACATATTAAGATGGTAAAATGTGTGCTTGTCAATAATGGATCTAGTTTAAACATTTGTAATATATAATTATTAAATTATATAGGAATAAAAATAAATGACCTCAACTATTTAGATATCAATATTCAAGGATTTAAAAATATCCTGTGCCAAGTACTTGGGAAAATTACATTGAATATCACCTTAGGCCCATGTACTCTTGCTATGGTTTATCTAGTTATTCCTAATGATCTCAATAATAACTTGCTATCAGGATGACTTGGATTCATGAAATGAATGATGTTCCTTAAAATTTACATGCATGTCTTCAATTTAGTTATCAATGGTATGTATATACATGTCCTTTGGATTCATAAACTTTCAAATATTTTTCCCTAGTGCATCATATTGATCCTTATATTCCATATATGCAACCTTCCTATTTAGACACATTGCTATTTACTCCAAAAATTTAAGCTCCTTTTACGACACTAAATTCAAGGGACTACCATTATATTTATAATCAATATGGTTTTAGAATCAAATATTTATAAAAACATAAATATACTATAGGACAAGGATTTGGTAAGCATGCTTAAGGTATAGTTGATCCTATTTTTCCTATTCTTAAATAAGGGAAAACATGTCTTAGGTATATCAATGAGTCTACTTATCATAGACATCATTATGCTAAGATATCACCCATAGTTATATCTAATACTAAGGAATATTATGCCCCATGAATCTGTATCATGCCCCCATTGTAACTATGAAATCTGTAACTATATGTAGATGCCAATTGTAAATTATGTTTGAAACTTATGCATAAACGTGTATCATGCATTTTAAATTGTGTAAATTTTTAATTTGATATTGAAATATGAGTGCATATGCATGTCATATGCCATGATAATATGTGCCAATGACTAAACTTTGAACCAATTTGAAACTGTATATGTGACAAAACTATTTTTTGCTCTTGAAAAAGATTATCTCATGCATGAGAAGCCCACTAAAATTCTCCCATTTTTAAGTGAGGGTATTGATCATGAAAATCACTCATCTCAAAATAAAAGTAAATTTTAGCATGTGTAGTAAGATTGAATCATTTTAAAAGCATATGTTAAAAATATGTTAATATAATAATGTTTGTAACATTTTATTTTATATGTAACATATGAGCCAAAGCCTATATAAATGTATGAATGAAACTCATTGTAATATAATGCATAATTGGTATATTAATGTTAGTAGTGCATGATATGGATCATGGAATTCAACAGACTTAAAAAAATCAAAAAGTACACATACACAATGATATAAAAGTCAATCAATAAGGCTAAGGGATGTATGCAAGGTAAATATTAAAATGTCACACATAACATAGGGCCAATGTTAAAAATTCTATGGACATGTTCAAATGTCATACATACCAAAAATATCTCATAGATATGTTCAAGTAAGTTTGAACATAAGTTCCAAAGGCCACACACAAGAGATAATCAATATTTAATATAATATGTACAAGTATTAGCATTAATAGAACTAAAAATGTAGTCTAACCATGCAAATGTAATGTGATCATATCCTAGAAAATAAAAATGTACACAATGTAAGATAGATATGTTAGAATGACATTTGTGAATAGTATAGAGCTCAATAATTAATGAGTCATGGAACAATAACACCTCTTCATATTGTCATCTATAATTAAGATGCCCATAGTTTAGCAAGGCTACTGGGTAGAAACAAAGCCAACATTTTAGTCCCTATAAAATTTTTGTATGTTCTACATAACACTTATGATAGCAGTAAAATGCATGTGTGATAGAAAAAAATGCTATCTACTAATTATGAGATAACATAGTGTAAAGATGTAAAATAGATGTCTATTCATGCTTAGGTCATGATTTTATATTTTTTATAATATTTTTAATGTCTTTACATTTTGAAATATATATATATATATATATTTTGTATTTTTAAAATTTCAATCAGAAACAAAAACAACAACTAGTGATAATCAAGGTGTTGAAAATAGAATAAGTGAGAAATATCTAAATAATTTGTAACATATGTCAATATGAGATATGCACCAAATATGATTGTATGACCATGTGTGAGCAAAATTCCCCCACTGTATATGAATTTTAACTTTTGAAAGTATATAGGAACAAAAATAATACATAGATGACTAATTTTACATCATCATTTAATCAAATATACACTTGTCCAAGTATGTCACATGTATGAATAATATAGCTCTAGAAAAGAAAGATTATACATGGAAAATATTGGTTTTCATATTAAAACTAGGTGAAATATCTAAAAATTAAAAATATTACGGTTATGTGTGTTGAAACTATTATTTATAGGTGAAAAACTAACACATGACAAGATCAACCAATTGGGACAATAGTGGTAGTTGTTCTTGTCCATATCTATTTGATTCTATCCTTGATGGAAAATGACATTTGATCAATTCAAACCATGTAGAGAGATAAATAGAAAAATATGGCAAAATTTATCATTGTTTTGAATTATTTAGATCTATAAGGTGAAAAATAAGAGACAAGAGACCAACAAGTCAACAATAACCAAGGGCTTAGAATAAGTTAATCAAATCAGTTAAATGTTCAATCAATGAAATAACATGATGCAACAACCAAAAATTTATGTACAAAAAATATTGCTACTAAAATCCAAAGATATCATCAAGGGGTTACCTTTGTGTAGGTCCAATATCATGTTTATTATAACCATAAATTAGATTTACATATTCATCCTGTATATTAGTTGTGTCACTCAAATCACATTATGTAAAATAATCATCATGATCATAATAATCCTCTTGATCTTAACATTTTAGTATGCCACTCTTGTCATATGTTATAACTGTATATGTAAAACCAACTACTCCATACTATGGTATTAGAAAATTTGATTTACTTTGTTTTTACATATGTATTGAATCATGTGCCTTTGTTGTGATTATATTATTTATATTTACTTCAATAATATGTGAAGACATGTTTTCCTTTTTATACTCTTTCTCTAAATATTTTGCATCTTTTAAAATGGAAATGACTTTCCCTTCATGATCAAATGTAATGTAATATTTTTTTTAAATCGAAAATGCCCCCATTTATTTTAACCATGATCCTTATAGCACAAAATTATATGAAATTATATGAGAAATAATATTGAACATAAGATGACATTATTTTGAATAAAATAATACTGTTAACTCATTCAAACCCACACATGTTACAAATGCAAAATTCCCCCACTGTATATGATTTTTAAGTTTTGAAAGCATGTATGAAAAAAAATAAAATGTATATGACTAATTATACATCATCATTTCATCAAATGTACAATTTTACAAGTATGTCACATATATGAACAATATAGATCTAAAAAGGAAAGATTCCACATGGAAAATAGTGGTTTCCATACTAAAATTATGTGAAATATATAAAAATTAAAAGTATTTAGGTTATGTGTGTTTAAACTATGATTTCTTGGTGAAAACTAGCACATGACATGATCAATCAATCAGGACAATAGTGGTAGTTTTTATTGTCCATATCTGGTCAATTTTATACTTGATGGAAAATGACATTTGATCAATGTAGACTATGAAAATAGAGAGATAAATCAAAAAATATGGAAAAACTTATCACTATTTCAAAATATTCAAATCCATAAGGTGAAAAATAAGAGCCAAGAGACCAACAAATCAACAAGAGCCAATTGTAGACACTCAATTTTACCCACTTTCATGTCTAAACTAGGTACTATATTGATTTCTAGCAAATGATGTAATTTAAGACTAAAAATCACCTAGATTTCCCAATTCCATTTACGTATGGGATTTAATTGTCCATAAATGTGTCAAGGCTTTCTTATTTAGGGTATTGCCCTGTATTCACCGATAACCTAGCTAGGATTCAACCCTAGTCAAATTATGACCTAACAATTTGACATTCTTGGCATATTGATCTATTAATGCAAAACATTTAAAAATAATTCATAAAATCCATAAACCCTAAGCAAGATAATTAAAAAACAAAATTCAATTATCTTTTTTAAGTAAAAATTCTGAGTTGAATTAGGGAATTACATTTTCTAAAAAAGGAATTTTTCAATAAAGATGAGGTCAAAGTGAAGGGAATTAGTAATTTATTTTATTAATTTCTAAAATTCCAAGAAAAGAGGAGACACAACCTGATGAAAATATTCTATGAGTTTTCATGGCTCATAAATATCTAAAATGAGTTCTTAAGCCTTCATGATTACTTTGACCTAACTCAGGGTTAACCTACACTCAACCTAGGTTATTTTAGACTCAACCAAGGTTAAAACTAAACCTAAAAACCCTAGGGTTAGAGTCATTTTTAAGACCTCTAAATACACGTGCCCTCACTCTTCTTTGTTTGTAATGTTTTTCTATATGAATGCCTTCAATAATTCCTCAAAGTAATGTTATAATGCCAAATTGATTTAATAAGCTTCACACCAAGCCAAACCAAGCCAAGAAAAGCCACATGTGGTCTTAGAGAAGTGTTTCCAAGATGGAGAATGCATTGATCAAAGTCTCTATAGCCCACAAGATAAACAAGAGCATTCTTTATGACAAAAAGTGAACATTAGATTTGATAAGGGAGGTAATATTATTGTATGTTTTTATCTCTTATTTTTAGTTTGGTCATTATGTGAATCTCAACCTAGTGCTTAGGCAAGAGTGTTTTAGTTTCCACTGCATTATTATACTTAAATTATCTCTTGAGATTCACTAACAAGTAAATAAGGATATTTATTGCTCTTCAAATTCTTAATGTTACATAATGGCACATCTACTAGGACCACTCATCCTATATATACTAGATGAATGATGTATAACCTTCAAAATTCATAAAAATATCACTCACAACTTCAAGTTTTGATTTATATGCTTAAAATTCCCATCATTTTTTTAATATCGATGCTAAATTTTTACAGGTCCTTGGCCCTTTTAACATAAGATATCAAAAAACAAAATTGGTAGGGCTTAACATTTAAATTTGTTAAGGCATTATGATCAAACTAAATGCACAAAATTTGTCCAAATAAATGGAAAAAATCATCCTTACTACCATATAGTCACCATTACAACTACATATTACAAAACACTATCCAAAGGTTACCCAAAAAACCAGATAAACAAAACTTATTCTAGGATGACTAACTCAACCATTTTACCATTGTTTTACAAGAATTCACCTATCACTAAGGATTTTGATGGCTTTTTGAAATTATATGCATGAATCTCCTACTCCTTCACTTTAGAGATTAAACTAACCATCGCTACCTCCTTCCCTGTCATCACTCTAATTATGTCCTATAGATGTGAGAAAACTAGATGCCTTTGAGTACTACCAGAGTCCTTTAAAATCTTGAATTTTCCTTTGTAACATGGGGGTACCTTAAATACACCCCTCAAAAATCCCTTGGTTAGCCATTTAATCACTTTCACATGTTCATGCTTCCTTCTCTGCACCCTTCATTCCTCCAAACTCAAAATTGGCTATAATAGTTCCTAAATTTTAGGCATAATAATGCCCCTGTTCCCCTTAATTTTATACTCTCCTGAGCAAGCCTCATTAACTTCCTGAGTGAAATTCACAAAGGCTAGAAATATTTTTTCCAAAGCATAGAAAAAAAGACAAAGGGATAAAGCCTAGATTATCCTTACCAGAGAAAGAAAGAGTAAGAAATGGACCTAGTGGGAGGGTATCAATATTTGATATTAAATGCATCCTATATTTGAGTGATACAAAGAATTCGACCAACATCTAAATCTGTTCTTTATCTATCATTACCAACTAGATATTACTTGTAAAAAGAAATACCAAATCAGATTTTGCTCTTACCCATTTACTTTCTACTAAATATTACATCCCAAAAACAAGCTATATGGCTTCTACAACCTCCAACATAAGAGTCCAAAAAATGTTAAAGAGGCACATCCTGGAAACAATACCCACAAAACTCATCTCTTAATTTTTAGCTCTGCTAAAGATCATAGGCCAACCTATGGATTCTATCTAGAGCTGATCCATCTCAAAAACTCCAAATGCAATATGGCCCCAAAGCTAGCTACCAAACCTATATAGAAAGCATGTGTGCTATCATTTCACTCAAAAAATAATCTAGAGTAATAAATTCACACAAATGAAATATTTTCAAGGTAATAATGAAACATTCAAGGCATTTCCACCACCATAAAACCTGAGATATCACCCACCATTAAAACCAAACTTGAGCTCATAGACACATCAACTTAAAAAATAGGGATATCACCTTTCACCAAAAAGGATTAAAATGATATTTTTATTTTTATTGAAAAATAAAAAATATAAATAAGCTAATAAATCTAAAAGATCAATTTGATCTAAGACCCTAAAATCTTCTCATCTTATTCTGACATTATCCATTCTCACATCCATGGTTTGATCAATTGCTACATTAACAAGGAAGTCTACAATTTTATTACTTTCCTAAAAGCAATGGGAACAAGTTTAATCTTCAAAATGTTTCAATTTTAGCTAGATAATATCTAAAATATTTCCAATTTTCTAAGATTAATCCCTTTGAACATTTAGATCTTGGATCACTACCTGTGAGTCACCTTCAATTTCTAAGAAGAAGATATTGCACTTCAATGCCATTTTCACACCAGCTGCTAGTGCCTAGGCTCAACTTCATTATTGGTTCCATATAGAAGCTTTAAAGACAATTATCTAATTAGAGAACCACTATAATCCTTTATCACATAACCTCCCCTAGAAGCCCCAATATTTCCTCTACAAACACCATCAAAGTTTAGTTTAAACCAGCCAGTTTGAGGAGGATTCCAAACTGCCTCCTTTATGCTTCTCTTATCTTTCTTATTTACCATTGACCCATTAAAGGAAGGAAGTTCCTATCATTTTATTTTATCACTAATTGGTGACTTTACCCTACTAATCAATGAATTCACCTATTTTATCCTCTATTTTATGATCATTTATTTTGTATAAATTAATGACTTCACTGGAAATGACAACATTTCTCTATGGTGAAATCAATGACATTGACCTATGTTAAATCAACCTCTATGTAAATGATGTAATTGATGAATATAAACAATGACTTTGATCCTGCATATCAGTCTCATGATTTTATTGGCTTCACCTTATTTTAATCCATAATCAATAACTTCACATGGAATAATCAATGACTTTACCCCTATCTAACAGTGACTTTTATAGATATCATTTTCTATATATCTATTTCATAGAGAAACTAACAACTTCATATAAATTAGTGACATTGGTTTATTAAGAAATCGATGACTTTGCTCTATGTAAATAAAAACCTAAGAGTTGAAAATCAAAATTTATTCATTGGTTGCATTTTAAATAAAATAAGAGAACCCCATAATATTTTTTTAGGAACCTAGGTGGAGAAGAGGAGGTCTAAACACTTCTAAATTTCATAGACACTTACATTTTAGTGCTTAAAATTGATTTAACACAGCTTATCTTTTCTCATTTCAAGTTTTAAAAGAGAAAATTGGAAAAAAAATGATTGGGGGGGGGTGAATCAATCTTCAAAAACTTTATTTTATAATATTACTTAAGCAATCATATATCATTTAGACAAACATGTATATCTTAGCAAGCATAAGCATCAATCCACAAGAGCATGAAACACATAAATACAATATATATGTGGGAAACCCTTGAAGGGAAGAAACCCTAATAGTGATGTAAAATGGACTATAGTTATATAATAAAAACACCAACTTTAGTGAATCACCCACATCATAAAGAGTGCCAACCCCAACTAACTAAGCACCAATTCAGCTAGGCATTAACAAACACCCAGTTGTAAGGAGGTACCAACCCCCTAGATGACTTAGCACCAACTCAACCACCTAAAACACTTGATCACATTTATAATACCTTATTTCTCATATAACATATGATGATATCCTTCTTCATCTCTTCATACACTTCTATCCCTCTCAAAACCAATCTCTAGACTTCTTTGCTCAACTAACCCTCCTTTTGGCTTAATTAGGTCATATGACCTTGATCCTCATATGTAGAACCTTTGTCAAAGCTTCATCATTGATCCTCTATAATATTATGATGGTCTATAAAATTTATTCTACTCAAAAAATGTGTTTTTAGCTTTTCCAAAGATCATCAACCAACCCATGGATTCTATGTAGTGCTGATCCATCTCAAAAATGCAAAATGCAACATGGCCCCCAATCCAGCTACCAAACCCATATAGAAATCTTGTGCACTATCATTTCACTTGAAAAATAATCTAGAGTAATAAATTTTCACGAATGAAATATTTTAGAGGTAATAATGAAGCATTCAAGGCACATCCACCACCTTAAAATCCAAGATATCACCTACCGTCAAAACCATACTTAAAAGAGCTCACATATACATCAACTTAAAAAATAGGGATATCACCTTTTACCAAAATGGATTAAAAATGACATTTTTATTTTTATTAAAAAATAAAAATACAAATAAGCTAATAAAGCTCAAAGATCAATTTGATCTAAGCCCCTACAATCTTCCCACCTTGTTCTGACATTATCCATTCTCACATCCATGGTTTGATCAATTGCTACATTAACAAAGAAGTTTGCAACTTTATTGCTTTCCTAAAAGTAATGGAAACAAGTCTAGTATTCAAGATGTTTCAATTTTGGCTAGATAATATCTAAAATATTTTCTATTTTACAAGATTAATCCCTTTGAAAATTCAAAGCTTGGATCACTACCTGTGAGTTGCCTTCAATTTTTAAGAAGAAGATACCACTCCAAAGCCATTTCCATGCCACTTCTAGTGCCTAGACATCAAATTTGTTATTAGTTCTATCTAGAAGCTTCAAATACAATGCTTTAATTAGAGAACCAATACAATCCTTTATCACATAACCTACCCTAGAAGCCCCAATATTCCCTCTACAAATACCATCAAAGTTCAGTTCAAACTAGCCAATTTGAGGAGGATTCTAAACTACCTCCTTTATGCTTCTCTTATCTTTCTTATTTACCATTGATCCATTAATAGGCAGAAGTTCCTATCACTTTATTTTATCACCAATCAGTGACGTTTCCCTAGTAATCATTGACTTCACCTATTTTATCCTCTATTTTATGATCATTTATTTTGTAGAAATTGATGACTTCATTGAAAATGAAAACATTTTTCTATGGTGAAATCAATGACATTGACCTATGTTAAATCAACCTCTATGTAAATGACGTAATTGATGAATATAAACAATGACTTTGATCTTGTATATCAGTGGATTTATAAGGTATATTTACTCATGATTTCAATGGCTTCATCTTATTTTAATCCACAATTGGTAACTTCACCTAGAATAATCAATGACTTCACCCCTATCTAATGGTGACTTTTATATATTTCATTTTTTGTCTATCTATTTCATAAAGAAACTAACAAATTCATAGAAATCGGTGACATTGCTCTATTAAGCAATCGATGACTTCACTTTGTGTAAACAAAAACTTGAGAGTTGAAAATGAAAATTTGTTTGTTGTAGTTTCACATAAAACAAGAGAACCCCATAGCATTTTTGTAGGAACCTAGGTTGAGAAGAAGAGGTCTAGACACTTCTAAATTTCATAGACACTTACATTTTAGTGCTTAAAATTGATCTAACACAACTTGTCTTTTCACATTAAAAATTTTAAAACAAAAAAATATTGGAAAAAAAATGACTAGGGATTTGAATCAATCTTCAAAAAATTTATTTAACAATCTTACTTAAGCAATCATATATCATTTAGACAAGCACATATATCTTAGCAAGCATAAACATCAATCCATTAGAGCATGAAACACATGAACACAATATATTTTGGGAAACCATTAAAGGCAATAAAACCCATTGATGATGAAAAATAGACTACAATCTTATAATAAAAACACCAACTTTAGTGAATCACCCACTTCATATGGAGCACCAACCCCAACTAGCTAAGTACCAACTTAGCTAAGCATTAGTAATCAACCGCTTGTAAGGAGGTACCCACCCCATAGATGAATTAGCACCAACTCAACCACATAAAAAACTTGATCACCTTTATAATACCTTATTTCTCATTTAACAGATGATGATCTCCTTCCTTATCTCTTCATACACTTCTATCCCTCTCAAAACTAGTCTCTAGACTTCTTCGCTCAACTAGCCCTCCTTTTGGTTTGATTATGTCATATGACCTTAATCCTCATATTTATAACCTTTGTAAGAGATTCATCATTGATCGTATATAATATTATGATGGTCTACAAGACATTATTTTTCTCAAAAAATGTGTTACCTTATTATCTTCTTTTCTACATTCTCAACTCATCCAAATAGGCCTTATTAGCCTTGTTCTTATACAAATATTTTGTTCATATAATTATTAGTAAAAAAAACTCCCTAAAATTATTATTTTAGACATGAAATGAGTCTAAAGACATCTCATATACATGTATAGAACATGATTTGAGTCCCTTTAGGTATGACCTACTTTAATTAGGCCTTATCTCTCCTTTAGGTCTCATGGAGACCTAATCCATTAAGCCTACTTAGCACACATTACCCTTTGATCTTGTTTGAGAACATTAAAACAATTTAAATGGTTAAAAACATCATATTACATCTAAATATACCCCTTATAATCTCATCTAGGCTTCATATCAATTTTTATCTTAAACCACTGCTTAAAATAGTAGATCTTTGAGAAATAAGGTCTTTCCTGTGGGGTCAATTCACTCCCCTGAAAAACTAATCATTATTGGAGGTTATTTGGAGATTTTAATACAACCTAAAATAACTTACATGGCCATTACAAACCATTATATGTTTTTTTAAATCAATATCTTTCTCATCGGGTCAATGTTAGGGTTTTAGATAGGGTTAACACTATTTCTAGTGTTAATGATTGTTCACAAATCTTATCCCCTTATTATAAAAACCAATGCTTGAAATTTTTATATAATAAATTTCCAAATATACCATAAAAATATTAGGTTACCATGAATAGGTTACATGTGCCAATGAGTACTTTAAAGTTCTTCTCAGGTTGAGAAACCTTCATTATGTGCACACAAGAAACCTCAAAACCACTTTCCATGCCTTTTCATATAAAATTTGACCTTATAAATTGTCAAAAAACCTAAAAAAACATTTAATACATCTTTCAATGCACACATACTCATAATTTCTTTGGAAACTGATCCCGATACTCCATTTGGCCACCATTTCCTTCTTTGCTCTCTAGGATTTTAACTTAGAAGTCACATTAGGCCGTGTAACTGACCTTGTATCCATTGTCCATTAATTATCCACCTCACTCACATACTCAAGAAACTTCTCACATTCTTTAAAACTAATTTTCATCCTTTGTAGGCCTTGAAAACACCTCATGATCCCTCATTAGGCTAGGTAGAGTGTAAAACTAGTCTAGTTGTATGCTAGGACTATAGATCTTACTCTTGTAGGCTCAACTTGAAATACACCTAAGTGATCTAATGCATCATATGCATGATCACATAACCTTATATATACTTTAATGTCTCTATCCATCCATCTCACCAGGCCACCATTCTCATACCTTTTCACAAGGTCTCTTTATGTAATAATTAGTGTCATGGGTAGGCTTATCAATCACTTGAAGCTTGAAAACTGACCTTAAAACACTCTTTGATGCTTTTACACATTACTCATATGAATTTCATGCTCCTTAGATAGTATCTTACCTATATACATACCTTTCTATGCTCATCATGCACATGTTCATGATATGACTATGCTTGTTATGACTAGGCTTCTCAAGAACCTTGTACTCAAAGACTAGTACACAAACATGTTTAACTTGTACTAAATCTTGACATAAACCTTATAAAAATCATCAAGTTGCCTTAAAATTATCTCTCAATAGAGAGACAATAAATTTCCTTTAAATTCTCTCTTGTCACATGGATTCCTTGTCACATGGATTCCTTGTCACATACTACTTTACCATGCATCTTTACCAGATGCACCTTGACATAAATGACATTAACCTTGGCCTTGAAATTAATGACATCCACCTTTGATCTTGAAATAAATGACAAAACTTCTAAATAAACTCCCCATTTGTCATTGATGGCAAAACAATTTTTTTTCTACTCACTTTCATCTCCAAGCTAGTCAAGCTCCCTTCTTGGACTTTCTCCCCATTTGACATTAATGACAAAGGGTCCTAAATAGACTACCATATGGAACCATACCTTCTTATTATAGGATCTCAAAACACAAAATATGAAGTATTAAGGAAACATGTTCCCCCTTACACCAATCATTCCTCCTTTATATGAACTCTAATTATAAGACCACTTTTTAACATAGATCAAACTCAATCACAAACCTAAATAACCCCCCCTCAAACCAAGCATAAACCATGATTTTTCACCTAAAGAGTGTCTTCATGATGCCTAATGAAGTCACCCTTTTCCATAGGCACTTAAAACAACACCAGTTCAGGAGATTCCTAGATCTCCATGCTCTCATAAGACTAAATGTCCTTCAATACCCTTTTAGTCTTGATTGACACTATAGGATTGATCTCTTCATCAAACATTTGATCATCAATGTGGGCTGACAACAAGCATTACTAAATTTATTTTACATCTAAAGCATGCTCTATCTCAATAAGCAATCCACTTGAGCTTGTAGACTAATCATGACTCTTCTTCATTATCTTTGGTTTCCATACATTAATTTGTATTATCTCTAGCACTCTAGAGGCTTCAAAGCTTCTATTTTAATTTGATGACATTATACCCTTGTTAGGATAGAATCTTGCAATGTGTCCTACATCATGACAACTATACCAAACCACCTTATACATACCTATTGACTGATGCGAGCTATGACTCCTTCCACAGTCCCATGAGTACTCATTTTTGGAGGGTCTTTTACACTCTCGTACTCTATGACCAAGTTGATTTCACAAAAAATAATAACCATTGAATTAATTGGCATACCTTATATCATTAGGCTATTTGATAGGTCTTTTTATGTTAACCTTCTTATCTTCAATAGTCTTCTCCTTGACTTGAGGTTCCTCCTTTTGGTCTTCTTTGAAACCAAGACATGTTTTGTCACTTGTAGACTTTTGACTACTCAAGATGTCATCTAAATCCTTAGTACTCTTTTAAAACTTCACAAAGGTCCTTACCTTGATAGATGCTTGATTCAACTCAACTTTCAAGGATTCTACTTCAGTTTCATACCTGATGAATTCTTCCTCTTTAACCTTTAGGTTTGCATTTACTACCTCCATTTATGCCTCAACTTGATTGATGATCTCATCATACTCTTTAGAAGTGTTAATTAGCCTTTATTTAAAAAATCCAATCTACTCCTCATAGTCCTTAACTAGTGATCTTAGGTTGTGATTATTTTTCATTTAGAACTTCAACTCTTCTAGGGTACTTACTAATCCTACCTCAAGATCTACTTTAGCTTTTTCTTCATCTGATTCTATGTCAACCATAATGCATTTCCAACTTGATCAACCTTCATTATTTGTTTCTATGGACATAAAAAAGGTTTCATTATTTTCATGTTCAGATTCATTACTGCCACCATCACTATTGGATTCACTTGAGTCACTTACATTAGAAGAGTTATCTTCCTTAGTGTAGAATCTTCTATTTTTTTGAAAGTTCCTTTCTTTCCTTCATACTTCTTGAACTCCCTTTTTTTACCAGACTTATAGGTCTTATTATCATCTCCATGATTTTCATCATGTTCTTCATCATGCTCAAATTTTTCCTTGTTAGGATACTTGGATGCAAAGTGATCAATCTTGCCATAGTTGAGACATTTGAAGGGTATCTTACCTTTATACTTACTAGATCTAAACCTCAACTTCCTTACAAACATGGCTATCAGTTGATCATAATCAATATCTAAGAATTTCTCATCCTTGACCTTCTTGGCTTTTGACTTATTCTCAACTTTTAAATATGCTTCCTTCTTGGGAGGTATTCCTTCATTAGTTCTCATCTTATACAAAGTTAAAATTTCATGAAGCCCATCCATCTCTATCTTGTCCAAATCTTTCATTTCTTTTACTGTAGACACATTATATTCAAACTTAGGAGTTAGTGATCTCAACACTTTTTGAAAAATAGTATATTTTTTAACTTCTTCTCTAAATCCTCTAATGACAATGATAACTTCATCAACCCTCAATAGTTAAGATGCAATGGTTTCATCTTCATTCATCTTCATGATTTCAAACTATGTTTTGTGGGTTTACAACTTAGCCATCTTCACCTTGGTTTATTATTCATAGATAGTATTCAATTTATCATATATCTCTTTAGCTGATTCATAGTGCATTACCTTCACAAGATATACTTCTAATAGGCCACAAAGAATATCATGCATAGCCTTGGATTTATTTTCACTAGCTTTCTTGCATGTTGCATCTATTGGTGGAATAAGAGGAGCAATATAATCATCCATAAATAGCTTCTAAATATCATGTATTTGTGACATCAGATTTATATTCATCCTAACATTCCAAAAGGCATAGTTAGATCCATTTAATAGTGAAGCCTTACTAGTAGATAAACCACCTTAAGTTTGCTAACTAACTATCCTTATTTTTAGGATATCCTTTAAGATTTTAGACCTAATTCAAAGGACCAAGATTTGATAAAAAAATTTTGGAAGAAAAATGATTGAGAGGGGTGGTGAATCAATCTTTTAAAATTTTATTTAACAATCTTACTTAAATTATCATAGATCATTTAGACAAGAATGCATATCTTAGCAAGCATAAACATCAATCCACAAGATCATGAGACACATAAACATAATATATAAGTGGGAAAAACTTGAAGGGAATAAGACCCATTGATGATGAAAAATGGACTAAAATTTTATAATAAAAACACCAAATTTATGGAATTACCCACTTCACATGGAGCACCAACCCTAACTAGCTAAGAACCAATTTAGCTAGGCTTTAACAAGCACCCACTTTCAAGGAGGCACCAACCCCCTAAATGACTCAACACCAACTCAACCACATAAAATAATTTATCACATTAAAAATTCATTATTTATAATATAAAATATGATGATCTCCTTCCTCATCTCTCCACATACTTCTATCCTTCTCAAAATTGGTCTTTAGACTTCTTCACTCAACTAACCCTCCTTTTGGCTTGATTAGGTCATATGACCTTGACACTCATATGAAGAACCTATGTAAAATATTTATAATTGATACTCTATACTATTATTATTGTCTATAATAACTTATTTTTCTCACAAAATGTGTTATCTTATTTGCTTCTTCTCTACATTCTCAACTCGTCCAAATAGGCCTTATTAGCCTTGTTATTATACAAGTCTTTTGTTTATATACTTATTAGTTGACCAAACACGCTTAAATTATTATGTTAGACATGAAATTAATCTCTTTAAATCTCATATACATGGATAAAATGTGTTTTGAGTCCCTTTAGGTCTATCATACTTCAATTAGGCCTTATCTCTCCTTTAGGTCTCATGAAGACCTAATCCATTATGCCTACTTAGCACATGTTACCCTTTTATATTATTGGAGAACACTAAAAAAATTTAAATAGTATAAAAACATCATTTTACATACCAATATACCCATTATAATCTCATCTAGGCTCCATATCACTTTTAAACTCAAACCACTTCTTAAAACACATCATTAGTACTGTTCATATTAGGCTTGTGCATATCCAGAAAATCTATCTTGAATAATTGAAGAATAAATACAATTTTGACAAAAAACCATGAAAAAAATTCATATAAATAATATATATTACCTAATGGTCATCACCTTGTGCATTATAATTCATAACTTAGGGTAAAAATACTCAAACCTTTTTCTGCAAGTAGCCTACTCAGAACTACCAACTGGTCTCAAAACACAGTAATGGAACCTTGAAATTTTGAAAATTTTAGGAACACACTTAAGGTATAAAAATAATGAACATGATATTAAATTATCCTCATATAAAACTCCTTAAAAAATATCATAAGCATTAATGACACCTATTAGTCTTGTAAACCAATCTTTGGACCTCCTCTCTCACAGACCTTACTCAGTCGGACAAACCATTTTTGATCCAATGTTACAACCACTTATACTAACTTAAAAAATTATAAAAAGCATGGATATATCATTAAAATTAAAAAAAATACATCATGTTCATTAGGTCCATCAACTTATGTCATAAAGTCTCAAACTCATTGCTGCAACCTGCTTACCTAGAACTACAATTTTGCCTTGAAGACCAGTCATGGTGATTTTAACCTTCAACACCTGTATGACCAATTAAAAATTATATTTATGAATGTGGGTGATCCTATGATATAATTAGGTAAATATAAGATATAAATATACCACTTTTAGTTGAAAATATTGGTCTTTTAGACCAATCTCACAACCTTACACCTTCACTATCTCATTTGCACTAGACAGGACAACTTATAAGCAATATTTTCAACATACCCATTGACCTCCAAAAAATATATCCAACATGAAAATATATTAAAGGTATTTAAAAAACTATTAATGCAATTGGATTCATCCTTATTCCATTATAACACTTCCCTAATCAAATTCTCATTTCTGCCTAGTTTTCTCACTATCTGCACCATTCAACCTTTTAGTAATAGGTCAACTTGCATGACTAATTTATCAAACCCAAGGTCTATAACCTACTCAAAAACCACCATGTACATCAAATATAAGTCTTAAAATTAAAACTCCATATATTTATCATGTTTGACTTGGTCAAATCTAATAACTATAATAATTATAAGGTCCATTCACTCCCCTGATAAACCAATCACACTTATAGGTGCCTAGGAGTGTTTAATATAAAATAAAATCAATTTAATATCAATTCCAAACCATTCTAGGTTGTTTTTATCAAGATATTTTTCATCAGGTCAATGTTAGGGTTTCAGAGAGGGTTAACATTCTTTTTGGTGTTAATGATTGTTCATAAATATTATCCCCTTATTATAAAAACCATTGCTTAGAATTTAATAGATAGGAACCTTCCCCAATTACCAAGAATATATTATGTTCCCATGTAGAAGTTACACATGCCAATGATTACTTGACAATTATTCTCAGGTTGAGACACCTTCATTATATGCACACACGAAACCTCAAAACCACTTTTCATGCCTTTTATTGTGAATTTTGACCTTAAAATTGGTAAAAAGACATGAAAAAACATGAAATACCACTATAAATGCAAACATACTCATAATTTCTTTGGAAATTGATCCTGATACCCCATCTGGCCACTGTCTCTCTCTTTGCTCTCTAGGATTTTGACCTGTAAATCACATTAAGCCTTGTAACTAACCTTATATCCAATATATATGAATTATAAACCTCACTAACATGATCAAGATATTTTTTACATGTTTTGATACTAGTTTACATCCTTCATAGTCCTTGACAACACCTCATAACACATCATTAATTCAGGCAAAGTCTAGAACTAGTCTAGTTGCATGCTAGGACTGTAGATCCTACTCCTATAGGATCATCTTGAAGCACACTTGAGTTATCCAATTCCTCATATGAATGATAAAACAACCTTATACATCCTTTATGCTCATGTGTTTTATGCTCATACCTTTTCATAAGGTCTCTTCATGTAATGATCAGTTTCATGGGTAGGCTTCTCAATAACTTGAAGCCTAAAAACTAACATTAAAACACTCCTTGATGCTACTATACCTTGATAATATTAATTTCATGATCCTTATATAGTATCATAACTTTGTACATACCTCTCCATGTTCATCATGCACATGCTCATGATATGATTATGCTTGTTATGACTAGGCTTCTCAAGAACCTTTTACTTAAAAATTAGTACACAAACATGCTTACCTTGTAATAAATATTGGGATCAACCTTAGAAAAATCATCATTTTTCCTTAAAATTCTCTCTCAATAGAGAGACAATAGGTTTCCTTCAAATTATCTCTTATCACATGGCTTCCTTGTCACATACCACTTTACCATGCATCTTTACTAGATGCACTTTGACATCAATGACATCAACCTTGACCTTGACATTAATGACATCCACCTTTGATATTGACATTAATGACAACACTTATCAACAAAAATAAGGCCAAGGGGCCAAATATTAATTCACATCTAATTCAGTGCTTTAAAATGAACATCCATCTTAGATTAGAGATCTTAAGAGCCTTTTATTTTTGTTTGTTAATTAGTTTAAAATTTATTAGATTAATTTATTTTTGCAAAACATTATGTGTATGCTCTCCCCCATCCCATTTAATAAACCCAAGTGATCAAAAGCACCTTATTTATTGCCATGCTTTTTTAGCCTAGAATAGAAGAAATGTCATGTATGCTCTCCCTAAGCTCCGAGTGACTTGGGTGACCTAGAAACAACCTCTAAAGTTATTCCAATTTTCATCTATTTATTTTTTTTGTATTGGATTGTGGGAGGGAGTTGATTGCCTCCTCACAAGTTCTTTAGGGGTGTGTTGACCTGGGGTTTCATCTTCCAACATCATACCAAACCCAATACATAGTGGGGTATATAAATTAGGCATGTGATACTAGGATTGAATAGTGGTTGAGTGTTTAGCCTACCAATCCTAAAATTTGCTTGGATCATTTCATACTAAACATTATACTTCACTAAATAGTACACATCTAAAGTAATTGTGCAAAGGACAAGACCTTTATATAACAAGTTAGAGAGTTTGATCCAATAGACGTGATGCACCCTTATGTTATCTATACTTGAGACCATTTAAATCATGTTAAAACCTATAGATTTTATTAAACCCCACTTTGTCATAAAATATATTTCCAAATTCTAAGTGCATCACACTCTAGGTTTATGCCATGTACCAATTCTTGAGAGATAGAGGGGGTTAAAAAATATACCTACATGCACTATTTAATTTTTAGATTAAAAATTAATTCTTTTTTATAATTTAAATTATTGTCACTTGTATTTTTACCCTTTTAGGAGACGTATCATCTCTCCTCATCCAAGTGGCATAATTGAAACACCTCTAGGCTTTTGGGTAGCCTAAGGATAAGGTAAATCTCAAGATAGAGCTATCTCCCTTGATGTACCACTTTGGATCACAACTAAACCTAAAATTTTTTAGGGGAAAAAGGAGAGATAAAACTATCCCAAGGGAGGTGATACACCAAATAAGTTGATGAATTCCAATCAACTGCATGTTACACATAAAACCAAGAGACTAACCAAACATACACTTCTCCAATCTGCATCTTATCACATAAATATTACATTATGAGGTTATGGATGAATGTTTAGGGTAGGAAGAATAGAAAAGAGTCCTTAAATGACAATAGTGAATAAACTAACTCACTCAACCTTGACACTTCGTAGAACACTTCACATGCCCTGCAAGAAGAAGCTTTCCAACTGGAAATAGATGATAGAATGAAACAATCATGTTAAGGAAATAAGAGTTATCACTTATGAAAAATTCAAAATTCAAAATTAACACACTAATAATAATCATGAAAGAGTTAAAAATTATAGTATTATTTATCAAATGGTATGTAAATGAGTAGGGCTTCACCATGCTCAGGTGGAGCATAAATTTACAAGGCAATAATGGCTAGTTCTTATAGAACTTGAGAGAGAGAAAGGAGAAGAGAGAATTCCAATGGTAATAATTACACTTATAAATTGGAGAAAAGGAGTTAATTTTTAATGGTAATAGGATGTGTGATGAACCATGTAAGGTCAAGAAGAAAAAGTGGCTCTCCAAGTCATAAAACTCTTACAAAGTGGCGTGAAAGTTCTCATTTTGGTTCAAAAAACTACCTTTATGATCTGGACTTGTGTGAACATCCAAAAACTAATTAGGGATAATTATAATTATTTTAATTAAGGGAAATTATTTCATACATGACTCTCCATGCATTGATTGCAGTCTTGGTCCTCTAGAATCTTTTGGAGATGATCCATCACCATTTGTAGTCTAAAAAACTCTTCTTTCATGCACCCTACACACTTGGCCTCTAAAAAGGCATAAATTTTCCATGAAAATACATGGGAGGGATTGGATGACACCTTTAAATACCCTTCATATCCTTAGAGGCATCAGACACACCTTAAAATTAGCATACTTGAAGTTTTCCACCCTTCTCACTAGCTTGGTCACTATGCTAGTTTTGACTGGATAAGATGAGAGCTATTATTTACACACTTATGATTTTTTATGAAGTAATAAATGAACATTATGAGTTATTAAAAGTCATAATATTTCCCCCAAAATTTATTATATCTCTTGAAACCTCTTGTAGCCTATAAAACACATAAAATATCCAAAAGTACCCTATTTTTTACCCTATTATTACAATTTTGTATAGTTAAAAAGGATTGGGAGGATCATAAAATATTAATATACAAGGTCCAATCATCATCCTAGTAAAACTAGTTCATTATAGAAGCTATCCAAATCAATTTCCTCCATCGAGTCAATAACTAGGGTTTGCAAGGGTTTCTGACTAGTTTTGACCTTTAGTGATGTTTCATAAAAATCTAACATAAAAATATAAAAATAATGAAATAAAAATTATGTTTTGACCATATATAACTCATCTAATATTCCTTGACCTCCATTCAAATCCTTCAAGGAGATGTGAACCTTCAAAGTTGCTCCATCGAGTTTGATTCTCCAATTTGCATAGGTCTAGTGTAGTTCTAAGATTAAAATGAAGTTACTAATGATTAATATATATATTTAAAGATATAACACACCTATACTGATCATATAATAATTATTTAATATTATAGGAAGCATTTCTCAAGCTAGAAGTGTGAATGATTCCCCATTTGGACACTAGGCCTAAACTTTGCCTAACAGGTCTGAGTTGCCTCAAAGCAAAAAAATGAATTTTGATATATTTACCTAATTATTAATAGAATATATACATATATTTTAACCCCATAAAAATTTATAAATCAATTTTAATTCTCATCTCATGCTAGGAGTGAAAGTGGTTCTCCATTTGGCTTTAGGCCCAAACTATGCTTGACAGGTCTGCTTGAGTAATTTGGTGTTTTAAACTATCATATTGGGTATTATCTTCCTTTATTTGTTTCTAATGATATTTTTGATGATATAAAACTTTAAAAATCTTCCTAAAACGTCTAAACATCTCTTGGTTCATCCATTCCACCATTCTTTTTAAGATTGCAGGTTTCATGCATAAAGGGAGTACCCTTTATCTGAGATAAAACAAAGGGCACTCCCATATTTCCAAATACAAATGCGAATATTTTAGGGGAATATCCAAGCCATAAAAAATTTATGTACCAAAATTTATCCCTTGGTGTGATGATTTGGCCATCCAAACTCTTAAAGACCCAAGACATACTATTGTAGGTAGATTGTGCAAAGTTTGTTGGTGGAGATTATGTTGTAGGTTTAAATTCCTTTATTTGATTATTTTACATGTTATGGGGGTATCTTATATGTTTTACACCATTATTATAACATTACAAATACTTTACAACTCCTATGACCCATGCTTGTACTTGGAGACATGTCATTACTTGGTAAGGCTTGACTAGTGAACTTACCCTATTTATGCATTTCTCCTACCTATACGTATATTTGAAATATATAGAGTTGCTTAAATTTATAAAAAAATCATAATTATATAATTTAATGATATCCTAGTCCTTTTATTCACCTATACCATGCATTTCCAACTTCAAGAGTAGTAACCCTTACTCATTATCCTACCACCAATACAATTGAGTGGTGCCTGTAGGTGACCTTATATGGTTAGACCTAAGATAATGTTTACAACCCATTTAGAGTCCCTTAGGATTTTAATACATTTATTTTGAGCTATTTATTCATTTTTATATAATTCCACATTAAGAATTATAACTCTTTATGCTCACTGCCTTTCTTAGTCAACACAGTCAACTATGTTGGGGAAGATGAAATCCTGTAGGTGTACTTTTCCCTTGGTCATGACATTTGAAGGTCCCCCTTGAAGCCTTAATGTCATATATCTCTTTTATATAATTTTATTCACCTTGAAATGATTAATACACCATCAAAATACCACACTTAGGGTCACTTTCAGCTTAGTTATAGTTGTAGGTGAGTGTTTCTAAGCTTAAGACACCCCTGTAAGTATATATGGGGATTGAAAATAGTATATCATCCCTTTATTTAGATGATATTTGGAACATGAGTTATATTTTCACCATATATAACCAATATTACATGGTGGTATGGTTAGGGTTTCCAACTTGACATACAAGGTTGCTCAAAGATTCAGATTTTTGTAGATATCATTGACTGAGTTTAATGCATAAAATGGAAACTTTAGCCCTCCTAAAAACTATCTTCCCATATTAATCTTGACCCAAAACTTTTCAAAAGCATTTTATTATGTAGATAATATAAGATATGGTCACCTATATTTCATAAAACCCTTGATAACATTGCTACATGGTCTTGACAAGAGGGCTCAGGCCTCTATTTTGCATTTTTAGGGAAAATAATCTTGAACATAGTCAATTGACCCTTTAGCATGGTTTGACCTCCATTTTCTCATTTAAACTTAAAAATAGGTATATCATGGATTTTTATTGAACACTAGGACGTCAAAGATAGTTTCATAATCTATTTTAACATTTTAAAATGTTTTCTTTGCTCTCTGTTAGGTTCCCTGTAGGTGGGTTATAAGTTGCATACAGATAGTGAAAGTTGCATATAGATAGTGAGCAAAAATAGTTAACATACTCAAATAAATATGCCTTTCAGACTAACTAATCTCCATTCATGGAATGAAAATGGAACATAAATATTTTGAAAATATTAAAACAAGCTCCTATATTCCATTTCAATGTTTGTCCTTCATAAGATTCTTATACACATTTATTAATGGTTGCCTGACTGTGAATGTTGCATATGAATGCAAACTCATGGAAATTGCCTTGAATAATTAAGTTTGAAATGTAAATGGAATCCAAATCACATTTAAAACATGTGAAAGGTCCTATCACAACCATCTGAAGCTAGGATCAAGCATAAAAATATTAAAAATGGTGAAAATTGCCTGTAACACAACAAAGTGCCTCCTCCTGCAACTTAAGATGATTTGCATATAAAAAAATTATTGAAAATGAAAATAATAATGTAAATAATTAAATAAAATACTAAAAATCCTATAGAACCAAAATCAGTAGCTAATTTGTATGGAGTTATCCAAAATGGAGCAAAACCTATAAGGTGCATAGATTTATAAGTAGAAAAACATAGTTAAATTATAAAGGATGGTTAATAAAGAATGGTTGAAAAAACTTGGAAATATTATTATTTAAATTTATCTCTCTAATTTTATTACTACCTACCAAAATTATTTGCCCTGAAACCTCTTCTACTGACTATACCAAGCATGAACTTGTTGATCACTTCTGCATGTCTAGAAGGGCAAGAAAGGAGTAGAATGATTTTGGGCATTTTTTATCACTTAAAAAGAGTATAAATCACTAAGATGAGTGTGAGTAATATTAAGATACATTCCATGACCTTCTCCTACATGTCACCTTTTCCCATGGGTCGTACAAGTGCCAAACTCTCCTTTTTTAATTAGTTTCTTGAATATTAATTAGCTAGCCTACAAGATTCTGATTGAACTAACATTTATGATATTAAATCTGACATCTTGGATGTTTTGAAGGAAAATAAGACACTTGGACACCTTTTTAATCATGCCACTTTCATTTATGACCCCTAAAAGCCTTCTAAATGACTCAAAATGATAAATTGACTAATATGACGAATACCAAGGCTAAGATGACATGAAATAACATCAAAAAATATATATTACACCATATGACATAATATTAAACACCATATAAACCTATAAAGTCAAGTTTTTACCTATAGGAGACCTAATTTGACCTGTAGGGTCAAATTTGATTAACAAAAATATTGGTGGAAACTTTGGCAGAAGCTATGCACACCTTATCAGTTTTAGGGATAGGATATGCACTTATTAATTTTTATATTTTATTTTACTATAATGTTTTTTTGGGTCTAAAATTATTTTTGTGTCAATTCATATGAGTCTAAACCTTTATGTATTACATACCACTTTAAACCAAGATGTGTTATGCTAAACATTTTATTTCAAAGATTTGCCTTAGAGTTTTCCAAAACCATATTTTATAAAACTTGTTTTAAGGAGTGTTGTTACACCATCAATTTCATTCCAAAACACTTTATTTATTTGAAACCAAGTTCCAAAACCATTCATACATTTTGTTTCAAAATGTGCAATTATGCTACCCTTTTGAGTTTAGCCTATTTGTCTTTAGAAAATTCAAGTCTTTTATATTAATTTTGAAAATTAATCTTTTGAAGTTTAAATCCTAAAATAATCAGGTTTACACTGAAGCCTCATATAATTTGGGCTTAGGTGGTCTACCTTTTGCATTTGAATTTTATTACTTGGATTAATTTCGTATTTAGTTTAAAGACCTTTTTCTATACTTAGAGGTGTTTTATTGTGTCAAATTTTGTTACCATGTGCCTTGTTTAGAGTTCAATGTGATAAGTTCTACAATGCCATAGTTGTATTTACCAAGTCTTTTTTGAGCTAATTACCAAGTTTTTTAAAACCAATTACCTTAGAATTAGATTATTTTCAAGTCCTTGCCTATTTAGAGAGTTTTTTTGAGCTAATTATCTTAGAATTAGATTGTTTTTAAAGCCAATTACCAAGTTTATATAATCCAATTACCATAGATTTAGATTATTTTTGAGTTTTTGTTTGAGATCAACCTTTTTTTCCAAGTCTAGCTTTACGATCTTTTCCAAAGACTTATCATTGTTTTCTATGCTAATGATTATAACTACCTTTGGGAAAATCATTATTATTTCGACCTAGTTTACAAGTCTAGATTTATGACATTTGCCAAAGACATAAGACCTTTCATTTTTATTGTTAAATGTCATTCATGATCATTTTACCTTGCCTAAATACTTTTGCCACTGATTATAACTGCCTTTGGGCAAATCATTACCTTCACCATAGACCAGTTCCAAGTTTTATTTTAACCTTTGAATTAGACCTAGATTATTTGTTTCACCTTTAGACCTATTTTATAGAGATAAAGGTTTTTTGCCTCTAACCTTATTAATTTACCTTATTTTAGACATTATTTTGAGATACCTAATGATATATCTGAACATGCCTCATGATACATGTAGTGGGACCATATACAATCTAGACTATGGGAACTTTACCACTAGTAACCCCTTTGTTCAAAAACCATATGGTGATGTAGTGCATGAGATGGATCCATATACCTCTTATAATAATCCACATGTAGAACAATGACATGACCTAATAGTATAGTACCTAGTTAGTGTACTTTCCTATCCAAGCCAAGAGTAGGAACAAATGACATAATAACTTAGTAAAATGACACCTATTATCAAACAAAGACAATAATAACAACCCTACTATGTAAAAATGTTGATAAGTTATGACCCATACTTTTTAATCACCATTTTCTAGAAAAAAGATGAAATTCTAGTTAGGGCAATATAAGTAGGAGCCAAATTCCTGCCATACTTCCCATATGAAAGTATTTCTAGATTGATCAAAACACCTAAAAATGTGCCTCATAACCAAAGTTTAAATATGTGTTAACTAGTTATAATTAAGATTTAGTTCAAATACCTCAACAAGGCCAAAGTGTGCTTGCAAAAGGGAAAGGTCTAATGGATGATCAATTAGAATAGATAAAACAAACATACTAAAAATAACCTTAACCTAGCTTGGAACTTTAATGCCATGGCCATTTTAAACACGTGACTTATAGAGCTCCCTCCCCAAACAAGGCCTTAAATAATTTTTTGGGATATGTAAATCATAACATATACCCCTTTAGCCAAATCATGTTGGTAGGAGACATTTAAAATGTCCTAATTATGATAGAAGAAATTGTAGTTCATATAGAAGACCTCACACAAAACATAGTGGATAACATGTAAGTCATTCTCAACTTAAACCAAAGTGGGTCTAATATACTGCATATCAATACACAATAGATTCCTCTAGCCAGTACCTTGAGTGGCTTGTAACAACAAGGGGTAGGTACACCTAGTTGGGTGAAAGCCCTAAAACTCATTGTGAGGAGTACCATAGGAACCCCAAAGTACCTAGCCCATTAAGAGGACTTGCTAGTGAAATGATCAACGACCCCTTCTTGAATGAGTGGTTCCCATCTGTGAGGAAAACCAAGAGTTATCACATAGAGATAAATCTATGGCCAATTTTTTTTTTGGAGAGTAGTACTCACTTAGATGACATTAGTGGCCAAAGTGATATTTTTAAAACCCTTAGGTAGTCATTGAAACTTGGGTCCAATTTCTATCAGTTTTAGAATATATCTAGTAAACTCAAAATAATCAATCAATAGAGTATCCATAAACTATCAAAGGAATTGCAAGCAAATATTTGGTAGAATATAGAATCTATAAACCATTCATAGAGCATCAATATACTCTCAGAGGACTTACCATCAAATAGAAAATATAAACAATAATTTAGGTAACTTCATTAACCCTTGGATTTCCAAATAGGCTAATTATTTTATCCATCCTTATTCCAAATTTAAAGTAATTATTGTAACCAGGGGCAATTACCTTACAAAGAGAAGTGTCACAATATATGTATCTCTATTAGAGATTATAAATTACACTCCAACATGCTTTCCTTGACCTTAGGTGGATGTGATATTATTTTGGGAGCCTAGTGGTTACGCACACATGGACCCATCTTATGGGATTTTTCTAAACTTTGGATGTAATTTTCAAACAATGGGAAAAAACACACATTGAAAGTCTTACAACTAAGATATCTTAGCATCATCAATTCACATCACATGGAAAACATTCTTAAGAATAATTCACATGACATCATTTCCTAGCTCCATTCCATTCAAATACAACCATTAATAGTCTCCAATACTCTTGATCTACAGACCATTCTGTAGAGGTATACACATGTATTTACCAAACTAGTGGGATTACCACATTCACAGCTAGAGGACCACTGTATTTAGCTCCTTCTTGGAAGTGTTCCTCCTAACATCAGGCCTTATCGCTACCCATTTTAGAAAAATATTGAGATCAAGATGCTCATTTGAGACTTACTAAAGCAAGGCATTGTTCACCATAGTACCAACCCATATTCTTCCCCAGTTCTCCTTATTTAGAAAAAATATGGGTCAAGGCACCTCTACATTGATTTGTATGCACTTAATAACCTCATAATCAAGGATAAGTTACTAACTATTGATGAGCTTCTTGATGAGCTTCATGGTGCTCATTTTTTCTCCAATTTGGATCTCTACTTTGGATATCACCAGATTTGGCTTCATGAGGATGATATACCTAAGACAAATTTTTGCATGCATGATGGCCATTATGAGTTTTTGGTCATGCCCTTTGGCCTCACTAATGTTCCTTTAACATTTTGAGCATTGATGAATAAAATATTGTAGCCTTACCTATGGAAATTCATTCTAGTCTTCTTTGATGATATCCTCATCTATAGTAAAACATGGTATAAACATCTCCAACATCTGGAGCTCACATTACAACTTCTCTTTAACCATCATCTTTGTGCAAAATAGTCAAAATGTACTTTTGGCTAGGATAAAGTGGAGTATCTTGGGCATATTGTGTTAACCCAAGGGATTTGAGTGGATCTTAAAAAAAAGCTACCATGATAAATTGACCACATCCTCAAACACTCAAGAGCCTTCATGGTTTTTTGGGGCTAACTGGATACTACCACAATTTTGGCAAGGATTATGGGAAGATTTCAGATCCACTGAAAGCTATGTTGTAAAAGGATGCTTTTACTTGGACACAAGCTGCTGAGTATGCATTTGAAAAATTTAATCAAGCTATGTGTACTACACTTATTATAGTAATGCCAATTTTTTTCAAAACTTTCACTATCGAGAGTGATGCTTGTGGCAACAGACTTGATACTATTCTCCTTCAAGAAGTACACCCCATTGCATTCACTAGTAAAGACCTTTCTAGTAATAATTTAGTGCTCTCTACTTATGAGAAGGAAATGATGGCCATTTGCATGCAGTATAGAAGTGGTGGCCATACCTCCTGGGAAATCATTTTTCATCAAAAATGATCACCAATGTCTAAAATATTTCTTATAAAAAGGGGTCTCTACCACATCACAATAAAAATGGGTCAGCAAACTCATGGGTTATGACTATGAGATCACTTACAAGAAAGGTAAGGATAATATTGTGGTTGATACTTTGTCTCACACATTTGTAGACCAAGCTTCCCTTTCAACTATTTCCATGCCTATTCTAAATTGGTTAGACAATGTACAACAAGGGTATGCCAATGAATCATAATTATCTCTAATCATTCAATAGTTGGCCATTAACCCCTTGATTATACCAAATTTTTCATGGGATGGTGCTTCTTTGCACTACAAGGGTCATCTGGTGTTTCCCTAAAGCACAAATCTTTAGTAGGCTATATTATATGAACTCCATGCTTTTCCATCTACAAGGAACTTAGGTTTTCTCAAAACTTATTAACATGCATGATGCAACTTCTTTTGGAACAAAATGAAAAAGGCAATTTAACAGATTGTGTTGAATGTGATACTTGTTGTTTCTCTCTATGTTTTTTTTGCTTTTTCTTAGTTTTGAAAAGAAACTAGTGATAAGGGGTGTGTAGAAAAACCTATTAAAAGTGCACGCATTGAATCTATATGATTGGTGAGAACTCTTCTTTGGCTAGGGAATACTACTTGTAAATAATAAAACAATACCACACACTTATTTGTTCGACAAGGAGATGGGTCAATCCACCTACTTTAAAAAAAGTTAAGTTTGATAAAATGAATGAAATTTATCATAAAATAACAACAAACTAAGCCTAAAAACATCAAATTAATTAAGAAACTAAAATACTTTGCTAAGATGATTAAACTTAAGCAAGTAGTTTGAATAATTCTAATGCTGAAAATTGGCCAAGTTAAGGGTTATGATTTTGGTTTGGTAATTTGGTAAGGGTAAAAAGGATGGTTTATTTGAGGTTTTTAAGTGGTTGAAATGGTAAAATGGTAAGGGTTTAAAAGAGGTAAATTGTCAAGATAACAAATATGGCAAAAGGGGCAAATGGGTAAAGGGGGCAATAGGATAAATGGGATAAAGGGATAAAAAGAAGAGGTAAAGGGGTTATAGTTTAGAAGTAAAGAAATAATATGCCAAGGATGGGGTTTAAAATTAAAGAGAGAAGAGGCCAAAGGAGATAATAAGTTGAAATTAAATAAATAAACAAGGTTACCTTTGAGATGGTTGTCAATGATGGTGTTGTTGATGATATTATTGATGAAATCTTGGAGTGATTCCAGTAGAGCTTTGATGCTTTGCATATTTTCTCCTCCAAGATGAGGATGACCTCCTTCTTAAGTGGATGAAATCATCTAAAAACTTGTAAAAAAATTTTAATAACAAAAATACTAATTTTCCACTTTCTAACTTAACCCTGGGTGAAGGAGAGGGGGGTATTTATATCATATGTTGTGAAGAGTCATGCCAAAAGAGAAAAAATAGAGGTATGACACCATTTTATATGTGGTGGATGAATTATTAAAAATGAGGTGGGTGGGGATTCCCATTTGGGTTGGTGAGTGTCCCATTTGGGTTAAGAAGTCAAAAATGGGTGCCCTTTGTCTTAAAGAGGTAGGTATCTTATTTTGGAGGTTAATTTCATGTGTGAAGGTAAAATAAATGTTGACTAATGGTGCCTTAATGGTAAATTTTCCATATTTTAATGGGGGACCTTGTGATTCTTAAATGAAGTCATCAAGCACTTTGGGAAGGGTCCCAGGTGGGGTATGATGTCCCACATTAAGCCACCTCACTTCTACGCCATGTCACTTGCCATATCACCTCCTAAATCACCTTCTATATCACATGCCATGTCACATGACATGTCATTTTCCATGTCACATTCCATACCACTTGCCATGGCATCATTAATAGTGATAATGGGTCCCATAATGAATAGTGATAGTGAATAGTACTTTTGAATAGTAATTTCAAATAGTATTTTTGAATAATATTATGTGACTAGAATAATAGTGATTTAGTTAGGTTAAGAGGGGTTTTTAAAGGTTTAATAAGGTTTAGGGGGTCTCTAAAGGGGATCTCAAGGCATTTAGTCATTGAAAACTACAAGTGTCTAGTTTTCTAGTGTCTACACCTGCCAATGCAATAAGGGTGAAATAACACTCATCCCTCAGTTGTTCAAACCCTTGCACATCCCTACCAAGATTTGGAAAGATATTTATATGGATTTCATTGAAGGTCTCAAAAAATATATATGAAAAATTGTGATCTTGGTTGTGGTTGATCACCTCTCCAAATATAGTCATTTCTGTACCCTCAGCCATCCTTATACCACCTCCATAGTCACACAAATTTTCTTAGACCAAATTTTCCATCTTCATGGCAGTCCTTCATACATTGTCTTAGATTGTGATGCAACCTTTACTAGCCATTTTTGGATAGAACTATTATAATGCATCGATACCCAATTGAAGATGAGTTTTGGGTATCATCCATAAAAAGATGGCCAAACTAAAATTATTAACAAATGCTTGGAAACTTTCCTTCATTGCTTCACCTCAAAAAAATAAAATTAGTGGGAAAATTGGCTCCCTCGCATCAAATGGTGGTACAATAACTCCTACCACACTTAAAAAAAAATAACTCCACATGAAGTAGTCTATGGTCAAGATCCACCAGTGATCCTTCTATACACCCTCAATCATTCATCAGTTTAAGTGGTTGACATAATTATTCAAACTCAGGATCAGATATTTAGTACCCTATGAGACAATATTCATATGGCATAAAATCAAATGAAATAATAAGTATATCAACATCATTATGAGTGCACTTTTCAAGTAGGTGATATGGTTTTTATTCGCTTGCATCCATACAAACAATCCTCCCTAAAACTCAAAGGGCATCATAATATAGCTCCTAAGTTGTATGGTCCTTATAAGGCTCTTCAAAATATTGGTTCAGTTGATTATAAGTTGGAGCTCCCACCTTCTTCCTGAGTTCACCCAATATTTAATGTCTCTTATCTGAAGAAAGTTCTTAGCACAAACATCGGAGTGCATACTATTTTACTAGAACTTGATAATGAAGGATCCATTCTTATTGATCCAGAGGCAATCTTGGACAAGCACACATGCCAACTTTATTCCCACTCCATACCAAGGTTTTAATTTAGTGGCACATTATGAAACTAGAAGATGTAACATGGGAACCACTATTTCATATTCAACACCAATTTTGACATCTGAAGCTCTGAGGACAAAGCTTTTTCTAAGAGGGAGGGGATGTTATGAACCCATGATATTTAATCTCTTTAATTTTTTATTTTAGTAGTTGATATGGATGCATATAATTTATAAGTCATCTCGTGAGCATTTTATTTTATCCCACATTTATGGAAAGTAGTAGTTTCTTAGATTATAAATCGTATATAAGTAAGTGTTGAGGCCAATGAAGGCATCCACAAAATTATTGTATTGAGATTGCTCAAAGGAGGTTGCCCCCTCAAAGTGGCCTATAATAAATTTAATATTTTTAAGTGTTATATTATATTTAATTCATGCAACTGATTCTTGTTATTTTGTGAATTTTTATTAATTATTGTAGGAGGATCCT
Source organism: Torreya grandis (assembly GCA_037957365.1). Classification (NCBI taxonomy): domain Eukaryota; kingdom Viridiplantae; phylum Streptophyta; class Pinopsida; order Cupressales; family Taxaceae; genus Torreya; species Torreya grandis. Next base: position 4,067,076 of record JARHVA010000487.1, read on the forward strand.
CTCACCTAGCTCAAGATCTACAAAAAATGAAGGACAAAATTCAATCTATTCAAACTGGGAATCAAACAAAGAAGTTTAAGTTAGATGAGATATGTTCATATCCATTCAACATGGATTACCTCTAAATACCTTTTCCTTTGGGTTATGATCTACCCAAATTTGATAAATATAAGGGAAAAGGTGACCCAAAAGAGAATTTAAAATAACTCTTTGTTGCTTGCCAACTAGTGGCCTCCAGTGACATATGTTTTCTTCTCCTCTTTCCAATAAGTTTAGATAGATAAACCTTAGAATAGATTCTTAAATTGTTAAAGAATTATGTGCTAGACTTTGATGACCTTTTAGATAAGTTTGTATAAAATTTATCATACAATAACAAACATGAGATTATAGTGGTAGATTTGGGTCAAGAAAAATAGAGAAATGGTGAAAGATTTGTTGCTTACTTACAATAGTAGAGGGCACTTACTAGTCGATTCACTCATAATTTACCAAAAAAATAATTAGCCACACTATTTATCTAGATATAACACAATAAGATAGCCTATCATCTTAAACTACAATATGCTCACACATTTGAAGAGGTTATTGAGAAAGGGATACAGATTGAAAAAGCTCTTATCAACAAAGGGATTATCAAACTAGCTTCTTCCAATTAGATCCAAAGTCAAAATAAAAATCAAATCCAATAAAAAATCAAAGACTTAACTAAAAACATAACCCAATCCAAATACTGGCTTCAACACTAGCTCAAGACAATACTAGTGAAATACCAAAGGCCTATAACTACAACAAGAATGTTGTTGACAATGGGGTCACTAAATCATGACATGTGAAAATGGTGCAAACACTACCTATATATTTCCCTCATCCCATTCACCGACCACCACCTTCATTCATTTAGCCTAGACCTCCAAAAAACTAGCCAAAAAATAAGTCATAATTTTAAATACCTCCTCCAAAGAGAAGACCACCCATTGCTAGAGCATTCAACGATGTTAGAGAGCCTATTGAGTTTGTATTCTGAAAGTTGGTTGAAGCAAACATGATTAATTTACTGATGCTAAATCCATTTCTTGAAGGAATTCCTTTTCCTAATTGGTTCAAAGATCACAAATTTTGTGAGTACCCTCGAGTAAACGGACACTATACATTGTTGTATATAGTTAAGGCATCTAATTGAGGTTATTCTTAAGAATAGAGATATATAATGGGAAACCCATGTTCTTATGAGTAATTTTAATGTAGGTATCTATCAAAATCCCTTCCCTCAACATAACAAAAAACAATAATAACAATATAAATGACAAATAACACTGTCGTATCAAAAATAATAGTGAGAAATAACTGTTAGGGTGTGGAGCTAAAAGCTTCACCAAGGAGCATACTTTAACAGGTTCAGGTCTACACAGACACCGGCGTCGGTCAGGTGCAGTTGTAGAGACGCTGACGTCGGTAGAGTATCAGCCAGTGGCGGTCACAGGCAAGCAGCAGGAACCGACGTCGGTTACCTGTGCGTCCAGAAAGCTATTTCCGAGGACAGAAGCGAGTGTTTGCATGATGAGTTTAAGTTGTAGTCTTAAGCTCACATCTCTATTATTAGTAATATTATTTTTAGAGCCCTTGTTCAAGTGGCTTAACTGTTTGTTGCAAGTGCATGCTCAAGTTTCCTAATTCTATATGTAGAATTAGATCTTCTTAGTTTTGTGTGAATAATTGTAGAATTGGTATGTTGAAGAACAGTACAGAATTGAATCAATCCAGGTTTGTTGGAGTTGATTGTTCTTGAGAGAGAGAGCTCTTGAGGAATAGAGATCTAGTGAGAGATCTATACATCTAGGAGAGGTGTGGAAGAAAGAAGTTTCTTCAATTGTATTCCTTTTGTAAAGAGTTTGTTAATACAAGTTTTCAGGGTGGTTTCTTGTATCTCTTGTTCTTGCTGTTTATCATTCTAGTTACTTGTCTATCTGATTTATTTCTGCATTTATTGCTTTCACAAGTGTAATCTATTATTGGTTGATCCCCAACAAGTGGTATCAGAGCTCAGGTTCACTAATAGGTGGTTCAGATCTGTGTAGTGTGTATTGATTACAGGTTCTCACAGGTGTTTCTGCAGGGATTTCTATTTGAGTGGGAGAAGCAATGGCAGATGAAAGTAAATTGAGAATGGAAAAGTTCAATGGAAAAAATTACCAACATTGGAGAATGCAGATAGAGGATTATCTGTATCAGAAAGATCTCTACTTACCGTTAGGTGGGGTTGCAAAGAAGCCCAAAGACATGGAGGATGAAGAATGGGAAGTTCTTGACAGAAAGGCTCTGGGGTCTATAAGACTGAGTCTAGCATCCACTGTGATATCTAATTTATCACAGGCAAAGTCTACGGTAGAGTTGATGACTATGTTAGAAAATTTGTATGAAAAACCCTCAGCTTCTAATAAGGTATATCTTATGAAGCAGTTATTTAATTTGCATATGAATGAAGGTGGATCTGTTTCTACTCATCTGAATGATTTCAATGGAATTGTGAATCAATTAAGTTTAGTCAATATAGTGTTTGATGATGAAATAAAAGCTCTTTTAATATTATGTTCTTTGCCTAAAAGCTGGCATGGCTTAGTAATGGCAGTAAGTAATACTGCATCTGCATCAAATATTTTGAAAGTAGAGGATGTTGTTAGTGTTATCTTGAATGAGGAAATTTGCAGGAAAAGCACAGAAGAGACATTTGGGAACGCTTTAAGTTTTGAGAGCAGGGGGAGGCAGAAAGAGAAGATCAAGAAAGGCAGATCAAGATCCAAATCTAAGGGGAAAGGCAGATCTAAATCCAGAAATGGTAGAAGGCCACAATGCTAGAATTGTGGAAAGATGGGACACATAAGCAGAGATTGTTGGTCAAAGCCTAAGGAGGACAATCAGCACAAAGGAAAGGAAGAAGCCAAGGTTGCAGGTATTGCACAAGATGCTTTAATTTTCTCTCTGCATAATAATATAGAATCTTGGGTGTTAGATTCTGGTGCATCTTTTCATGCTACCCCTAACAGGGAATATTTTAGTGACTATATCCATGGAGATTTTGGAATAGTGTATCTAGGGGATGATGAGCCCTGTAAAATAATTGGCAAAGGTAAAGTGTAGCTGAAGATGCAGAATAGCAACACATGGGTGTTGAGAGATGTGATGCATGTTCCTAGCTTGAAGAGAAATTTGATTTCTGCAGGAAAGTTAGGGGATGAGGGTTGTACAGTAACTCTCACAGCAGAATCTTGGAAGGTGACCAAGGGTGCACTTGTTATGGCCAGAGGTAAGAGAGAAGGTACTCTCTATTTGTGTAATTGTGTTACTAACAAATCTCCTTCTATATTATCTACTTCAGATGTGGATGCTAAATTGTGGCACTCAAGGCTTGGCCACATGAGTGAGAAGGGGATGTCAATTATTAAGTCCAAAGGTATGCTTTCAGATTTAAAAGGCATAGATCTAGAGTTTTGTGAGCACTGTGTATTTGGAAAATAGAAAAGGGTTAGTTTTCTCAAGACTGGGTCTACTAAGAAGAGGCATAAGTTGCAGCTTGTTCACACAGACGTGTGGGGACCAACTTAGGTTGCTTCCATTGGAGGATCACAGTACTATGTATCTTTCATAGATGATGCTACAAGGAAGGTATGGATCTATTGTATTAGAAGAAAATCTGATGTATTTGAGACTTTTAAAATTTGGAAAGCTATGGTTGAGAATGAAACAGGTAAAAGATTGAAGTGCCTGAGATCTGACAATGGCGGTGAGTTCTGCAGTCACAAGTTCAGAGATTATTGTTATATGCATGGAATTTGTAGGCAAAGGATGGTTCCAAGGACACCTCAGCAGAATGGAATTGATGAAAGGATGAACAGGACAATAATGGAGCGTGTAAGATGTATGAGATTGCATGCTAGTTCGCCCTTATAGTTTTGGGCACAAGCTGTTGACACTGCAGTATACCTGATTAACAGAGGACCCTCTATAGCTCTAGATGGTGGTATTCTAAAAGAGGCATGGATAGGTAAAAAGGTAGATCTCTCATATCTCAAAGTTTTTGGTTGTGAAGCCTTTGTGCACATAGATAAAGAAAATAGAAAGAAGCTTGATGCTAAGTCTATGAGGTGCACATTTATTGGCTATGGCTCAGATGATTTTGGTTACAGATTGTGGAATCTAGAAACTAACAAGGTAATTAGGAGCCATGATGTTGTTTTCAATGAAAGAGTGATGTATTGTGATTAGCTAAGGAAGCTGAATCAATCTGAGCAGAGCAATGGTGAATTGGACGAGGTGAAAGTCCAATATGAGCTCACGGGAAAAAGAAATAATCACTTGCAGGAAAACATAGAGACTGACGTCGGCAGGTTAAGAACCGGCGTCGGCAGTACAGAAACTGACATCGGCTGTACAGAGATCGACGTCAGCAGGACAAACACCGAGGTCGGTCAGGCAGAACTGGCGTCGGCCAGTAATAGGTCTGGAGGTGATTGAGGTCGGTCACTGTCAGAGAATTTGGGTGGATAGCGTGTAGTGAACGAGTCTTAGACACCCATCAGGAGGTCAGAAAGGGTGAGTAAGCCTCCAATTAGATATTCTCCTTCTTTATTCTATTTATTGCTAACTGATGGTGGTGAACTAGAGAGTTTTGAAGAAGCAATACAGGTGGAGTCCAAGAGTCAGTGGGAGCGTGGCATGATTGAGGAGTTGGAGTCCTTAAGAGAGAACCAAACATGGGATTTGGTTGAATTGCCATCTGGTAAGAGAACACTCAAGAACAGATGGACCTACAGGTTGAAGGAAGGTGAGAATGGACAGATGAGATATAAGGCTAGATTGGTGGTAAAAGGATTTGCACAAAAGCCAGGTATTGACTTTGGTGAGATTTTTTCTCCTGTTGTTAAAATGACTTCTATACAAGTTGTATTGTCTTTGGTTGCTTTTGAGGATTTGCATCTTGAGCAGCTAGATGTTAAGACAAAGTTTCTTCATAGAGATTTGGATGAGGAAATTTATATGGAACAACCGAAAGGATTTGAGGTCAAGGGTAAGGATAAGTTTGTGTGTAGATTGAAGAAAAGCTTGTATGGCCTCAAGCAAGCTCCTAGGCAATGGTATTTAAAATTTGACAGGTTTATGACTGAGCATGGCTACAGTAGGTGTCAATCTGACCATTGCATGTATTTCAAGAGATTTGATAATGGTAGATATATTATTCTATTGTTATATGTAGATGATATGCTAGTTGAAGGATCACACATGCAGGATATCTCTGAGCTTAAGGTGAAATTAGCTCAAACGTTTGCTATGAAGGATTTGGGAGTAGCAAAGAAAATCCTTGGCATGAGCATTAAAAGAGACAGGAAAAATCATAGGTTGATATTGTCTCAAGAAGATTATGTGGACAAGGTGTTGAAACGGTTCAATATGCAAGATGCTAAACCGGTAAGCACACCTTTTGCTGGACATTTTAAGTTGAGTAAAGAACAATGTCCTAATTCATATGATGAGGTAGAGTACATGATTAAGGTTCCATATTCTTCCGTAGTAGGGAGTTTGATGTATGCAATGGTGTGTACTAGACCGGATATTGCCCAAGCAGTGGGAGTGGTAAGTAAGTATATGGCCAATCCAGGTAAAGAACATTGGAAAGCAGTTCAGTGGATCTTTAGATATCTAAGAGGAACCAGCAGTAGACACTTGTGCTATGGAGGTTCAGATACTTCTCTACATGGTTATGTAGATTCAGATATGGCAGGTGATTCGGATGGCAGGAGGAGCACTACAGGTTATGTTTTCACTGTAGGTGGAACGGCGGTTAGCTGGATATCTAAGTTGTAGAAGGTTGTTGCCTTGTCAACTACAGAAGCAGAGTATATTACAGCCACAGAGGCTAGCAAAGAGATGATATGGATGACACGGTTCATGGAAGAGCTTGGAAGGGAGCATGGAAGTTGTAGATTATATAGTGACAGTCAGAGTGCAATCCATTTGGCTAAGAATTTAGCCTTTCATTCAAGAACAAAGCACATACAGCTAAGGTATCACTTCATACGACAGGTATTGGAAGATGGTGAGTTGAAGCTGGAGAAGATCCATACAGATAGGAATCCTATTGATATGTTAACCAAGCCGGTTACAAAGGAGAAGTTGAATCTTCATTCAAATTCTATTGGTCTTTATGATTGAGTTGAAGATAGAGGATCTAGAAGATGTTGCTGTACAGGTACTGGTGCAGCTGTTAATCTCCAAGTGGGAGATTATTAGGGTGTGGAGCTAAAAGCTTCACCAAGGAGCATACTTTAATAGGTTCGGGTCTACACAGACATCGGCATCGGTCAGGAGCGACCGACGTTGGTCAGGTGCAGTTGCAGAGACGCCGACGTCGGTAGAGTATCGGCCGGCGGCGGTCACAGGCAAGCAGTAGGAACCGATGTCGGTTACCTGTGTGTCTAGAAAGCTATTTTCGAGGACAGAAGCGAGTGTTTACATGATGAGTTTAAGTTGTAGTCTTAAGCTCACGTCTCTATTATTAGTAATATTATTTTTAGAGCCCTTGTTCAAGTGGCTTAACTGTTTGTTGCAAGTGCATGCTCAAGTTTCCTAATTCTATATGTAGAATTAGATCTTCTTAGTTTTGTGTGAATTATTGTAGAATTGGTATGTTGAAGAACAGTACATAATTGAATCAATCCAGGTTTGTTGGAGTTGATTGTTCTTGAGAGAGAGAGCTCTTGAGGAATAGAGATCTAGTGAGAGATCTATACATCTAGGAGAGGTGTGGAAGAAAGAAGTTTCTTCAATTGTATTCCTTTTGTAAAGAGTTTGTTAATACAAGTTTTCAGGGTGGTTTCTTGTATCTCTTGTTCTTGCTGTTTATCATTTTAGTTACTTGTCTATCTGATTTATTTTCGCGTTTATTGCTTTCACAAGTGTAATCTATTGTTGGTTGATCCCCAACAATAACACCACTATAACAACAATAATAATAACATCAATTCCAACAACAAAAACAACAATAGAATGGTTAGAATAAAATAAAAAATAACCAATCCAACCAAGGAAGCCATCGTGCCATTTCATATATCTACAATAATGTTGTAGGAAATGTTGTATATGGTCATGTTGCCACCATTACCATCAACCCTTGTCTAAATACTAATAGACCTATACCTTTACTTAACAATGCCTATCAGCCAAACAATGCCTACCAAGATCCTTATGCTGGTGATCCTTCATTGGACCATTTTAGTATCCAAGCTCGACACTACCCAATAATTACCATTCCAAGACCTATTACCTCTTCAATCAATTATCAAGGCCCAATCCTTGATCAAGATTGTGCAATCATAACTTGATGAGAAAAAATTACCATCTAAAGACCACAACCAAATTTTGTGAATGAACCCATTCAGACCTCCATCCTATAAAAACCAAGCTAATTTACAAAATTAAAGGGAAGACCTATGACATTATGGAGAAACTACAAAAGATACCTACACAAATATCCATCATCAAGTTGTTGTGCACATCTAGTATTCAAAAGAACATATTGAATTAATACTTGAACCAATCCCTTGAACCAAATGACATTACACTTGATAAATTTCAATTCATGGTAGGAAATTTAGCCTTGGCCAATGACTTACCTTTGATCAAAGTGATATGTCATCCCTAGGCCCATTACATAATAACCTATTTTATATAGAGGTTGGTATAACTAGACATATGGTTAAATGTGTCCTTCTAGACAATGGTTTGGGCCTAAACATTATGTCTCTAAAGTTATAAAATCATCTTGGATACACAATGGCTAATCTTTAGCCAGATACCATTGTTATCAATGCATATGATAATAAAGAGTAGTAAATATAAGGTACCATCATTTTTCTAGTCATCATTATGTTATTAACCCATGAAACTATTTTCCATGTTATCAACCTAGAGCTATCATATAACTTACTCTTGGGCCAACTATGGGTTCATGAAATTAGGGCCATACATTCCATGTTACATTAATGTATTAAATTTCCCCATTTAGGGATGGAATTAAATATACCATTTGATCTCTAGCCTTACCAGTATTATAAACATATTGAAGTGTAGTATAAGAGCTAAAATTATCATTTTGGTTTGAATCTTATTCCTAAAACTAATGGAGGAAAAGTTGATAAAGCCAAATCCATCTATTGAATTAGGTTGTGAAGCTAATTACATTGACCCTAAAAACCTTTCTTCAACTTCATCTATGCCTCCACTAGATATATCTAACCACTTTTACATATCTAAAAAAGGTATAGGAGAATATATTACCCATGACTCCTTTCACATAGCTAATTTAACACAAAACCCAAAAGCCTATGGGAGACTTAAAGCTAATATTACTTTCATGGAGTGGCACACTAAGGGAAAATATCATCTAACCAAACCCATTGGTTTCAAATCAGCGTCTGGATTAGAATAAGACCCTTTAGTTGAAGATGATTCATGGCTTTATACTTATGATCTAGCTAACTATTACCAAAGCACCAAGTATCCTATCCCTAACCAAATTATGGGTAATCAATCTTATGAAAGTAGAGTCCTAGGGATACATCAACAAGGAATAATCAAGATTATTTGCATGACTAAGTACAAAGTAATGCATGGTATTAGATTTAAACCACTTGAGGGTGATCCTACATACCATATTCATGTTCTTACATGATCAATTAGTGAAGATGATGTAAAAAATTACATAGGGTTTGATTATATCATTTACGATGACCTTACCAACACTAATATTTTTAAACCTTATGTATTTTGTACCATTAATTTTATTTATCACCCTTTGCCACTTATCTTTTATCATCCCCAATTGATAGATTGGGACCAACAAGAGTTGATAATGCTAATAGATGTGTTCAAGAAAGATGAGCCCATTTGAAAATTTCTAGGTTTGAGGGATCATATTCATATTTTCACTCTTTGAGGAGATGAAAAAGCTCTCCTCATCCAAGTGGCACAATGGAAACACCTCTAGGCTTATGGGTAGCCTAAGGATGAAGTGAATCTCTAGATAGGGGCAGTTCCCTTGATGTACCACTTTGAATCACAACTACACTTAACTTTGGTAGTGAAAAAGGAGAGAGATAAATGAAATCAAACTAACCTAAGGGATGTGATACACAAAAATAGATGATGAATTCCAACCAACAACATGTTATACATGAAATAAAGAGATAAACTAAACATACACTTCTCCAATATTCATATTCTCACATCAATGTTACATTTTGAGGTTATGAAAAAATGTGTAAAGCTAGGAGTAATAGATAATAGGCCTTGAATGGCACTAATTAAAATACTAACTCACTCAATCCTTGACATTTCCTAAAACACTTCATATGCTCTACAAGAAGAAGCTTTTTAACTATAAATAGGATGTAAGAATGAGACAACATGCTAAGGAATCCATAGTCTTCACTAAAAAAGATCCAAAATTCAAGTAAAACACACTAAGAACAATAATGAAGAGGTAAAAATCAGTAGTCTTATTGATCAAATGGTATGCATTTGAGCAAGGCTTTGCCATACTTAGGTAGAGCATAGATTACAATGCCAAAATGGCTAGTTCTTATAGAACTTAAGAGAGAGAGGAGAAGAGAGAAGTCCAAGGGTCATAAGGACACTTGTAAATATTAGAGAATAAATCACTTGTGCATGAGAAGATGATATGGGATGAACCATGTAAGGTCAAGAAGTCCAAGTGTCCATCCAAGTCATCAAGCTCTTGCAAAGTGGCATAAAATTCCTCATTTTGGTTAGAAAAAATACCTTAATGATTGGCCTTGTTTAAATGCATCATAATTGACTAGGACCAGGTAAAATGATTTTAAATAAGGGGAAGGATATCAGGAATGCCTATCCATGTGTTGTTTTGTACATGGTCCTTTAGAATCATTTGAAAAGGAGATACCATCATCTATAACCTATAAAACTCTTCCTTTATTCACCATGCACACTCAAATTCCAAAAATACATCATTTTATCATGAAAATACATGGGAGGGAGTGGATGACACATATAAATACCCTCCATCACCTTATAGGGATTAGGTATACTTTAAAATCACCTCACATGAAGTTTTCCAGCCTTCTGACTAGCTTGTCCACTTGGTCAGTTTTGATTAGCTAAGATGAAGCTCCTAGTTTGGACACTTAGGATTTTTTACTAAAAATTAAATGACCATAAGGAGTTATAAAAACTCTAAATCTTCCCTCCAAACTTTATTTCATCTTTAGACTCCTCCTATAGCCTTCATAATGCACAAAACTATCAAGAAAATCTTGTTTTGTACCCTGTTCATACAATTATGTATAGCCAAAAAGCATTAGGGGTATCTTGAGTGAGTATTATACAACTTTAAATAATTTTCATATTAAAAATATGCCATTATAATGCATCTCCAACATCATTTCTCTATATTGGTCCTTGTAAGGGTTTTCAAGGGTTTTAAGCTTGTTTCCACTCTTAAGGTTTGTTCATAAAGGTTTGACATTAGAATTTCAATTTAATGTCACAAAGTGATTTCTAGATACCTCTTCTAACTCATATAAACTTCTCTGAATCCCATGCAAATCACCAAGAGAGATGTGAACACTTGAAATCACCTTATCAAGCTTCTCCTTCACTTTCCTATAGGTTTGAGTGGGTTTTGAGCTCAAAAATGCTTTTTTATGGGTTATTATATAAGTTTGAGGTTTTATAAAAACTTTATTGACTTTATTAACATTTTACAATGGGTTTTAATGCATTTATAAGGCCAAAAGTGTGAATGACCTCCTTTTTAGGCATTAAGCCTTATCCTTGCCTAGTGGGCTTACCTACAGTCTTATGGTTTAGACCATCAAAATGAGTTTATTTACATTTTAATAGATTAAAAACATATAATATTATCCAATATAAATTCACAACCAGTTGGAAATCTCAATTAGGTATAGAATTAAAATTGATCCCTTGTTTGGACTCTAGGCATACCCTTGCCTCATGAGCCTGTCTACAACCTTAAGAGGTATAAAATTATTTGTTAAAAATATCCATTATTTACTTTGTTATTAAGTTGTTAATATGTGTAATTAAAACTCTCACATATTCTTGGAATGTCTACTCAGCTCTTTACCTCACCCTAACACCCTTCTTCCTCAAATTGACAATGTATGCATGAGGGGAAGTACCCCCTATCTAAGAAATAATAAGGTGTACTTCCCATATTTTATAAAACAATATAGATATTTTATAGGATTATATAGGTTATAATTATATTATACACAAAAATTTAACCTTTGGTCTATCCATTTGATCCTTTAAACTTGTAAAAACTAAGATAGACTCCTTTAAAGGTAGATTGTGTAGGAAATTCTAAAATAGACTGTATGCTATAGGTTTAGATACATAATTTGATTATTTTACATGATATGGGGAGTTACATCATACCATTAAATAATTTTTAATGTGATTTTATCTTAATAAATCACTCCAACTCCTCATATGCTCCCTTCCATATTCTTGCCTAAGTGACCGAGTTTTTTATTTGAATGTGTTTTGCCTTTTAGAGGAACACCTTTAGGATATCTTCATGATTAAATATTATAATAAATGTTTTTAACCTTATCTAGTCCCTTATGTCCATATCACACTTTTTTTTACTTTCATTCATGTTTGTACCTAGCCTAAACCACCCTGAGGCATACGATTCTAGTCGACTATCTACCTATAGTCACCTATAACTGACTATAAGCAGAGTCCTGTAGGTATGTTACATGATTCAGGCTTGGAAAAAAATTTGAAAAAACCTAATTATAACCCCCTAGAGTCATTTTTTTATTTTTTAAATTTAGTTTCTCCATCTTCATGCTTTACCATCACATAAACCTATTCCTTTATGCTCACTGCCAACACAGTCATACACAAGGTTGTAGGTGTATATAGAGGGTATTAAGTAAGATCATTACACATTTATAAGGGAATGTATAGGTCATAATTATCTTTATGGAAGTATTCATATGTTCATTAATCATTCCAACATACTTTTACCCCTCATATGCACTTGGAAATCACCCAACTGAACTCTCTCAGTCTTGATTATGGAACCCCGATTATTAGCTTCTTGTAGGTATGCATTACTTATTGGAAACCTTGGTCCTAATGTATGGAGACCATAATTGAATATTTATAGTCCCATGAACTTTTTCATACTTGTATTCACCATTATATGGGCTAAAACACTACTAAAACCTCAAGTTTATTTCACTATTTATTGTTCTACTGTAGGGGTATATTCCGTTATAGAAGGACACCTGTAGGTGCCCATGGATTTTGGAAAACCATGTATCAACCTCATAATAGTGACATTCATACCCATTAATACACTATTTTATCAATGTAAAAATTCAAGCCAACATGAGAGTGTTTTTTCTTGAGGGATGTCAAATGCCATTCAAACTTCCAATCATGTAGACATAAATGTAGATTTTTAGTGTATTTATAGGCAATTTTGAGGATCTAGACTTACATCTTCTCTTCCCTTCTTGACCCTCACTTTTGGGAGGTCTATCTATAGGCTAAGTGATACAAATTTCACCTAGATATATGTTATAATTCACTTGGAAATTAGGTTATAAGATATTCATAAAACCTCTTGGGACCTCTGTTTTTGCATTTTGGGGATTTGGTCTCAAAACTCAGTCATATCATTTTTTGAAGTTGACCTTAAACCTTGTTTAGCAATCCAACCTTAAAAAAAGTATACCATGATATTTAACCATATAAATACCTTGAATAAGTTCATCAAAATTTTCAACCTCTCCATACAGGCATTTTAATCCCTTGTTCAACCACCTATAGGTGGATATTCACATATACACAGGTAGTAAGGAAATTTCAAGAAATGAACAAGAAAAATAGTCCCTTAAAGAGTTATAAACATATTTAAAAGATTTAAAATGGACTCTTCACACTCTTAAGTATTTGAAACAAGTTTAAACACATCCCATTGAATGTGAATTTATCCTCCAAGCACCTGTAGGCAAGCATATTCATGGCAGATTGGGTGAAAATGTGTTATATGACTACTACAGTCTTTATTATGCCAAGTAGAAGTTCTTGTTTGATTCCATTGAGGTGAAAACATGATAAAAGTCATGAAATACCTATTACCCTTCCATGAATCATGTTAAACAGGTCCACACACATGATTTTCTATGACTGTGAGTAAGAATGAGCAAGAAGTGAACTGAGTATGAGAGTGGACTACAAGATTGATCCAAGAATGATGTATTGAGATCAAAACATGAATGGAGGTGATAAATAAGACATTAATACATATAAATAAACCATATCCTATTCACATGGAATCCCCTATATGGAATTTAACCTTCTATAAGTGGAAAATTGACTGAGACTGCACATGGTGGTACATTCCTACAAAGTGAGTTATTTGGACCATCAAATCAACTTGAAAAATGAAACCCACCATAGAGATAATATAATAAGGAATAAAACATCTTTTGGATTCATCATCACCAATTGGTTCATATGAATCTGACCAAAATGGAGTAAAACCCATAGGGTAAAGGAAACAACTATCATAAAAGTACAATCAACTTCATAAGGATGGTTCATGAAGCACATGATACCATTATTCAAACTACTTAAACAAAAATGAAGGTATTTGAGTTTAATATATCCTCATATAAGAATTTGATCTGAAACCTCTTGAGCTATCTATACTAAGCATAAACTTGAAGGTCACTTCTACTTACCAAAAAGACTAAAAAAGGAATAGAATGGTTTTGGGCCAAAAATGGCACTTCTAGAGAACTTCAAATGTGTAACTAAGCTTAGGAAATCTGAAGAGACATACTATGATCATTTACCATGTGGTGCACTTCCCAAAGAGTTGTACAAGTGCCAAACTTCTTCTTTTCCTCAAGAAAAATACCCTTTTTTTGAGGAACCTACCAATTTTTAGTTGGTTTCAGTTAATTAAGACCTCTTAGGACACATGGGATGTGAATTCCTAATAAATCCATATAATTCATTAAATTAATCTTTTTTGACCTCAAAATGACTAAAAAGACTAAAATAACTAATGACCGAGGCTAGTACAACATTAAGTGACATTAATTAACCTATAAAACACCTTGTGACATATTTATTAGATCCCTAAAACACCTAAAAGTTAAGTTTTTACCTAGGGGTGCCCCAATTTGACCTAAAAGTCAAATTTGGTCAATAATTCCTCTAGGAGATCATAAACAAGGATTTTCTATCAAATTGGATCCTTCTATCTATTTCAGAGAGTGGGTGAACTTCCTTGGATAAAATCAAAAATAAAATCAAACATTGAGGTCTAAAAGTGAAAACCTCTTTGAGGTACTTTCAAACTAGGGAAAAAGTAAAGAAAAAGGTAATTCTCTTGGTGAAAACTTGTTTTAGACACCATTAGATGGGGATGTTCACCCCTTTTTGCATGAAGCATAGGAGACCACTAGTCCAAAGATTATATATGGATCTAAAATCATTACTAAAGAGCAAAAATATTTTGAGTAGATCGTACATGAGTTCGTAGAAGTATTTGTTACATTGTCTTTACCACCATTGGGTGATTTGGATTCATCAAGTTCAAGAGAGTTATAAAAACTAAACTACCTAGAAGATTATAACATTGCTAACCAGTTTACCTCTTTGCCATCACTTTTAGAAGATGGTTTACACTACTTGCAGAGGACATTTATAAAGTCAACTTTAGGACTCTAGAGGAACCAAAATGAATTAAATTAGGCATGCCCCTCATTGAGGAAGAATATTAAGTCTTTATATCCCTTATAAGGGAATTTATTGATATATTTTCATGGGCCTATTTAGATATGACAAGTTTAGATCCTACCTTGATTGTACACCATCTTGTTGTGCACCCTAATGCTAAACTAGTTAAGTTAAAGCTAAGAAAAATGCATCCTCTTATTTTTGTATTAGTCAAGAAAGAGTTGGAAAAAATATTAGATGTGAGATGCATTTGACCAATTGATTACTTAGAGTGGATTTCCAACATAGTTCTTGTTAACATCAAGCCAGAGGGTATTAGACTATGAACAAATTTCTTGGATATTAACAAAGCCTGACCAAAGGATGACTTTGCTCTACAAACATTGCCATGATTTTTGATTTCATGGCTAGATATGAAATAATTTCCCTTATGGATGGTTTTTCAAGATATAACCAAATCAAAATTACACAAGAAGGCCAACATAAAACAACATTCACCACTATGTGGGGAATGTTTTGTTATCAAGTGATGCCATTTGGACTCAAGAATGTAGGAGCCACATATCAATGAGACATGATAGTGATTTTATATTATATGATGCATGACATTATCAAGGATGATGTTAATGACATCCTAGGTAAATATAAGACCCAAGCTGACCATCCAACCATACTTTAGAGAAATTTTGAGAGACTTTGAGAGTACAAAGTTAGGATCAACCCTAAAAAGTGTGTATTTAGTGTAACTTATAGAAAATTATTAGGCTTCATTTTCTCTCATAGGGTCATTAAAGTTGATCCAACCAAATTTCAATCTATTACCAAAATGTCACTACCATCTACCTTGAAGTAGCTCCATAATTTATAGGGTAAAATCTAGTTAATTTAATGTTGCATATCATAGCTAGCCAATAAATACCAACCTTTTACACACTTGATTAATAAGGGAACTACTTTATCATGGAATTAATATTAATATAAAGCATTTGATTATCTTAAGGAATACCTAGCCAATCTGCTTGTCTTATTTCCACCTATGCCAAATAAGCCATTGTTACTTTACTTTTCAATGATTAAAAATGCCCTCATGGCAGTTTTGGCATAACATGATGAACAAGGTAAATAACATTCCATTTACTACTTAATACTAACATTGGTTACGTGTGATCATAATTATACATCGATTAAGAAAGACTATTTAACTATGGTTTTCATAGCCTAAAAGTTATGCCACTAGATGTTAAATAATAAGACTATTATCATTACCAAAATAGATTCAATCAAGTATCTACTTTATAAAACAACTTTATAGAACTGCACGGTGAAATGGATCATGCTCTTAAGATAATTTGAGATTGAATATGATGTAGAGCATATAGAAAATGTTCACTCCCTTTGTCAAATTTTCTCACTCCTCTACCTTGTTCTTGTTACACTTTTGTCAATAGTTCATAAGTTCACTTGTCTATGGGATTCAATAAATTCATTACCTATTTGAATGCTTCAAATCACCTAAAAATTATCTTCACAATAATTTTTCAACCTTTGAATGTCCTACACACTTTTTAAGCATTAATTCATTTCACTACACAACTTTGGTTATTCCTCATATTCTCTTTGTAGCCCTGTTTATGGACTTTCAGACCTTGTATGAAATTATCCCCTCTTAAATATGAAAATAAATTCTTGACTTAGATACCCTTTTACAAAATATATCTAAACCTCAAAGTTTCAAGTTCTAACTCAAATTTTTAGTCACTCTTTTAGGCTTTTCTTTGGTTCTAATTAGGTATGTTAGGTCTCCCTCCCTGTCTTAGACACTCAGTCCTCAATATCTATATGACAACATGATGAAATGTTTTGAAACCCTTTTAATCTCTTAGAAAAGTTTAAAAACTATTTGTATAACAAATTTCATTAGAATTTTATGGTTAAAACCTTAGATATGGCTAAAACCCTAATTTTGGGTTTCTAAGGGCCTATCTTAGCGTGAGACCTCACTAAATTACATAAATTTTAGGATATAGGGTTTCAAATACCCAAAATAGTTTATTAAGGTCTATCTTGATTTAATTCAACTTTACAAATTTCTAGTTATGTGTTTCCACTTCACTATCTTGACCTTCTGTCATAAAACATGTTTAACTGTGTCAATGGAAAACTCTATACAGACATGTGTTCAAACTTGGTAATTCAAACTTCTTGATTGATCAAGATATTAAATCAAACAATGATTAATGGATGAACATACACTTGTGAGAATGTTCTACATTACTCATCAGTCAATTCTTGACTCCTATCTCATCAATAAATCAAAACACAACCCTCTTATTATGTAATTACAAGAAACATGTGTTATGATCTAGTTTTCACACCATCCAATAGAATCTTGGTATTTTATTCAAGTTTTTTACTTTCAAAAAATATCACATAACTTGTAGATTCATTGAAACACAATACATAATTAATTTCATACCTTTCATTCATAATAGTTGACACTTAGTCTCAGTCATAATGAACAAACCAAGAAACAAGGTTTTTGTGCACAAACATCAGAATTCAAACCTTTTTCTTGTTTTATCTTGCACTATATGAGCACAAATCTAATTATTAACTTCTTAAAGATCACATGAAACAATCTTCAAATAGATTTTATTCCTTTGTCTGATCAAATACAGTCAACAACTAATCAACATGCACAAATAAAATTAGGGCCTATGGTTTTCATCCCCTTTAATAGGGGTTTCCTTTTCTCTTTATCTATTCAAAAAAACATTCATTCATCTTCAATGATACTGGAACTTTATTTTCACTCTCATTATTTATCAAGCACAACATATGCATTCTAAAGAACAAAAACCATGACCTCCTAAATAGGGGTCTGTTTACTCTCTTTCACAAATAGGGATCTTCTCTATTTTGTATTCCTTAAATTATTTCCACAAAAAAGCATGAATTATTTTTTAAACATACTTAGGATCACATGTTATTCTTACTCTTTCATTCATAAACACTTATAGTCAACAATTAGACCTCAAGCAGGGTCTGTAATTCATTCACATAGTAAAGTTTCTTTTCATAAAAACATCATTATTTTATTCATACCAAATATTGATAACCATTCTCCATTCATATATTCAAATGGAATCATTCTCTACAATCTAAAACTAACTCCCTATAAACCTCCAAAAAGGCATAAATACTTCTTGATCAACTTTCCCATGTAGAGTCTTGCGGGTTGCAATGCAATTTTCTTATTTTATATAATATGACATATAGGATCATAATCATAGGTTGAAGATCACCTTTGTAGACCTAATACAATGTCTAAACCCTTTAACACATTTTATACATCTATCACCTTCATCAATTTGAAAAAAAATCCTTATATATGGCATTACAAAATTTAAATATTCAAAAATAAACTTTTAGTGGGAAAAGGAATAATTTGAATTATATGCCTCTTTGAACATCCTAGACATCACCTATGGACTAATACTAATCTATATCACCTATAAAACACCTAATATACTATCAAAAGACAAATATATATCAAACTTGGGGTCCTTATAGGATGCCCCTGCATTAGAATATGCTAATAAAAAATCCATTAAGGGACAAATATTTTTAGATTAGCTTGTAGAAGCTCCCTTCCTTGATACTCAACCTATTATATTTGGATTTCTAGATGAAACCATCATGACCAAAATATAAGCATATATTAAAGTATACCAATTGACAATGTACTTTGATGGTTCCTTCATAACACGTGGATCAGACACCAGTATATTATTTATCACATTACAAGGGGATCTTATTCCTAAGTTATTTCACATTGGTTTTCCCTGTACTAATAACATGGCTGAATATGAAACACTAATCGTAAGGATTCATCAAGTAGTATAGTGTAAAATCCAACATTTATTGGTTCATTGTGATTCAAAAATTATAATCAATCAAGTTATAAACCAATACCAAACAAAAAATGAGAAGTTGGTACCATAGAAAGGTATGGTTGACACTCTTAATCAAAAAATTTCTAACCTTTAGTTTGAATAGATGCCTAGGGTTAGTAATAAAACAACTAATGACATAGACATAATGAGATTGATGATTTATATTATGGATAGAGCTAGAGACTATCAATTTATTATGAAACATCTCCTATCACCAACACACAAACAAGTAGCTATCGAGATGTTTTGAGATATTATGGGTCCCACATCTACTTGGTATTCTAACATATATGCCTAACTCTTAGACCAAATCATTCCCATAGACCTTTCCTATAAGATAAAAATCCTTTATCCATAAAGCTTCCTGTTATACCCTACTTGGACCTACCCTATATCATATAAGCTATGATGTAACTCTAATTCATTGTTTATCTTCAACAAAATTTAGATTATTGTTGAGGGAAGTTCATAAAGCAGTGTGTGGGGCCCATACTAGTGGGGAAATCCTTGTCAAAAAATTACTGGGTATTGGTTATTATTGGCCAACTATGGAAATAGATATAGCTACCAATGTGAAGAAGTGTGTAAAGTGTTAGAAGCACACTAACCTGATCCATGATCTAGCTAAAACACTTAAACTGTTGACATAACAATGGCCATTCACAACATGGATATTTAACCTCATAGGCAAGATAAATACTACATCCTCAAATAGCCACAAACACGTCCTTACTACTAAAGAATATTTCACTAAGTGGGTGGAAGCCATTCCCATCACTTACATGATTAATAAGTAGATATCAAATTTCATATTTAACCATATCATTTGTCTCTATGGTATCCCCTCTAAAATTATATTTGATAATGGTGGTTCATTTAAAGGAAAAAATGTGAAACCACTTTGTGCCCACTATCATATCAAACAACACTTTCATATCACTTATTACATGCAAGGCAAAAATCAAGTTGAGGCTTCTAACAAAACCATTACCAATATTCTAAAGAAGATTATCAATGATGTTGGTCATAATTGGAACTTACAACTATTTAATGCCCTTTGGGCCTACTGTACCACTTTTTATACTCCAATATGAGCCACCCTATATTCCTTTATTTATAATACTGAGGCCATTCTCTTTGTTAAGGTTGAGTTGCCTTCTCTTCATATTTAACTGTAGCACATCATTGATGATGAGTACTATAGAGTAGCTTATTTGTAAGATCTATACTTACTAGATGGAAATCACATGGTTGCCTTGAAAAACTTTTAAGCATACTAGAATAGATTATATAGCCAATATGATTAGCATGTCAAGCATAAAGAATTTGAGTTTGGTGACCTTGTATTAAAAGAAAATTAGAAAACATCAATGCCAAGATAAATAAAAAAGGAAATTTTAAACGTAAACTAGTTAGGGACTTATGTGGTTATTACTAACTATAGTTCTAGAGCACATAGACTTGCCACACCATAAGGAGATGAACTTGACAAACTGATGAACATAATTCACCTCAAACATTTTTTTTCTTGAGGGACTTGAATTATTGTCTATAAGGATCTTTTAAGTTATGCCATGCTATACCATTATTCATATTGTACCTATACCCCTTTCCTACCATACCTTAGCCTATTTACAGCTAGTTCTTTTTGCCTAAGCCTATCATTTTTAGCCTTCATTCTAATTCATTTATACTTTAGGCACATTTAATGGTTGATATTAGATGCAGTTCTAGTTGTTTATTTAGATTCAAACTTTTGAATGGTAGTATATGAAAGTAGTATGATAACAATCCTTGAAATTACATCCTTCATTTACTATTACGTTCTATATCATTATTTGTGATACTAACTATAATTACCTATGGGAAAATTAGTATCACCAAACCTTGATATTGTTTCTTAATTATAACCACCTTTGGATGAATTAGGAACAACCCCTTTTACCATGCATTGTTGCATCAACTTTCCATCATTGTGCCATACCTTGCCATTTCCCTATGCCTAAACTTTTTATTTATTATGATGCCTTATTGAAAGTGGAACTATAGTGGCTTGAGGTCCATTTGGACTATGTATGCAATGTTTAATTTACATTGAGGTCAGCTTAATCACCCCTTTTCCATGTTGTCACCATTTTTCAAGAAATTTTAAGCCACACTTTTGCCATTTAAAAATTAGTTTATTTTATATCTTGTAATCCTCCATTGAGTTGTGATACTAAAAACCCCAAAACATTAGAAAAATCTCCCAACATTTCACTGTTGTAGGTGGAACTACAATAGTTTGAGGTCTATTTGGACCATGTAGGTAGTGCTTAGTGTTTTTTGAGGTTAGCTCTCCTGACCTTATTTTAATGCTTTCATTATTTTTTTAAAATTTTAAGTTTGAACACTCTTTCCATTTTTCAAACAATTTAAATTTGAACACTCTCACCATTTTGAATGTAATTTAAGTTTGAATGCTCTCGCCATTTTATGAGTACCCTAAGCCACACTCTCACCATTTTTTGAGTGGTATCTCATAATTATACATTGAGTTGAGATGTTTAGAAATATAAAAAACATTCTAAATATTTTTAGAAACCCCTAAATATTTGAAAATACCTAGGAAAGTCATAAAAATCACATCTTGAAAATTGGCTTATAATTTCCATGTGAGAAATAAAGCCTTCAAAATTTTATGGGATGGAATATATTACCTATCCAAATTCATTTATAGACCAAATTTTCCATTTTCCTCCCATTTCTAGGAGAAATACATTGGCCTAAGGTCCACATGGACTATGTAGGCAACACTTGGATACATGGGGTATCTCAAGTTAGCTCGATCGTGACCATTTATTCATCACTTTATTACCATTTGGAACTTCCTTTCATTTATTTTTCCCTAAAGATTATGGGTCTTATATCTATTTCACATGTGATCAATTTTAATCTAGTTTCCCTATCCCTATTATTCTTTTAAACTCTCTCCATTTTATGAGTAGCATTGGCAAATGCTCTCACCATTTTGTGAGCAACTTTAGCCAACAATCTCATCATTTTGTGAGTTATTTTATGAACATCATGAATTTGAAATTTATGTACTAATGAACACTTTGATTTTCAAAATAATCTCACTATTTTGTGAGCACCCCATGCTAATGCTTTCACCATTTTATGAGTAACCTCAACCAATACTCTCATCATTTTATGATCTCTTTCTCATTACAAGCCATAAATGTAGTAAACACTATGAATTACCAATTTAGTTCATTAGTGGATGTTTTTATCTTTTATTTTAGTGTGGTTTTATCTAAACCATGATCTCATGCTTGCAAAAAGTTTCTTGTGCCAAACATTTTCATGACTGTGAGTGTCATGCACCCTCTTTTCCTATGTACTCATTGTTTTACAAGACCATTCTTAATTTCCTCTACATGTCAATCATGTTTTCTTATAATCATTTTTATTTTATCCCATATCCTAGGAGAGCTAAATTTTGCCTAAATATCACATTAGACCTAGTGTCTATGGGACTATGTAGGCAATGTCTACTTGCCTAACACATTTAGAGTCAACTCGGCTACCCCTTCTTATTGATTTTATTCCTATTGACCAAATTTGAATTTGAGTAAAATTAGGTCAACCCATACATTTATAAACTTTTTATAGGTTTTCATATGTCCTATAAGGGTCTCATGTTGGTCTAAATTCCTTACTTATCCCTGCTCTAGCTTTAGTCTAAGCTTATCTTCCTTGTGTTTATCTAATCAACCAAAGTTAACCAAAGTCAACCCTAGTAAAACATGGTAAAAGTTCCCAATTATCTTTAAAATATCATAGTATGGTAATTTATGTTTTATAAGGTGTTTCTAAGTCATAAATTTGTCCCTCACCATGTTTTATATGCAAAATGGGTCCTTTTGGTCATATTTCTAGCTCATTTAATGACTTGTACAGCTTGTTAAGAAAGAAAATATGTCACGAAGGAATTTTTTAATGTGTAAAAGGTTATAATATGTTATGGGGTAGTTAGTGTCAGTTAAATAAGTAGTTTCATGCAGAAAAGGTAGTTTTTCCTTGATTTTAGGCCCTTAATGGCACTTGTACAAACTTGGGAAGTCCATCTTCAGTAAAAAACATGGAATAGTGTCTCTTCACATCCATAAAATATTTTAAACATAGTTTTTGAAGATATTTCATTGAAAATTTCATTCTTTGCTTCTATTTCTTCTTTCTTATCCTTGCAAGCCAAGAAAGGTCAATTTCAAATGCTTGGTGTTGGTTGTACATTTGGAGTTGAGAAGAATGATTTTAGGTGTTGAAATTAATTTGATTAAAATTAATTTTAATGGAAATATTTATTAGTTTAATGGATTATCCTTTGTGAACCATCACTTAGACCCCAAATAACTTTTTATAAACTCACATCCATGAGGGGTCTCCTTTTGAGCTAGTTTCAAATTTATTTTCTTTGGTTTGATAGATGGATTATATTCATGTGTTTTTTAGGCCCTCTCCATAGGTTCTCCATGGTTATTTTTTTATTATAGGTCTCAAGGTTTCAAAAAGCCTCTTCTAGGCTTGTTATGCTTACAAACTGATCCTCTTACTCTTACAACTATCTTAGGTCCCATGATAGAGGTTTTCCACATTGAGATGAAGGCATGGATATTATTTCAGGTGTTTTAAATTAGGAAGTTTCATTTAATGACCAATAAAGAAACTATGATGCAAGAAACATGCATATTCTTACTCAATTCCATCCTCTCTACCTACATACAGTTGTATGCACACTTACAAGTGGATTGAGTAGATGGTGTAGGGGTCTCATGGAGAATTTGAAATGTTGGAGAAGTATTTTTGACTTGAGGTTGTGTGGTAGAATTTTTTAATAACTTTGACAACCCACTTGGTGTTGAGAAGCTTTTCTAAAGGAGGAGAGTCTAAGTTTGGTCTCTTGTCCCTAAAAGGACAAAATAAAGACCCTACAGATTTTGATGATATCATATAGCTTAGCTTAAAGAAACTTTTGATGCTCAAAATGGATTAGATTTGTATATTATAACATGAATAATATCCTTTAAAAATATGAGAGTACAAGTATCAAGGCAAGGTGAAGTTTGAGTTCTCCAAATTCATGTCCCAAAACATTGAATTCATTCAGTAACTTCTACAGGCTCTGGGAGTGGTGAATGACCTTTTGAATAAGACAATAACATGAAACCTATCTCCATGTTTTGAATGGTCCATTAAAGTAGATATCACATTAATATGAAGGTCATTAAGTCAACATGGATAGAATATCATTTAAGCTCACATGCATCTTTCAAAGTTCGTACACATGGCTTAAATATGCACCTACAATAAAGTAGCTAATAGTGAGCTAGTATCAATGTTTGGTAGTGTTTGAATGTGTCTAAGGTGTTTGAAATAATGGGTATGAATTATATGACCTTCAAGAGAGGTTTAAAAAGTCAATAAACATCATGCTATGAGGGAAGAGAACCATGTATTCACCTTCAAGTTAGAGAAAAGAGCACTATCTCAATTGCAAGCAGTGGAGAGCTTAAGAGTAATCAAATTACTCAAGAAGGGGATAAAGAGGTTATATAGGAGAAGTGAGTGTATTTTGACATTAATGAAATCAAGAGGAGTTCATAAATTCCTTAAAATACCTAACATAAATCTTAATGGTGGTTTACAATAGGGTTGAAGGTAGCTCATCTTAGTCGAGGGATAGATAGCTAAATTATGAGCCTAGAGTGTATATGAGGGATGAAGCAAGTTATATTGATGAAAAATAAAAGAAAACTTCCATAAATATCCTTATCATCCCCATGATTTCCTTGACAATTTGAAACCAACTAACATAGGGCCTGATACACACCTACAATTGGCAGTAAAGGTAGTTGACAATGAGGTGTTTTGGTGAATAAGAACATTAACAATATTTAGGGAAGTGAAAAATGAGTCCAAATCATAGATTAATTATTATATAATATAAATAGAGATCATATGAACTATTTAAAAAACCCTAATCCATTTAAATAGTAAAAACAAGGGTGTCTCTAAAGCCAAACACAGTCAAGCAAATGACTTAGTCTTATGAACTCAAGGATAAAGAAGGTGATTGAGAAGTCAAGGTGTTGAATGGGGGATATAAAAAATATAACATGGATATTAAAACATATATTAAACTCTAAAAATGGATATTTAACATGTAAATGGATCCAACATTTATGCATATAGCCCCTTTTGGAAAATCATGTAGGTAGTCTCCTAGATAAGGTTCAGTCTTGTTTCTTGAGGGGTTAGAGGTATAAAACTTAGATTTTAAAGATAAATTTTCGTAAAGAGTACCCTAATATTCTGTATATCACCCTTAGATACTTGTTTTTGGTTATAAAATAAGGAAACATGGCTCTATTTTGTCTCAAAGGTGGTGTACTTTTCTTCATGCACAAACCCTACAACTTTTGGAAAAGGGGTAGAAACATGGAAAAAAGGGCTTGGAAACCTTTCCATAAGGTTTTTTGAGTTTTATTACATCCATTACAGCATATAAAAACAATAAACAAGGATTGAGATCAAACAGGGTGATCCAAGCAAGAAGGTTTGCATGTAGGGTAGTTAGGCAAAGTGCAAGCTTAACACCCAAAGGGGATGTCACTTCTAAATCCAACCTTTGGAAATAATTATAATTTTTTGTATAATATTTATGAGGGTATGTTTTATATTATCAATCCATTTTATAGGTCTATAGGGTCACCAAATAGATCAAACCATGAAGCATGCTGGTAGAGCCATTAGACATGGTAAAACCTAAGGCCAAATGAATACTCATCTTCATTTATAGCTTGAGACAAGATTTAAATATTTTTTAAGCATGTGTATGGGACATATACAAAGGTTTATAGACTCTCATTTTTTATGGTAAACTATCAAGAAGCTATTTTTGGGCTTGAGGCACAAAATACCATGAAAAATGCATAGAAAGAACATGAGTAGTCATCTTAGAATGCTTAGAACTTATCCAAGGCTATGCATGGGGTGTTGAGTTGTTTGGGGATGTTATTTAGGTTCCATTTGATGCCTTCAATGGAATTTATTTATGATTTCAATGTGACAAATTCATGAATAAACATTAAGACCTGAAACCACCCCAAAATGCTTATAAACACTCCTCAAGGACCTGATTGGGAAGATAAGATAAGTGAAGCATCTAAATGGTGTGGAAAGGACATGAAATAAATTTTGAGATGCATAAGACTCCCTATGGACCTACCACATGTGATTTAAGTGTACCCTAAATATATGGATGGGGTACAATAGGGATTTATTTGACATTTTTATGTGTTTTTCAAGTATGGAGATGTTTCAAAAGATCAAATCACCTTTGGGAGGTATTGAGGATTTTTATAAGTCTCTATGACCATTTAATAAGGTATATAAAATCCTAAGTGTGTCTAATATATTCTCCATCTTAACCAATATAGTGAGTAGATAATGAAAATTTAATTAGGAAGCTTTTTGAGCTTGGTTTCATGAACTTGATGATATGAAAACTCTGGACAAGTATCATACCTCCTTGTGCATGGATCATATTTTAGAATTGGAAGGTTTTAGGTGTGAAGTGTGAGAGGTGCATGAGAAGGAGGCATTTTTTAACTATTTGAGATGATTACTCATGGTCAGAGGAATAGGAATGATTAAGGACTAATATAATGTATGTGAGGGGTTGTTAGTAACTCCTCCCCTTTAGATCAATAATTAGACCTAACCCTATGTAGTGATGAGGTAGTTTTATGAAGGCAAATCATGGAGGCAGTTTCATGTACAAGGAGAGAATCTATGCCACATATGGAGGAGTTAGATGACTTGGGAGACATTTGTCCTCACTTTCCTTTCAAGACCTATCTCATGCCTTATTCTATGAATATTTTAACTCCTTCTCATTGCTTAATAAGTGTCTTTATGACTCTTTATTTTTTGTTCCTTTCTCCTCTCACAATTGCTATAAATATTGACCTTTTTGGCATTTTATAGGATCTATCCACCTAGGTATGGCAAATCCCTGCCAAAATTTTTCCTTAAATTCATGACGAATGCTATTTTACCTCATTAAATATTTTAGTAAGTGTATGCTATGGTTGTTGGTATTGTGAAAGTGTATTTTGCTTACCTTCACATGTTACTCTTCCTAATGCCTTGTGTGATTTAAGATCTCTCTTTTATAGGTCAGTAAGAATTGTCTAATGTGAATTGTAGGTGTAATGAGTAGCTTATTCATTAGTGTTTCTAGAAGGCCTATGTCTAAGTCTCCTAGAGTAGACTCTCTCTAAGACCCCATGCTTGAAACATTGAAGTAGAAGAGGAATGTTTCATTGGATGAAGTGTATGTGTAGGCTTCTCTTTGGTTCCAAGTGCATTGTAAATGGTGTGAATAGAGAAACTATTTTGTGTATCACCTGCCCTATATTAGATTCATTTTTAGTTATCCTTCTCCCTTTTCACCCCCAAAAGTTAGCAATAGGTTTGAGATATAGTGATACATCAAGGGAAATAACCCTAATCTAGAGATCCACTTCAAATTTGGGTCACCCATAGTCCTGAGGTGGTTCCATTATGCCACTTGAATGAGGAGAGACCTGCCATCTCCTTAAAGGTTGCAAGTTCAAGTGACAACAATTTTTGGCATGCCTGGTGGGACTCTTGTTTCAAGAATTTGAGGAGTTTTGGTGTTCTCTTAAATATATCAACCTTTTAAGGTAATTTCACTAAGTACCAATGGAAAATCTAAGCTTAAATATACTATTTAATAAATCCAAGTACTCTAATCGAAGTTATTTTCTTGTTCAATACACTTCTCATGAGTGACTCAAGAATAATTTTGATGTTGAGTTTGTCTTAACACAAGTTGGGGAGACATATCCATCTTTGCCTTTTCCCTCTCAATATGAACAAGTCCTTGGCCAAGCTTGTCATTATCCCTATCAATCATATGTTGTCTATAATCAGCCCTATCAAGCTTGTGCTTCACCTAGTCCACCTAGTTCCTCTCCAAGTCATTCCATTGCAAGTTTTAAGATGGCTCTCATTGGCTAAAAATACTATATGTTAGACCTTGATACTAGAAATGGTTGTGGTCAAGTCATCCCTCGTGATTGTATCAATAGTGTGAGGGATTCTTTAAAAAAAATCAAGAAAGAATGGATGCCTATAGAGAGAGGTAATTGTCAAGGTCTTACTAATGAGATGCTTGATGTTTGTGGCCTAATTTTCCACCTAAAAGAGAGGTTGAGAGCTCATGAACCAACTTAGTCTTGGCAGCCTCAATATACCCCACATCAAACTTCAAGTGTGTCAACTTTGCCCACTCAAAATGCTAACCCAAACATGTTTCAACATGCCCCAAGTCCTTCATGCATTCCCCAAAGTTTTCCTTCTTGGAGGTTCATCCAAGAAAATATCCAAAGGAGAGAGGACATCATTATTTAGCAGGTTGATTTATTTGGAGAAGATTTTGAGAAAGTAAGTTTAAATTTTTAGGCCAATATTGACAAATAAATTATATTATCCAATAATATTTTAAGGTAATCCATCATGGAAGAAGAAAATGGAGAGGTTCCTAAGCCTGATTTCCTAAGTGGGAGACAAGACACAAAACCCAAGGAAACCCCAAGTTTCTTAAGTCTATCATTTACCCCTCCATTTACATCTCATCCCCATGGAGAATTCCCTAAGACTACCTTCACAAGATGGAAAGAAGTAGTGGTAGCTTGTGAAAAGAAGAACAAAGTATTTTTAAGTGGAGAAATTGGAAGTAGAGAAAAACTTGAGACTACTCAACTCCATCCTAACCCTCCTCAAGAATCCATTGAACCCATCTTTCCACCTCCTCTAACTGATGCATTTTTACCTTCTAATGTTGAGGATTGCATTACTCCTTGGGAACCCTTTTTAGATAAACATCTTATTTTTGATATATCTAGTATTGACATCACTAAGAAGGAGGAGGAGATAGAGGTTTCAGATTAGATTAATTATGAGGGAGAGCTAACTCCTTGTGAAGATGGCATTCCTTGTGTTGAAGAAGATGCCTTGGAAGGAGTTACTTTGGATTCCAAAGAAGAAGAGGAAGATGTTTCTCTTGTTTTTACACTTCATAATGCTAATCAAGAGAAGGATGATGGCTTGTGGTAGATATTTTAGGACATTTGAAATGAATTTGAAGGTTCCATAGGGCCTACAAGTCCTTTGGAGTTGGCTAGAAGACCTGGTAATCAAGAGGATGTGTTTCAAGGAGAATACATGTCACACACATACATGAAAATGTTCAAAGAATATGAAGATAAGAGAGGACAAGACTCCTAATAACATAAACCAAAGAGGTTGAGAAACAAACATGTGTTGAAAGGCATCACCATCAAGAGATTCCAAACCATGATAGAGAATTCTATGATGGTTATGAAGATTTTGAAGATGACTTGAAGATTGATCCTAGAACCACATGTGAAGATACTCCTAAAAACATCAACAAGGAGTTTGAAAAATAAAAATTTCTTAAGATATATGACACAACACTTCTTTAAGGCTTTGAAGAGATTATAGAAAATGAGAAGAGCAATGAGGTCTTTCAAGAAGGTATAGACTTACAAGAGGTTATGCCCTTCATAGAGGTACAAATCTACCATAATGATACAAAATGACAATAGTATGAGGCATGTTTCCAAGGTCAATAAGACTTCATATACCTTGGATACTTTTGGGAGATGACTCCATTAAATGATATGCCAAGCCAAGGAGTACAAAGGAAACATGAGTCATCTAGCACCACATCCAAAAGGAAGCATGCTTGGCATCCTCATTCATATAGTGAGGAATGAGATTCAAAGTACTTCCATTTTGATCCAAGAATGGAGGTATGTTTAAGTTGAATGTACATAATTAGTTTGATTTCTATTGTGTCTTATGTTCCTTAAGTGCTTAGTAGCATAAGTACACTTTTGATTTATGTGTTTTCTTTGGTCTTGTTGTGTGTTGTCTTTTATTTGTGTGTTTTAAGGTCAATAAACTATATTTTTATTCAATTCAAGGTCTGATCCTACTATTTTAGAATGCATTTGGCTCCGTTTTCCCAATGGATGGGATAATGCTACTGGTCCTTAACATAAGCAAGCATGTTACCCCTATGAATTCTAAAAGTGTTGACCAAATTTAACTTTTAGTAAAATTGGTTTAACCCATACATTTATAAACTTTTTATATGTTTCCATATGTCCTATAGGGGTCTCATGTTGGTCTAAATGCCTTACATATCCCTTCTCTAGCCTTGGTCTAAGCTTATCTTCCTTGTGCTTGTCTAGTCAACCAAAGTCAATAAAATTCAACCTGGTAAAACATAGTCAAAGGTCTAAATTATCTTTAAAATATCATAATATGGTCATTTAGGTGTTCTAAGGTGTTTCTAAGTCATAAATTTGTCCCTCACCATGTTTCATATGCAAAAAGGGTCCTTTTGATCATATTTATAGCTCATTTAATGACTTGTACGGCTTGTCAAGGAAGAAAATTTGTCACTATTGAAGTTTTTAACATTAAAGAGGTCAGGATATGTTAGGGGGTAGTTAGTGTCATTCCAAGAAGTAGTTTCATGTAGAAAGAGGTAGTTTCTCCTTGATTTTAGGCCCTTAATGGCACTTGTAAAGACTTGGGAAGTCCATCTTCAGAAAAAAACATGGGATAGTGTCTCTTCACCTCCCTAAACTCTTTTCCATGCCTGGTGTGTAGAGATTTCATCAAAAAGCTCATTTTTTTCTTATATTTCTTCCTCCTTGTCCTTTCAAGCCAAGAAAGGTCAATTTCAAATGCTTGGTGTGGGTCATGGAGTTGGAGTTGAGAGGAATGCTATTGGGGATTAAAAATAATTTGAGTTAGATTAATTTTCATGTAAAGATTTCTTATTTTAATGGATTTTCCTTTATGAACCATCACTTAGACCCCATGCATCTTTTTAAGTACTCACATCTATGAGGGGTCTCCTTTTGAGCTAGTTTTAGATTTCTTTATTTTGGTTTAATAGATGGATTTTTTTCATGTGTTTATTAGGCTCTCTCTATAGGTTCCCCATGGTTATCTTGTTCTTATAGGTCTTAAGGTTTCAAGAAGCCTCTTGTAGGCTTGTTATACTTGTAAACTGATCCTCTTACACTTACAACTGTCTCAAGTGCCATGAGAGAGGTTTTCCACATTGAGATGAAGGCATAGATGCTATTTCAGATGTTTTAAATCAAGAAGTTGCATTTGATGACCAAGAAAGAAACTATGATGAAGGAAACATGCATATTCTTACTCAATTCCATCCTCTTTGCCTACATATAGTTGTATGCACACCTACATGTGGCTTGAGAATATGTTACAAGGGTCTCATGGAGAATTTGAAATGTTGGAGAAGTATTTTTGACTTTAGGTTGTACGGTTTCATGTTTTAAAAACTTTGACAACCCACTTGGTGTTGAGAAGCTTTTATAAAGGAGGAGAGTCTGAGTTTGGTCCCTTATCCCTAAAAGGACAAAATAGAGACCCTAAAGATTTTGATGATATCATATATATCATCTTAAAGAAAATTTTGATGCTTCAAATGGATTAGATTTGTAGATTATAACATGAATAATACCCCTACCAAATATGAGAGTATAAGGATCAAGGTGAGGTGAAGTTTGAGTGCTCCAAAGTCATGTCCAAAAACACTGAATTCATTCAATAAGTTCTTTAGGCTCTTGGAGTGGTGAATGACCTTTTGACCAAGACAAGAACATGAAACCTATCTCCATATTTGGAATGGTCCAATCAAGTAGAGATCACATGAACATGAAGGTCATTAAGTCAACATGTTTAAACTATAATTTAAGCTCCCATGCATCTTTCAAAGTCTATACACATGGCTTAAATATGCACCTACAACAAAGTAGTTAACAGTGAGATAGTATCAATGCTTGGTAGTGTTTGAAGGTGTCTTAGGTGTTTGAAATAATGGGTATGAACTATATGAAATTTAGGATAGGTTTCAAAAGTCAATACACATCATTTTAGGAGGGAAGAGACCCCTGTATTCACCTATAGGTCAGAGAAAAGAGCATTGTCTAAGTTGTAAGTAGTGGAGAGCTTAAGAGTAATAAAAGTGATAGAAGAGGGGATAAAGATGTTATATAGGAGAAGTGAGTGCCTTTTTACATTAAGGAACTCAAGAGGAGTTCATAAAGGCCTTAACATACCTAACATAAAGCCTAATGGTGGTTTACAGAAGGGTTGAAGGTAGTTTATCTTAGTTAAAGGATAGAGATCTCAGCTATGAGCTTAGAGTGCATATGAAGGACATAATAAATTTGGACTAATGAAAAATTCAAGAACACTTCCATCAAGATACTTATCATCCCCATGAGTTCTTTGACAATGTGAAACCAACTTACATAGGGCCTAATAAAAACCTATAGTTGGCAATAAAGGTATTTGATAATGATAAGTTTTGGTGAATAAGAGAATTAATAATATTTAGGGAAGTGAAAAATGAGTCCAAAGCATGGATTAATTATTTAGATATCTTATGAACTATTTCCAAAAGTTAATACATGCAAGTAGTAGAAACATAGGTGTCTCTCAAGCCAAACAGAGTTAGGCAAATGACTGTCTTATGAACTCAAGGATAAAGAAGGTGCTTGAGAAATCAAGGTGTTGAATCGGGGATATAAACACTATAAAATGGATATTAAAACATATATAAACCTCTCACAGTGGATATTAAACATGGAAAGGGATCCAACATTGATGCATATAGCCTCATTTGGAAAACCCTGTAGGCAGTCTCCTAGACAAGGTTTAGTCTTATTTCTTGAGGGGTTAGAGGTATAAAAATTAGATTATAAAGCTAAATTTTGGTGTAAACTACCCTCGTAATATGTAGAGAAACCTTAGATACTTAGTTTTGGTTAGAAATCAAGGCAACATGCCTCTATTTTGTCTCAGAGGTGGCATACTTTTCTTCATGCACATACCCTACAACTTTTATAAAAGGGTTAAAAACATGGAAAAGAAGGATTGGAAACATTTCCATAAGGTTTTTTGAGTTGGATTACATCCATGCCAGCATAGGAAAATAATTAGCAAGGATTGAGAACAAATAGGGTGATCCAAGCAAGAAGGTTTGCATACATAGTAGTTAGGAAAAGGGGATGCCACTTCTAATTCCAACCTTTGGAAAGAATTATAATGCTTTGTATCATGTTAATGAGGGTAAGGTTGATATTCTCAGGCCATTTTAGATGTCTATAGGGTTACCAAATATTTCAAACCATGAAGGTTGCAGGTAGAACCATTATACATGGTAAAACCTAAGGCCAAATGAATACTCATCTTCATTTCTATCTTGAGAAAATCTTTAAATAATTTTAAAGCATGTGTATGGGACATATACAGAGGCATCTAGACTCTTATTTTGTATGGGAAACTATCAAGAATCCATTTTTGGGCTTGAGGCATAAAAGACCATGAAAAATGCATAGAGAGAACATGAGTAGTCATCTTAGAATGCTTATAAATTATCCAAAAATATGCATGGTGGGTTGAGTTTTTTGGGGATGTTATTTAGGATCCCTAAGATGAATTCAAAGGAATTTATTTAGTATTTCAATGTGCCAACTTCATGAACAAAAATTAAGACATGAAACCACCCCAAAACCCTTACAAACCCTCCTCAAGGACCCAATTGGGAGGATAAGATAAGTGAAGCATCCAAATGGGGTGGAAAGGCCATGAAATTTATTTATAGATTTATAAGACTCCATAGGGACCTACCATATGTGACAAAAGTGTACCCTAGTTATATGAATGGGGTACAAAAGGACTTTCTTTGACATTTTTGTGTGTTTTGTAGGTATGGATATGTTTCAAAAGATAAAATCACCTTTGAGAGGTAGATTGAGACTTTTTATAAGTCTTAATGACCATTTTAATAGGTATATAAATTATTAAGTGCATCTGTTATCTTATCCATCTTAGCCAGTCTAGTGAGTAGATAGTGCACACTTAGTGAAAACTAGTGAAACTTTAATTGGGAAGATTTTTGAGCTTGGTTTCATGAACTTGATGATATGGAAACTCTTGTAAAGTGTCATACCTCCTTGTGCATGAATCATATTGTAGAATTGGAAGGATTTGGGTGCCAAGAGTGAGAGGTACATGAGAAGGAGGCATTTTGTAACTATATTAGATGATTGCTCATGGTTAGAGGAATAAAAATGATTGAGGACCAATCCAATGAATGAAAGGGGTTGTCAATAACCCCTAACCTTCATATAAATCATCATACCTAACCCTATGTAGTGATGAGGTAGTTTTTTGAAGGCAAATCATGGAGGCATTTTCATGTGCAAGAAGGAGAGAATCTATACCACATATGGAAGAGTTAGATGACTTGGGAGACATTTGTCCTCACTTTCCTTTTAAGAACTACCTCAGTCCTAATTATATGAATATTTTAACTCCTCATTTATTAACAAGTATCTTTATGACTCTTTAACTTCTCTTCCTCTCTCTCTCCTCTCACAATTGCTATAAATATTGACTTTTTTGGCATTGTAAGTATAGGATCTCTCCACCTGGGTATGGTGAAGCCCTAAATTTTTTTTCCCTTGAATTAGTGAATAATGTTTTTTTACCTCATTAAATATTTCACTAAGTACATGTTATATTTTTTGGTCTTGTGAAAGTGTATTTTGCTCACCTTCACATGTTACTCTTCCTAGTACCTTATGTGATTTAAGAACTCTCTTTTATAGGTAAAAAAGAAGTGTCTAATGTGGATTGAAGGTGTAGTGAGTAGATTATTCATTATTTTTTTATATAAGGCCTATTATCTAATTAATCCTAGCCTAGACTCTCTCTAAGACCCCATGCTTGAAACATTGATGTAGAAGAGGAATGTTTCATTGGATGAAGTGTATATGTAGGCTTCTCTTTGGTTCCAAGTACATTATAAGTGGTGTGAGTAGAGAAACTATTTGGTGTATCACCTCCCATAGATTATATTCATTTTTAGTTATCCTTCTCCCTTTTCACCCATCAAAGTTAGCAATATGTTTGAGCTATAGTGGTACATCAAGGGAAATAACCCTAATCTAGAGATCCACTTCAAATTTGGGTCACCCACAGCCCTGAGGTGGTTCCATTGTGCCACTTAAAGAAGAGAGACTTGTCATATCCTCAAAGAGTTAAATTTCAAGTGAAATTAATTCCCCCCATTTGTTTTTATGTCATTTACCCCTATAGCCTAGGGTAAACATTTACCATATTGTTTGTGTTATTTTTCCCTATGACCTAAGGGCAACCTTTCAATGTTGTACCTCTTGCCATTGATTCCTAAATCCTGGGAGAAACCTTGAGTCATTTGTTCTTGTGTTATTTTATATGTGCCATTTCTACCTAGCCTAGGGGTAACCCTATCACCAAATGTAACATCTCTATTACACATGAATAAACATTTTTTTTTTGTATTTTGTTTTTCTCTAACATTGTGACTAACTTATTTGTATATTGCTATTTGTTTTAGTTTATTTTATTTTATTTTCTTTTAGTTGGTTGATTAACTAACTTTGTTGCCTTTTGTTTATTTATTTTAGTTATTTTCTCATTTATTATTTGTTTATTCATTTTGTTTCTTTAGTTATTTTTTTATTTTTTATTTTGTTTATTTAGTTTATTTGTTTAGTTATTATTGTTTTGTTTGTTTTAGTTGATTATTGAATTTTTGTATTTTTGTGCCTTTCTCAATTATCGTAGGTCTATTACATTGTATTTACACTTGAGTATTGATTATCCATATCTTATACTTAGGTTGTGAATATTTGTGTATAGTCTTACACTTGGTTTATTTGTGTTATATTTACGCTTGGGATTATATTGTTCATATCTTATTCCTAAGTTATTTATATTTGTATATAAACTAAGTTTTATATGTTTGGAATATATATTGTTATTATAGTTTCTCATAAGTATGATTCATAATATCATAAGCTACAACAAAAAATAGGATGATATAACTATCGATCAATGCAGTGGGTAGTACTTCTGTGAGATCACCAACTAGTCAAATCCCAAACATAATCTAAATCCAATGAATAATCAAATAAATATGATTTATTATGTGATAATATAGATGTGCATCTCTGAATAAACATACATGTAAGTCATACAACATTAGTAGATAAAATAGAGCAACATCTCATATGCATGGACATATATTAAATAAAAGAGCATACATGTTTAAATGAAAATAAACATCCATAATGTTAAAAATGAGTTAATCATGAGATCAACATGATAATAAGTAAAACATCACATATATAAAATAATAATAGTCCATGTACATAGGCCTATAAGGACCCAATATGAATGTCAATGTATCTCATAATACTATCATATACATCGATAATATATACATATCATCATGGTGTTAAAATACAATAAAAGACAATATGACAAAGAGATATCATAAATAAATTTTGACTCTATGTCCATGGGTCTTATAGTATGAGGTGTCCCTATAGGTATTGGTGGTGTAAGTGGTTGTGGTTGATGTATCATGACTATTGTTCCTAGATCGATCTAATTTAATACCAACCCTTTACGCATCTCATACATCAAATATAACTATCTGTTGATCTCGAAGGACCATAATCTGATATACTATATGATAATAAGATGCCTCATCCTCAGATTGATGGCTCTCAAGTATCATGCATGAGAAACCTAATTGAGTGATGGATTTTTGAGCCTTATCTCACTCATGTTAGATATTTTAAAAATATAGCAAGCCTTGATATTTATTTGATATCCCCTGATCTCACTTTGTTATGATTTGTGCTTAAATCTAGACCATCCTAGCCACCTTTGCCTTTAGTTGCGTAATCTTTGTTAGGAACCCAAGGAAGCACCATTGATTACCAAGCAACTAAACATGCGAAATTAACCAGAAGCAATAAGTAACTAGAATAAAAAACAACACAGAATATGAGAGACAATACCCAATTGTATTAATACTCTTCCAGAAGGAAATACAACAAAGAAGATTGCCACAGTTCTTCTTCCTTACACACCTCTAGGGCTCCCACACCTCTAGGGCATAAACAGTAAATCTCTTCAAGAGCTCACTCTCTCTTACGGTCCCAACACACAACTCAAACACAGAGTTGGTGTTCGCCTCCAACCAGTCAGTATCCACTACTGCCAGTACACAAGTGCTCCACACACTCAAGTGCTCCATGTACTCCAAGTACTCAACGTACTCCAAGTAGATCTCCCATGAACTTGCAACAACCTGCAACTCAAATGATCTTACTTATGGAAGGATCTACCTTGCCTTCCTCTTTGCTCTCTAATGTGTTGCTGTCACCTTTGATCCTGCTGCCACCTGCAAATCTCCTTTGACCTTGCACACACACCTGTTACCATGTAGATCTCTCTACACCCTGAAGAACCCTTGTCCTTGCCTCACCAAGTCCTATTGATTCTCCAAACTAGTACCTCAGTGGATCTTCTCCCTGATTTAGCACACCTGCAGACCAATCTGATCATACACACTCGACACCCCTATGGAACTAGGAGGAACACCCTTGCTCTCTTCACACATAGAAGGAGCTAACCTTGCTCAAATCAACTAGCAAAAATTACAATACAACCCATGAGTCTATTATATATATCTCATGCAAACAATAATTAGACATCTAATTACAATAATTAGATCCACAGCTTAAAGTCTATAATTGGCTCTTAACATGCAAACACTTGGTTCATTAACAAACTGTTCATGCAACTGATAGTTCCAAAACTGCATAGGCAATTGACGTTAGTCCCTGTCTGCCTGGAGGTGACCGACATCGACTGACTCCTACCAACGTCAGTTGCATTCCTGTCTACCACTGGCCGATGTCAGTTGGCCTAACCGATGCCGGTGATTGTGACACTTAGCAACCTCCTTCCCTATTTGCATTAGTGAAGCTTTTAGCTCCATAATCTAAAAATCTCCCACTTGGAGATAAACAGCTGCACTATACCTGTACCTATACACCGTCTAATCTATTTCCTGGCTTGTATCCCTCTTTAAGATCAATCTTGAAGACCAACCACCACACAACCTGTGGTGCACCTCCTGTCATCCGAGTAACCTGCCACATCTGAACCTAAAAATCCATGTAGTGAAGTCCTAACCCTGCATAACATGTATACCTACTATTGGTCCCTCTCAAATACCTGAGAACTCACTTCCCCAAATTATCTCGTAACTCTCTGATAACACCCACTGCTTTGGCAAACTTAGGTCTATACTAGACCTCATGTGATTTTGGACACTGAACTGTCTAGCCCTTGGTGTGCTCTGATTTTGCATCCTACGTATTGAACCTCACCAACACCTGATTCACATCAGCTCCCACTAGAGACAAAATCAACCTATGATCTTCCATGTCTCTCATGCCAAAGAATTTTGCTGCTCCAAATTCCTCATGACATGCCACTGAACTAACCTTACCTTTAGCTCAACAAAATCTTGTATGTATAAACCTACTAGCATATCACCCACATACAGTAATAGGATAATGTTGTGACCATCATCCACCTGGTAAGACAAACACAATGGTTACACTGACATTGACTAAAGCCTTGCTTTGTCATCCACCTATCAAAACCTATACCACTGTCCTGCAGCTTCCTCAAGACCATATGACATGGCCTTTCATCTCACATGTCCATTATCTCTATTATTTAACTAAGGTATCCATTCATCTCAATGCTTTCTTTTGGCTGGCAACCCTACCAAATCTGTCATTTGGTTCTGCATCCTAATCATGCCATGCTCCCACTATTTCCTAGATCCTTCCTACTCTGCAGTGAGCAACGAGTATAAAGAAGAGGAACAACGAATTTGAGGCTTACTTACACTTTCAGTCCTCCCCATGGGCATTTGAGACTCCTTGACAACTTGTTGTGTACCCAAAATCTATCTCAGTGACCGACCTCAATCACTACATAGTTTGCATCTGACTGACATCGGTTCCATGTGACTGTCTAGGTCATCAACGCTGGTTATCCTACCGACGTCAGTCTCCACCAACCCGACACCACTGACTCCTCTGGTCTGCACATGACCAATGTTGACACTTATCTATTTGATGTCAGTTACCCTTGACTGATGCCGGTACCTGTGTATTCCTATGAGTGATGACTTTTTACTCGCAAGCTCTCCATGGATCAAAACCCTGTCAAAACCGCCCTGCTCAGAGATGTCTAGCCTTCTCCACTGATCTTTGTCTGTCATCTCCTCCAAGAACACCAAGGCTTTCCAGTTCTTAAGTTTGTCAAACACATCTGAATTCCTCTTAAGAACATGCATCTCCTTCTTGCTCATGTGACCAAGCCTACAAAGCCACGTCCTTGCAACATAAGAAGAATCAATAATATAAGTAGATAGATAAAGGATACCTACTTTCTTACCACTAGCTAATTCAAGTGCATCTGCTGTAAGAGTTCTTGTGCATCTCTCATCACCCAACTTTCCTAAAGCAATTAGCTGCATCTTCAAGACTGGGACTTGCATGACCTCCTTCAACACCCATGTGTTGGCCACCTGCAATTTCAGCAACACTTCCCCTTTGCCAATACTATGACAAGGCTCACCAACCCCTCTACTTGGGGCTGCATGGAAAGAGGCAACAGGATCTATTAATCAAGATTCAACTTTATCCAAGAAACATCCCAGAGCATCCTATGCAACAACACCTGTAACATCTACATCTTTAGTTACTTCATGTTGATCTGCTACCAACCAACAATATTTATTTACCTACTCTTTCTTTCCATAACACTGTAATTAGCCATTCATGCTATTCAGTTTCTCCATTCTTAGTGTACTTTCTTCTGCCATTGCTATACTCCCACTCAATCAAAAACCCCTAAGAGTGACCTGTAACCAAACACAAAACCTACTCCCTGCAACCTTAGATCTGATGCCAACTGTTAGGAACCCAAGGAAGCACCATTTATTACCAAGCAACTAAACATGCAAAATTAACCAAAAGCAATAAGTAACTAGAATTAGAAACAACACAAAATATGAGAGACAATATCTAATTGTATTAATACTCTTCCAGAAGGAAATACAACAAAGAAGATTGCCACAGTTCTTCCTTACACACGTCTAGGGCTCCCACACCTCTAGGGCATAAATAGTAAATCTCTTCAAGAGCTCACTCTCTCTTATGGTCCCAACACACAACTCAAACACAGAGTTGGTGTTCACCTCCAACTAGTTAGTATCCACTACTGCCAATACACAAGTGCTCCACACACTCCAAGTACTCAACGTACTCCAAGTAGATCTCCCATGAACTTGTAACAACCTGCAACTCAAATGATCTTACTTATGGAAGGATCTACCTTGCCTTCCTCTTTGCTCTCTGATGTGTTGCTGTCACCTTTGATCCTGCTACCACCTATAGATCTCCTTTGACCTCGCACACACACCTGTTACCATGTAGATCTCTCTACACCCTGAAGAACCCTTGTCATTGCCTCACCAAGTGCTTATGATTCTCTAAACCAGTACCCCGATGGATCTTCTCCCTGATCTATCACACCTATAGACCAACCTGATCATACACACTCGGCACCCCTGTGGAACTAGGAGGAACACCCTTGCTCTCTTCACACATAGAAGGAACTAACCTTGCTCAACTCAACTAGCACAAATTATAATACAACCCATGAGTCTATTATATAGATCTCATGCAAACAATAATTAGACATCTAATTACAATAATTAGATCCACAGCTTCAAGTCTATAATTGGCTCTTAACATGCAAACACTCAGTTCATTAACAAACTGTTCATGCAACCGATAGTTCTAGAACCACATAGGTGATTGACATCGGTCCCTATCTACCTAGAGGTGACCGATGTCGGCCAACTCCTGCTGACATTGGTTGCATTACTATCCACCACTGACTGATGTCAGTCAGCCTAACTGACGCCGGTGACTGTGACACTCAGCAACCTCCTTCTCTGTTTGCATCAGTGAAGCTTTTAGCTCCACAACCTAACAATCTATGACTAAGAGAAAGTCATGTCTTCATCTTAGATGTCTATTATTGTCTAAAAATATACCACCCACCTCTTCAAACCCATGATCTCACCTATCTTATATGTGATATCCTCCTCCAAAATAATAATATCCCTACCTGTCGTAGCTATACCTAAAGGCCCTACTTGGATAGTATCAATAAAAATACCTACTAAACCTACCATGTTGGGATCAAACACCATCATGGCATGGGTATCATTTCCTCTATCATCCCCTGTACCATGCCCTCCATCAAAACTATAATAATCATCATCATCTAGACCTTCATGACTATGATAGATACTACTGCTATCATTATACCTACTATTAATCTCAGCCTCTACCTTTTCAATATCCATTAATACCAATCCACCTACCTAACCACCAACCTAACCTAGAATAGTAAGCCTCAATGAGTACACATGTACCCATCATTATATATAATCTAGAGTGACCCATGCATCTATTACCCCTTACATAATCCCATGCCATCTATGGAACACCAATATAACTAGCCACACACTCCTTTAAATGACCAAAGTATCATGACTGATCTCTCTCATAACATGCATGAACCACTTGGGATCTTATGACACATCCTATATCATTCCTTACTAAAAAATTACCTGATAAGGCTTATACTCTTTAATGATAAATGACTATTTCCCTATGATAAAACATCTAGATATCATATAAGCTATGTACCAAGCATCCCTAGGCCACTAGAACTAATAAATAAGGTAAAGCATATAGATAGATAACTATGGTGTTAGCTCATTGAACATGCATTGGTAGAAGTATATCTCCTCATACTATCCTTTCCATCCTACCCCAATATACACCCAACTATATGCCAATGGATCTTATGGGTCCCTAACCCATCTTTGACTCATAGGGCACTTTATCAAGATGTGCCCCCATCCACAAACCATCAATAGTGTGGATGTTCAAATGCTATTGCCTCCTAGATAGGCCACCATATGCAAGTAAATGTATACCTAAGTTAATACTTCTATCCCCCATGTAAACTATGTAGCCTCATCCATCATGCTCTATATCATGCCTCTTAGGTCCATATGGAATAATCATCCACTCTTATCAAGTAATAAGATACCACTGATAATAGACATCAATATCATGACCTCCTTTTTCATTTGTGTTGGTAGTGAAGGGTCCATAGGGGTAACGTCATCAAGATGCAAATATATATGTCTTTAATAGATTGATATCAACCTTCCCATGCACCATGGGAATATCTTGGAAGCCATCTAAGTCATGTAGCATAGCATGCTACCATGTTGGATTTATCTAGAATGGCTTACAACCTCTCATCAATAACTTGAAGATCTGCTAGGTATCCTCAAGCATAATAATGGCCTCCCCAGTCGGTAGGTGAAGGTTAATGTCTCTAAATTCCATGTCTTTGTTAAAGAACTATAATATGCTTGATCTATATGAATCATTGACATCTATGCCATGTCATACAAATATAGAGCTTGAAATAATACACAATCTCCACCATCTAAATTATGGTGTGTGTAAATAGTGGTGATGTCACTCATGTGTTGTCAAAATAACAAGCCACTCATGCAATCATAGATAGATTAGCACTAAACTATGTCTATGTTATTATTTATCCTATGCCTACTCTACTAAGCCTATTTCCCCCTCTTTCCTAGAGGTTGGTTCCCTAAGCTACCTATTTTTCCTTTTAGAGAAAATTAACCATTTTTCCAAACAATGAAGTCACTTTTGGCATTTTAAACCATTTTTGTATGAAATTACCATTTTCATTTTTCACAAAAATAATAATTTCACTTAAAATTGGGCAAAATAATTGATATGTCAATTTCCATTATTTTTTGATGAAATCATGGTTTTTAGAAATGGTGACTTCGTATGAAGTCACCGATTTTCTTTGCAAATCCATCATTTTCCCTAAAATGCAAATGGTGACTTTATAACTTTTTAACCTAAAACTAGTAATAAATGCATAATAATTAAACTAAATGGTAAGGTTGAGATTACATACCAATGGACCATTGTGTAGAGGTAACCTATGCTCCCTCACCTAATCATTAACATATCATCATCCTCCTCGATGTGCCATTTCTAGTCTCTAACTCTTGTGAAAACTAGGTCTCAAAAATTTCAAAAGGCTATAGTGAAAATGAATCAATTTTCACCCCTTGGGGTGAACATATAGCCTAAAATTTTGAATTTTACCCCCATGCCTAAAGTTCCTTTTGCATGCTCTAGGTAGTTTATTTTCACCTCTGTAGTTCATTTTATGTGTCATTTGATCCTACACTCATTATTTATTTATTGTTTTACAACCAAACCACCTTATTAAGCCTCTTCCAAGACCTGTTTAACAAAATTATTTTTCTCACTATACCACATGTTTATTAAAATTCTCATCTTCATACTCACACTTAGGTTATAATCATGTTATTATTCTTTACCAGCTCATCATAAATCTATTTTGTACATTTTTTATATAAGCTCCCCTTGCCAATTT
This sequence comes from Torreya grandis, assembly GCA_037957365.1. Classification (NCBI taxonomy): domain Eukaryota; kingdom Viridiplantae; phylum Streptophyta; class Pinopsida; order Cupressales; family Taxaceae; genus Torreya; species Torreya grandis. Next base: position 4,110,530 of record JARHVA010000487.1, read on the forward strand.
ACCCATATGTGATAAATTATTTTTCAACTGATCAATGATCTATTTTGCCTTCGTGGGGTTAAAATCAATTTCAATCACATGATTAAAATGTGCAAATCATTATAATCACTTTTGGTCAAATCATTATTTTTTAACTTATTTAATGATTATAACCACCTTTGGGCACACCATTTTTTTTACTTTACTTGTACCACTAATTATAATTGCCTTTGGGAAAATTAGTGTCTCCACCTCCATTACTAATTATAAATACCACTGATAAAATTAGTGTCTTAACCACCATTATTGTTTATAACTGGATTTGGGAAAATCAGTAGTTTCACCCCATTTCCACTAGATCATGTCATTGTGTTCATTTTGAAGGAATGTTTGACAACTCTATTATACTACTTGATTCCTTGAGTGGAAATCTAAGTCTAATCAACCACTCTTTGGGGTATGAACCTTTCATCTTAGTGAATTTTGAATTCTTTGAAAATATGTTATTTTTATTATGTCTCGCAATACCTTCTCAAATAGAGGTAAATTATAGACACTCATTTTTTTTCTCTAAACTGGGTAATAGATTAATTTCTAGAAAATGACATAATTTAAGCTTAGAAATCACTTAGATTTCCTAATTTTATTTTCATATGGGAATAAATTTCCCAAAAACATGTCGAGGCTTTTTTATTTAGGGTATTAGCCTGTATGCACTTATAACTTAGCTTATATTCAACCCTAATCAAATTGTGTCCTACCAGTTTGACATTTTTGGCCTATTGATCTATTAATGAATTTTTTTGAAAACAATTCTTAAAATCCAAAAACACCCTAAACAAGATTAATTAAAAATCAAAATTCAATTAAGGAATTACATTTTTTAAAAAAAAATCAATAAATATGAGGTCAAAGTCAAGGGAATTAGTAATTTATTTTATTAATTCCTAAAATTCCAAAGAAAGGTGAGTCACAACCTCATAACTATCTTCTATGAGTTGTCATGGCTCATAAATATCTACAATGAGTTGTTAAGCCTTCATGATTTATTTGACCTAACCCAAAGTTAACCTAAACTCAAATTAGGTTATTTTAGACTCAACCAAGGTTAAAACTAAACCTAACCACCTTAGGGTTGGAGTTAGTTTTAAGACCTATAAATAAAAGTGCCCTCTCTCTTCCCAAAATAGCTTTTGTATGTAAGGTTATTCTATAGGAATGCCTTCAGGAAGCCCTCAAAATAATGTTATAATGCCAAATTGGTTCAATAAGCTTCACACTAAGCCAAAATAAGCCAAAAAAATCCACATGTGGTCTTAGATAAGTGATGATAAGATGGAGAATTCATTGATCAAATTATTTATATCCCCCAAGATAATCAAGAATATCCTCTATGCCAATAAGTAACATTAGTTTTTACAAGGGAGATAACATTATTGTATGCTTTTATCTCTTATTTTAAGTTTTGTTCATTATGTTAAGCTCAACCTAGTGTTTAGATAAGAATGGTTTAGTTTCCTTTGCATTGTTACATTTTAATTATCTCTTTAGATTCACTAACAAGGAAGTAATGATATTTGTTTCACTTTGGATTCCTAACGTAACACCAAGGACTTATAATAAGTTGATCAAATTGATTAAATGTGCAAGCAACTAAAGAACATGATGTAACAACCAAAAAGTTATGTACAATAAATAATGATACTAAAATCCAAATATATCATCAAGGGGTTGCCTTTGTATAGGCCCAATATCATGTTTATTATAACCATAAATTGGATTTCCATATTCATAATGCATATTAGTTGTGTCATCCAAATCATATTACACATAATCATCATCACGATCATAATAATCCTCTTGATCTTAAAATTTTGGTATTCCACTCTTGTCATATTTTGTAACTATATATGTAAAACCAACTACTCCATATTATGGTATTAGAAATTTTGATTTCCTTTATTTTTCCATATGTATTATATCATGTGTCATTGTTGTGATTATGTTTTCTATCTTTACTTGAATAATATCTTAAGATATTTTTTAATTTTTCTACTCTTTCTCTAAATATATTCAATCTTTTGAAATGGAAATGACTTTCCATTAATGATTAAATTTAATGCATTTTTTTTTAATCAATCAATGTTCCCATTAATTTTAACCATGATCCTCTTAGCACAACATTGTATGAACTTGTACAAGAAATAATGTTGAATGTATGATGACATTATTTTTAATGAAATTATGTTGTTAAATCATTCAATCCCACACATGTTAAAAATGAACTACTTTGATCTATGTGTTGAATCTTATATCTAAGAGGTACAATAAATGATGTAGTGCAATTTTTTAATCTTAGTAATCCATAACCTTGACATTTGTAAATTGTATGCCATATATGTGAGTAGTGACAGTGAAATATTATTTATATGAGGAAGGGAATGTAATTTCATATTTTTAAGTCATACTTATAACATTATATTTTTATGCATCTCTTGATTTTGAACCTCTTTTGTTAGAAACCTTCTCTAAAAAATAATTTCTTTCTTAGACTGAACTTGTTTTTACAAATTTTCTTTTAGTAATTTCTCTTGCTGTAACTTTTATAACCTTTCTTGTTATAATTTTTCATTTTTAAATCATTGTTTCTCAATTTTTTATTTAAAAAAAATGAATTTTTCTAATTATTCCTTTCTCTTATTTTTCCTTTTGAATATTATCTTGTTCTAATTTTTACATTTATAATTGTTTTTGCTCTGAATTATTTTTTTGTATCCATACTTATTTTTTTGTTCCTTTTTATCTATTTCTAGTTTTTCCACCTTTTCTATTTTCACTTGTTACTTATAATATGTAATCATAATATGTGTGGGTTGATTGATTGTTGTATCTATTAAGTATCATCATTGTCAATTGTTATAAATAAATGATATGATGTATGCAAATACATCAAAGTAAATGAAATCAAAAAATAAATTATATTACCTAAAAATTAAGCCACACCAAGATAATGTGAGACACAAAGTGATAAGTGGAAGAACCAAATCATAAAAAAAAAACCCACGTGCATTAAGAAGGAAGGCTTCCATCAACATTCTCTAAGAGAACAATCTTCATGAATAGAGGAGAATAATAAATAATAATTAAATTCAAGAGATAATAAATATATCTCAAGTTTTTATAGTGAAAAATGAGAGAGGAGATATCTTCTTAAATAGAGCTACTGAGCTAAAATGAGTTACTAGAAAACACCATCATAATCTTGCACAAACTTATTAGTGTGTAGCTAATGTCACAAATCCCAATGAGGTGAGGGGGGAGTGTGTGAAAAATTTAGGATTTACATGTCACATAAAACTCTAATATTCACTTCAAAAGGGACAAAAGAGGTGTGACACCTCATAAATCCAAAAAATGTGAATTATAAATTCACATAATAAGAAAACCCACTCACATATAAAAAAACTTAGGATAATAAATTGAACTCAAATAATATGAATATAAAAAAATACCCATTAAAATTTATTTTAGGATTAAAAAAGAGGATAAAACCTTAAAAAAATAAGGGTGTTGACATTAAATAATACTCCCCCTTGATGACAACTTCCTTCAATAGGAATCCGAACAAGATTATTATGATTTGAGAGGAGAAAGAAGAAGAGTAAGGTGTCACCAATAATTTTTAAAATGTGAATGTGAAATCATTGAAAATATCTAAGAATATTATTTATAATATAACTTTAATATTCTTTGGAACAAATACCAACAAAACAAAGATAGTAAAAATGATCCACTGTACATGCAAAGTTCTTTAGGTTAAAAGACCTTACCATAAGAATATAATCTACACATAATGAATGTAGTAAAATTAGATCTAATAAAAGATATAAATATCAAAATACAACTTCAAAAATAAATTACTAAATCCTACACAAAAAAGAAGTTAGTCAAAAATGAATTTAGCTCCAACAAAGGCAAATTTCCTTTACAACTTACAAGGAAAAATAAGTGCAAAAGCAAGAAAAACAAGAAATTTAAAGTTTTAAAATTATTAAAAGTGAGACAAAAGGGATGATTCACCTTTAAAAAAAATATATCCTATGTGATTGAATTGACTAATTATGAAAATAAGGCATATCATTATCTCGAGAATATACCATAACTTTAGGGATCCAATTTTTTTTAAAATTTAGAAAAAGTGGTTTTATAACAATGCAAAAGGTCATGATTTGTTTTACCAAAAAATTTAAATAGATGTAATTTATAAAATTTACTAATGTCATATACATTTTTTCCATAATTATCATAATGTTTATCATTTTAAACCAAAGTATGAACACAAGAAACCTTATAAATAAAAGTATTATGATGTAATGCCCTTTGATGAGGGGGAAAATGCAACTTCATATTAACATTAGAATAATTTTATTAGTTTTGAATTAAATGGGATAAATAATGTAGTTTTAATATTTACCAAGGCCACCATCAATATAACCCATTAATTGCATAATTTTCATGTCAGGGTTATAAAAATGTTATTGCAAAGCAATACACCTCTAGGAAAAGAAAACTCACATTTTAAAGAAACATTAAAGGCATTATTTAAACAAAAAAGTGCACTAATTATGCATCTGATGAGTCATAAAACAACATAATGCAATCAAGGAAAGATAACTATTGAAAGATCTAAACACAAAAAATTCTTCTTCTTTATCCATGAATTTGTACATTCCTCAAGTTCAACATTAAAACATATCCTACTCCAGTACCATGTTATAAATAAATGATAAGATTTATGTAAATAAAGTTGAAGCAACTGAATGCATAGAATAAAATATATCACCTCAAAAGTAATCCACCAAGAGAATGTGAGACACAAGATAATAAGTGGCAAAACTAAATCAACGAAAGAAAACTCCACATGTATTAAGAAGGAAGACTTACATCAAGATTCTCCAAGAGAAAAATATATATGAATAGAGGAGAATAAATGAGAGAATAAGAAATAATAATGAATTTCAAGATACAATAAAGATATATCATGTTGTTTTAGTGAAGAATGAGATAGGAGAGAGCTCATTAAATAGAGTTAGTGATCTAACAAGAGTTACTAGAAAACTCCATCAATAATACCTATTAGGTGAGGGGGGAAGTGTGTGAGAAGTGTGGGAAGAGTTACATGTGATATAAAACTATGATATTCCATTTAAAATTGATAAACGAGGTGTGAAACTTCATAAATCTAAAAAATTTGAATTATAATGTTGTACCTTATAAAAGGTGTACACCATTTTTATTGTGTGCCTAATTCACTAATCTCAATTAGGTGAGGGAGAAGTGTTTGATAAGTGTGAAAATAGTTACATGTGACATAAAAATACAATATTTCCATTAAAATGAATAAAAAAGATGTGTCACCTCATAAATCTGGAAAATGTGAGACCAAATTTAGATCATAGTATACTAGTCATGTATATTAAGTGTCCACTATGCCCAATTATATGTAACTCATGTTCTAGATACATTATTTTAATAAATTTAATGTAATAAAATATCAATATCATACATGCTTATGAGGTAAATCAATATGAGGGTGATCTAGACATGGTCAGGTGACAAGTCGATAAGTTGCATTCTCTTAGGAAAATACTATTTTCTATTGTAGGGGATAAAATATTATTTTATTTGTATAAAAACTATATTTTAATTTCATATTTAAATTCCTCTCGAAATAATAGATAAGTTAAAAAATATGGTACTCAATTTTGAGGTCGTATGCAAAATTTATGACCTTTGGAAGTCAAAGGACTTTAGCTTCAGGATCTCTCGAGAGCCCAACTATTTAAATATAAAGCCAACCGTGACCTTGTAGATTTGTAGAATTTTTTGATGTTTTAACTTATTGGTGGTTTTTTTCAATTTCTTAGGGGTTTATAAGGATGGAAGAGGATAAATATAGGTCCTAGAAATCAAAATCCAACATAAAGAAGGGAGATAAATGGAAGTTGGATCCTCATTGTTTCTTTGGTGAGTTTGAGTCTTGGTTCTTAGCTTCTTATTTTTTTAGCTATAGATGATTGGATTAGGTATTGAGTGTAGATAAGTGTCTTTAAAATGTAGAGAATTTGTATATGAATTTTTTATATATGAGTAGTGATTATTCTATTCATAAAGGCCATTGTTGGTAGTAAACTTATATACTTGTTACAGAACATAGTGGAAGGGGAATGCAAGTTGCCTCACCAATTGGAGTTTTTCCCACCTTGGGTTATCTAGGATAAATTTTTGTGTCTATTTTGTGCTTTGATCATTCATTACTTTGCTTCATAATATTATGTCATAAGCTTTAAATTACATTTTCTATACTTGTGCATTTCTATTTTGACATGTTTAACATCATACAATAGTCATAAAGCCAATTATTAATTAGCTAACTATTTAGAATCCATATTGGTGAAGCTTAGAATGGAATATTCACCTAGCTTATAGATTAAATTGGTATCATAGTAGTTTAGTGTTCTATATATTGTGTAGTTTGTCTAGTTATTATTTTGTAGATATATGCTCATTATAAGAGGATCAATTTCTAGTGGAAAAGGTGATTGGGTCTCTTTACAAAAAGAGATATCTAAAAGAAAGTGGAAGAGAGATTTGAGAAGTATGGATTTTGAAGATGAGATGATAGCTTAAAATGATGAAAGAAGATTCCAAAAATTGGAAGATGATGTTGCAATCATATCTCAATCCATAAATAATCTTGGGAAGATTATGAAGGTTGTCATGACAAAGATAGGAGTTTTCATGGATAATTATAAAGCAAGTGAAGAGCTTAACACCTTAAACCATGTGAAAGAGAAGCCTCAATCCATCCAAGCTCCACCTCTATTAAAAGTAGAGGAAAATATTGAAATTCAACCATACTAAGGTGAATTAAATGTAGATAATCTTGATCATTGGCTATCCCAAATAGAAGTATACTTTAATTTACATCAAATTAGTGAAGAGAAACAAATTTATTTTGCAAGGTTGAAGCTATCTAGTCATTCTCTAACTTGGTTTGAGAGTTATCTTAATTATTTGGTTATTAATAAGATACCATCAATTAGTAAATGGGATGAATTTACAAATTTAATTAGGAGGTAATTTTATCCTACTTTTTATGAAGAGGAAAGGTCTATTAAATGTCAATAGTTGAGGCAACAAGAAGGCCAAAGTGTGAAGGTTTATACTAGTGAGTTTAAAAAATAGACATTCCAAATGGGAAAAGATACATTTGATCATGATATGGTCATGATGTATGTTTGAGGGTTGTATAGTCATTTAAGGAGGCCTATTTTACTTTCCAAGCATAAGGACATAGATGAGGCTTATTCTCAAGCCCACTATCTTGAGATGGATGAGAATAAGGGTTCATCTTCCTCTTCACAACTTATGATGTTCAAAATAAGAAATATGGGGTCAATGTTACTTATATAGTTTCCAATAAGGATTCTCAACAACATTTTGGGCACTATGATGTTGATAGCTACTTTGAAGATAAGTGTTATAAATTACATCTATAATTGCATCTATTTAAAAACGAAAAGAAGAATAAAAAGGCCATGACATCACTTCAAGGAGAAGAGATTCATTGTAACATAGAGGTGGATGATATGTTATGTTGTACCTCCATGTATAAAAATATATGATTGGATAATCATTGTGCTCAAGATAAAGGTAAACCTTCTAAACTCTTCCATATCAAATTTCAAATTAATATGCTGAAAGTTGATGCTCTTTTTTATTCTTACTCTCAATCAAATTTAATTAGCAAAGAGATAGTAGAAACACTTAGGTTTAAAGTATATGATCATATTAATACTTATGAAATATGATGGGTGAAAAAAGGAGTATGGATAAGGATCTCCAAAAAATACAAATACAAGTTTTCTATAAATGAACATTTTATTGATGAAATTTTTATGGATGTTTCACTTGTTGACATTTATGGAATAATTTTTGGTAACCTTTATATGTATGTTAAAGATGGTATTTTTAGTATGATGTATAATTATTACCATTTGGTTAAGGGTGGGAAAGATACACCATTCACTCCTATGAAGGAAAATCTAATCTCTCCTTGGTGAGTTCCACTCAAGGTGACCAATTGTTTAATGATAGTGGGAAGTTTTTTTCCCTTATTTTGAAAGATAAGAAAGAATGTAAGGATACTCATAATAGGTATACTAAAAAATATAGTGAGGTTTATTTGTTATGAGGATGTCTAATTTCAGATATGGGTCTTCCTCAGTAAGGAAGTGAGCCACATAAGGGGCTTGAAAGGGTGGACTCATTAGTTCATAAGGCTGATAATTTATTTCAGCATATACACCTCCAAGTTCAATAGAGGGTCAAGAAATGAGGAATTAAATTTTCTCAATATATAAGTTATTACTATTTTATGTACTTAAAATACTAAAATTAGTGATTCATGATCCAAATTTAGATCCTAGTATACGAGTCATGTGTACCAGGTGTCCACTATGCCCAATTAGATGTAACTCATGTTCTAAAATTACTATTTTAAGACATTTAATGCACTTGAAATATCTATATTATACATGATTATAAGGAACATCAATATGAGGGTGATTAAAACATATTCATGGTGATGAGTTGGTAAGTTTCATGCTCTTAGGAAAATACTATGTTATGTTATAGGGGATAAAATAATATTTTAAAAATAATATTATATTTGTATAAAAATTATATTACAATTCAATATTTGAATTTCTCTTGGAAAAAATACAAGTTCAAAAAAAATGACACTCAATTTAGAGATTGTATTCAAAAGTTATGACCTCCAAAATTCAAAGGACTCTAGCTCCAAGATCTCTCGGGAGCCCAATTGTTCAACTTTAGAGCTAAGACTAATGGAATCTAGAGCTAACCATGACTTAATGGATTTGCATCATTTTTTGATGTTTTAACTTATTGGTGTTTATTTTCAAAATTTTAGGGGTTTTTAAGGATGGAAGAGGATAAATAAAGGCCCTATAAATCATAAAATAATAGTGAAAAGGGAGATAAAGGAAAGTTGGATTCACATCATTTCTTTGGTGAGTTTGAGTTTGAGTTCTCAGTTTCATATTTATGTTAGTTTTAGATTATTGGCTTAGGTATTGAGTGTAAAGAAGTGTCTTGAAAGTGCATAGCATTTATAAATGATTTTTGGATAGAGGATTAGTGAATATTATGTTCGTAAAGGCCATTATTAGTAGTAAGCTTGTATACTTATTATAGAACATAATGTAAATGGAGTGCAAGTTGCCTCACCTACTGGAGTTTTTCCCACATTGGTTTCCCTAAGATAAATTTGTGTGTATAATGTGTGGTTTCTCTTCTCTCTATCGATATTTTGATAACTCTCTTTAAGGGATGCTCAAACTTCTCAACTCTCTTACTATACTCTTTCAACCATCATTAGCATTTTACATAGCAATATCTATCAAATTCAAATTAAAAACTTCAATCATTCAAAAACAAAGGCTTAATCCAAGATCTTACCTTTTTTGATACCACTTGATGAATAAGAAACCATACATTTAAAATAATTGATAACATGCACTAAATTCATACCTTTACCTGGCTCTAATCATTTGTTTGTAATCCCTTTTTTTTATCTCTTTATGTACATGATTGACTCTTGAATTTGTCTTGATCACTATGCTAGGCTCTTAACCCTCTTTGTATTCATATAGTATCTTATCTTTTCATGGAGACATATTATAATCTAATCTCTCTCTCTCTCTGATTTAATACATCACCAATACCATCTCAAACCAATCTTCAAAACTTACATACATCCCCAATACCATCTCAAACCAATCTTCAAAACTTACACACTCCATTCTTACTTAAAGCTTTCCTTTTTTTATATAGACTCATAGACTCTTAAGGTCTAATACTTGATTCCAAGGATCTAGGATTAGTACTAAGGTTAATTATAATCTCTCTCTCTCTCTCTCTCTCTCTCTCTCTCTCTCTCTCTCTCTCTCTCTCTCTCTCTCTCTCTCTCTCTCTCTCTCTAACCAATCTTCAAAACTTACACACTCCATTCTCACTTAATGCTTGCCTCTTTTTATATAGACTCATAGACTCTTAAGGTCTAATACTTGATTCCAAGGATCTAGGATTAGTACTGAGGTTAATATGACCATATATTTATTCATTTATATCTCATTTAAATCACCCAATTAAACATTACAAACTCCAAGCAATAACTCTTACCCAATTCTCATATCTCTCTTTAAGGACTCTTTTCCTTGTAACCCTCCTAAAGCACAAACCTCATAGGTTTGAGCAATAAAAAATTATATAAATACATATTTTGGCACCGATTAATCCCTTACATATCTCCACAAATTTTTATGATCCAACTCTTAACGCAAGTATCTTTTCTCTCACCTTCTTCCTTCTTATTAGGTCTCCATTAGGCCTCGTTTAAAGCCACATCAAGGTTTTTGTAAAAATACATCATATACCATCTAAAAACCACAATAATTTTTTATATAATGTAAAATTAAAATTTATTACCAAATTTTATGATTTTTGGTTGGGGACAAAGAGTGTTATGCTAATTTCCTTCTAAAACCCTAGGTTTTGGTCTCCATAGGCCTATGCAAGGATGACAGTGAATAAAAATGAAAAATTTGAATTTTATAATATATATTTTAACCTATAAATGGCCTTAACCGCATTAATACACCTTATCCAACAATTATTTTCTCTTTTCCAACATTTGATTATCTCCTACAAGCAAAAATATAGGGTTTTTGGTCTCTTTGTAAGATTGTGTAACATTTTAAGGGTTTCTTATAATTCCACTTATATATTTAATTTAAAAATTATTATAAAAACATTTTAGGGTCTTAAAAAACTTTATAAAACTCTCATAATCACTATAAGTCTATGGTCAATCACTTAAAACCTCAAACTTAACAGTACACAAAATTCTAATCATATCTTGACGATTCAAAACTTCAAATATGAACTCCAATGGTTATCTAAGACTAAAAAATGGATTAAAAATATCAAATATAAACTATTAAACTATGATAATTATCTAATATTCAATAAACACCTCAATCACCTTTAATAACACCTCACTTATTGGTCATGCAAGATTGTATCTTAGCATAATGATCCTTAAATGGACTATTTATAGAACTGAGTGGGAATTTGAATTAAAAATCATCTTTTATAATGTTAAAAATATTATCCTATGGTTTAATATATTTTTTATATTCTATATCACTCCCATAGACTAATAAACACTTTTTTATCTTCAAAACCCTTCACAAACTTTGTCTCAAGACTAGGTAAACAAAGTTACTTAAACTTGGCATATAATGTGTGCCTTGATTCACAATCTAAGAGTTAATATATATGAAAAGGAAATAAAAATACAACCTTAAAAAATCTCAAAATATTTTGGATATCATAATAAACTCTATCAATTCTTCAAATTCGTATTTTATATCAAACTCATACACACAAGTTGTAAAACATAGAATTACTTTCATAAGGATTGTATGCCCTATAATATATATATTTTGGGATTTAAAAATTTATAATTTATTGAATAATAAGTATAAAAGGATTAAAATTAATCACATGGATCCTTTATATCACATCCTCATCTCTCGATCACTTTGAATAACACTTTACAACTATCTCTGTTCTTTTGATTTTTGACTATGAGAACACATAACTTCTCCTTCAACTAAGATATATTTTTAGTGAACAACTTGTATAAAATAAAATGATCATAAAATATGAATATTAACATTAATTAAAAAATACATAACATTTACCTTCATGGAAAACACCAAATTTCACCAATTGTTCTTCAAACACCTTTATTCAACTTAATTGAACACATTCAAAGACTATGTATATAATTTTGTAGGTTAGGTAGAGTTCATAAAAAAATTTATTTTTATTGGACTCTCCACACCTTATAATTCAAATTATTTCTCCTAGCTTACATTATACTATTCCTCTCCCTCCTATTAACTCCCAACATCCATTTCAACCTTTTTATTATGCACAATGATTCATCTTTCTTGTCATCTCCACGTATGGAGGGTAGTTATAACTGATGTTTATTGATTTTTGAATTGTTATAAAATGAAAATAACATTAATATACACATAAAAACACTTATATTACCATTTAAATTCATTTTCAAACATTAGAGTTCACCTAATAATCCAAAACTTCCATCAAACTAGACTTAGAAATTCAAATTTTTAAAATAGCCTTTTTGGTGATAAACTCCGAACGGCTTATAAAAACATAAAATTCAAAACTTATAATGAATATAATACTTCATAATGTACCATCTAATACTTATAAAAGACTTAAAATACCAATATGGTCATAAATAAATTCTTAAACATATTTACAACCTATGTCTATTGGTGATACTCTGCATCAAATTGTTAATTAGTTAATTATTTAACATCTGCATTGGTAAAAATTAGAGTGGAATATCCACATAGATTATGGATCAAGTTATGTGTGACATGGAACTAAAATATTACCATTAAAATGGATAAAATAGATGTGACACCTCATAAATCTATAAAATGTGAATTATAAATTCACACAATAAGAAAACCTACACACACCTAAATAAACTTAGGATAATAAGGTGAACCCAAATAAATATTAATATTAAACATAAATTATATTTTTAATTTTATCCTTAAAATTAAAAAAAAAAAATGTATGATACCCATGCATTATATGATATGCACAATAGTATTTTGATCTCCTTAGAGGAGGCATAGAAGGTAATGTAATCAAATTTTTTTTAATCATTTATCTTAAAAACTCACTTGAACTATTATTAGCCTTTTATACACTTTTTAAATCAATAGTTGTATATTTATATTTCCTTTGAGGCTCAAGATAACTATAAAAATATATATTCATGATCAACACTAACATGCTTTGAATTAATTATGTATTTGATCTATTTTTCCAATGATGTAACCCTTGAATTAAAATAATAGATTTGTTTTTTCAACTCTTCTATAAACTTTATCATAGTGTTCATTTTATTTGAATGGATTTACAAGCACAAACCATAGTACTTATGATTGAATATGCACATCATTAAGAGGAGACATGGGAGGTAGATGGGGCTGAGGAAGGACACATTGATTACCTTCATTTGGTACTATAAGGTTGTTCAACTTACCTCTTGAGATAGTGATTGCATCGACTTGATTAGATGGAAAGTAGTTATAAATATCTTGAGGGTTAAGAGGGGACCACATATCATATTGAGTTAATTTTTAATCTTGTTCACATATTAAATTTGACTTTACCGAATGTTGCATTAATGGAACCTATGTTATTTTAAAATAAAGTAACATAAAACTAAAATGTAAGATATAATAACAATACATGTCATTTTATTAATTCAACATTTTATAAAGTCAATTTATTTGAAAAGAAACATTTTGGAAAGTCAAGTTATGTTGAATTAATAACAATACATGTTATTTGAAAATCAAGAAACATAAAACTAAAATGTAATATCTAAAAAGGAAGAATATTTCAAATAATAGCATGGAAAGGTAATGTAAAAATGACTTGAAATGAGATGTTAGAAAAAGAGGGAGTTTTTGTGTGTATGGAGACTAGTAAATTCACCTAAATTTCAAGGTTAAAATAATGTGATTATAACATTAGATATCAAAATTGAGGTAAAAATAAAGTGTTTTCAATGTTAGCTATTATATCCAAGGTGATAAACAAGTTATTTTAGTGTCAAATTTAGATCCAAAGTTGGAAGAAGATTCTTTTGATGTTGAATGTTTAGAAATTTATCTAAACCTTGGGATAATTTTTTTGAAACCCTAAGGTAAATTAGGGGTTTTTAATGCTCAATCTATAAATAATTTCAACAATAAAGGTGTGTGACAAACTCAGGTTCACCAAGATATTTTTCAAAAAATGGATTAATGAGTGAATTAACCCTAATTAAGATAAACTAAATACAATAAATAAGAGTGTTGTAAATGAAATTTTGACAAACAAAATTAAGGTAAATGATCGAATTCTATAAGATGAAAATGATTAAAAGAAGGATAACTATGAAAATGAATGACAAACTTAGCTTTTTTTCTAATTGTTGGCCATGCTGATTAAAAGATGATTGAAATAAGAAATTAAGAATTATATTTTGTAAGTGCCAAAGAGATAAATATTAGACTAAAGAAATGCAGGAATGGAAGATAAGGACAATATCAACTCCCACTACTATCCATGTAGGTATATTCTATCTTTTTATAGAAAGTTGGAAAATAGGGCATGGTCACTTACAATAGTTGGACTTAAATTTGTATGAACAAATTTGACCTTCATAAGTGTTAAAAAGACTTAAAAATATATTTTAAAAGGTTAAAACCCTAATAAGGATAACAATGATTGAAAACCTAAAAATATAAAAAGGTGGAGTGTAATTAAAATGAGTTGACCCAAATCACCTTCATGATGATTGAATGTTGCCTAGTTGTCTAAAATCAAGTCCATGTATTTCTCCCACCTAGAGTGATTTTTAAAATTATGCTCCTTTAACTATATGAATGCATTTATAATCATATTTAATACTTGATCATGATTTACTTGGGGATATATTAAAAAAACTTGTGACTTGGATAAGGATTGTTTGAAATGCTTAGAATCAAAATTGAGAAGAAAAAGGAATTTTTTCTCACTGTGTGATAATGTAAATATGCCTTTGTATTGAAATTTTCAAGTGTAATAATAAATGACTTTGTGTGCCTTTATATAAATCCAAAAGGGATAAACATATGTTAGGAATCCTAAAAACATAGAAGATAAGATAAGGGAGGGTTTAATTTTAAAAATTGATTGTTAGAGAGCTAGACAAAGAAATGCCATGTATGGACAGGAAAACCTCTCACTATTGTCCTTATTGAATGTTTATGTCCCTTATGGAAACACGTGGATTTTTTAATCTAGGTCTATCCATACAAATGCTTAAGGGAATTTTTTTCAATCAAACCACTCATGTAGGTAACATATGACAATTTGTAAAATAAATAGGTCTTCATAGGTGATTAGGATAGGGTGAAGTGTAAAATTTAAGTGAATAAGTTAATTAAGGATAAAAAGGGACCAAAACTAGAAATGATCAAGTACTCATGACCATATTTAGGTTACTATAGGTATATAATTATTTTTACTCTAGTAATTTCATTTCTATATTAAGGGAAGGGTGGGTAGGGGGACCTAAATGTAGATACTCAAATCTAGTTATGAATACCTGATAATGTTGGTTTTGGTCCACATTTACCTTATTTGACTTGAACACTTAAATTTGTCCTATTTCACCACCTCAATCAATCCTAAGTACATGTATGTGTCTACCCTTCTAATTTTTTATTTTACACCTAATAAATATTATTAATTATTATAAATACATCTAAGCATATGTATAGACATTTTAAATTCTTAATATTAAATTTAACCCTTCCCATGTTAAAATTGGACTAAATGAGTCGAGATCGCTAGTTGATCCTGACCTTTACAAGTCAATCTTTCACTTTACCCTAGAAATATATCTTTTTAAAATTTATATCCTATCTTATAGGTTGGTCCATATTTTTAGGATAGGTATCATGAGGTTTCACCCATTTGGATTTTTATAAATGCATATCTATGCCACTTATTCTACCACTTCTAAACTTAAAATTTTTACTATTTAGGTGCACTTATACTCTTTCAAATTGAGTAAAATATTCCCTATTATTTAAAAATTAATTTATATTAAATTTAATTATCCCTTATCCAAGTCACAATATTATTTTATCTAAGTCAATCAAAGCATTATCAAGTAATCAAGCCATCTCTAGATGCATACATGTAGCAATATTGCACTAAGCACTATAGGTGGGAGGACTACGTGAAGATTGATTCCATATTTGGATTACTATGGATATTTATGAATACTTAAATCATAATGGAAGTGATTAGGGCCAAATCAGCTCATTCCACTCCACCATTTTTTTTTCATGTTTTTAGCTATCATAAGCCCTAGTCAGGTTTTAACCTTAAAGAGGTCATTTCCAAGTCATCTGCACATAGTTAAAGGTATAAATTATACATACAATTGTATTTTAAAGTAGGAACATGTGTTTGTGCCATTATTTTTATGTTTTTACACATAGATCAAGATAAACCCACAAAGTTCAAAAGTGACAATCAATCTTGACTATTTTTGGTCGATTATGATCTAGAATAGTGATAGTTATTATTACAATTGCACATGCATAATAAAGTTTAGTTAATCATTTCCACCCATATTTTAGTCAACATAGTCAACCTAATATGAAATAATAAGATAATTTTTCTTGTCCTATTTTTATTTTCCATTGTTAGTTTTATTCATTCATTTGTGTTTTGTCCATTTCATTAATTTACTTTCATTTTACTTGTTACAAGTCATTTACAAAATTATCTACCCTTCAATTTATTTTATCTTAATTAGAATTAATATCCTAACTAATTCCAAATTATGATAATAATGGGATATGATATTAATAATTTTAAATAATATAATCCATATCGGGTACATTTTTGGGACACATCACTTTACCAATTACTTGTAGGCTGAAGGTTGTAAATTTATGCATATGGGTGACACCTTATACTATTAACTCAACATTTAACCTAGGACATGATTCGGTACATCCCATGCAAGTGACAATGGATATAAAAAAACATTCCATTATCTTCTTACATGAATAAGGTATAATCAAGATTCAAATATAATTTTAAGCAAAGAATGTGAATACTCTGAGATAATGGAAGGAAAGCTAATGCATTTTAAAAAATTAAGAATAATCTAAGTATCAATAACTCATGTAAAAACTGGGCTAACTTATTTGACTTATTCATGAGCAATTATTTCCACAAATACTAAAAAAAATCAAAAAATACAAAACCTTAAATATTTAAAAAAAGAATAAGGATCGAAGCATGACATGGTTTTTAGTTTACACCATTTACATATGTTATTTATAACATGGTTGATATATTATATATGCATTCTATACACACATGCATTCCATGTGGTACATGAGTGGTATGTGTGGAATACAATTACGCATGATATAAAGAAGAATAAATTTTGGTTCATTCATATAACCATTGGCATGCTAATTTTGGGGGAATATTTTTACATAGGTTACAAATTTTTATTACCTTTTAATTTACCATGTTGAGTTACTTTGATTGCTTACATATAATAGATTTGTGCATAAATGTTATATCATTCCTATACTTATGGTCCATGTTAATTTTGGGGGCATCTTTTTCTACATGTCACACTACTATTAATTTTTTTTTTTTACAAACTTTTAATTTACCATGTTGAGCTGATTTGATTAATTACACATGTGTCACTGTTGTTCATGCATTATACATTATTACATGGATTGATTATTTCACTATGTTGTGACATTTTCATATTTGGATGGTATAACATATAAATGCATAAAATTATATATCAAATTAGCACCAAATAATTAAAATTATGGGGCATGAAATTTGTTTAATTACATACAAATTTTTAGAGTTTACCAATATTGGAATAAATAAGTTCATTCATATTATGGGGCATGAAATTTATTTCATGCACATTTACATTATGCAAAATTGTATATTTCAATCACATCACGATTATTGAGAAACCTTTAATCTATACATTTGTTTGTAGCAGTTGATTCATGTTTAAACGGGTAGTATGATTGAGGTTTTGTGTCACTCAATGAACTATCATTACTCCAAGATCCAAATATGTGGCTCCAACCTTTCATATCAGGGTTAAAATATTATTTTATATTAATTATATGGGTTAATGTGTTGAGGTTCTATATCTCTTGATGGCCTAAGACTATTTTCTTATTGTATTTTTTAATGAGAATTAAGGACATTTGCATTCTCAATCCATGACACTCACCTTAGTTACACAAATTTGATATTGATCACCCCCATTTATCTAAAAGGGATTAATAATATGAGATATTATATACTTCTTCAATAAGTCAACATCATCTGTAACAAGCTATATAACAACATTAATTACCCATACACAAGTGTATTCTTTCCTTGCTCTTCAATTAGAACTCCAATTTATGAAATTATAGATTTTTTTTATAGACATTGACTACCATATGTTCATTTTAAGTTTTTATTAGATCATATTGCACATTTAGATCTTTTTACCAAATACAAAGCATGTTGTACACACACAAACACATATTTATCCTTTACTCTAGTTTTTTTATTGCATTTAAATAATATAATAAAAAGGGAGCATTTGTAGACACTAAAATATTATAATTGATACTTGAAAATATCAATTTTGACTTACCTTCACCCTACATGAGTTTTGAATTCAAACATGGATCTCATTCACCATTATTTCACATCTTCATTCTTGTTGGAAATATTGTCATTGATGTCAAAGGTCTAGCATTGGTGATAAAGGCCCCATAACATTTATTGTCTAAAAGTGTTTTTAATGTTCGTATTTTGGCTAAAATGTGTTGATATTTATTTAATGCATAAAATTCAAAAGAGGGCCCATGGAGAAGTCAAAGACTCACAGGATAAAGACAAAAGAGGAATGGGATGCATTTTCCCATGAAGAGTCATCTTGAGGAATTCCAAGAGTCACCAAGTGAAGATAAAAGAGGGTATGGTACATTTTTGCATGAAGATTCACCTTAAGGAATTAGAAAGGTCAACAAGATAAAGACAAAAGAGGGAAGGAGACATTTACTTACAACGGGTTACCATATGAATTTTTAAATACAAGGATTCGAAGGGTCATACAAGTTTTGTCACCATTTTCCATGAGGATTGAAGGGTCACAAGGGTGAATGCCAAAGGTCATTTGGTAAGCTATAAATAAAGGCTTGGAAATCCATTTGTGATATGCAATAGAGTGCATGGTTTGTAATTATTTTATATAATAAAAGAGGAGAGGATATAAAGAGATATTGTAGAGTTCTATCATTTGTTGAGAAAGCAACATTGAGAGATAGTTGTGTTTTATACACAAGAGGAGTTGTTGCTCATGTGGGTTGGTGCTCACAAATATTTGTAAGGGGTTGGTGCTCGTATGGGTTGGTGCTCAAAAATAGTTTTTATGTTGGTGATCAGAAAAGGGGTTAGTGCTCCTGAAAGTTGGTGCTTGAAAACTTTATAATTTGAGTTGGTGCTCTTTCATATACTTGAGATTCTTCTCCATGGTTTTTTCCACTTTGGGTTTCCACATAAAAATCTAGTCTCTCTCTCTCTCTCTCTCTCTCTCTCTCTCTCATGTGGTGCATATTATTTTATTTTTATTTCATATATTAAATGTATGGTTAAGTGGAGCAATCAAGTAAAATATTTATAAGATATATGATATACTTATTCACCCCTCCTCTCAGTATATCTTGTGCTTAACAATTGGTATCACAGCATGTTCCTTTGGAAAGAGTTTTATAGCTTGAAGGTAGATCAGGAAAAGCATGATGGCTAGATCACATGAAGGTTTTTATACAAATAAGGCACCTTTGTTTGATGGGATAAATTATGATTTTTAGAGAATAAGGATGAGAACTTATTTTATGTCTCTTGGATTTGACATTTGGCAAGAAGTTGTAGAGGAATATGAAGAGCCATAGACACTTGTGATTACTCTGAAAAAAATAAGGCAAGTGAAAATAATGATAAAGCTTTAAATGATATTTTATGTGGTTTATGTGAATCAAAATTTGTTAAAGTTATGCAATGTAAATTTTATCATGAGACTTGGGTAAAGCTTGAAAATATTTACAAAGGTGATGGAAAGGTTCAACAAGCTAAGCTCCAAACTTTCAAAAGATAATTTTAGAGTTTTAACATGAAAGAGGAAGAAAATATAGTGAATTATCTTTTATGGGTTGATAAAATAATTAATCATATTCAAGGCCTTGGAGAAAAGTTAGAAGAATTAGTGGTGAGGCAAAAGGTTTTGAGATCTCTAACAATGAGATATGATGCAAAGGTTTTGGCAATCGAGGAGATGAAGGATCTATCCAAGCTAAAGATGGATGAACTACATGGTATTCTTATGGCATATGAGATGTAGACTGACAATATAAACCATCAAAAAGGGAAATTGCTTTCAAGACATCAAAGAAAGACAAGACTATGATTCAAGAATCAAGTGATAGCTCTAGTGATGATGAAGATCACAACGGAACTCTATTCATCCATAAGCTAAAAAAGGGCATGGGTAAATATCAAGGAAAATTACCTTTTAAATGTTTTAATTGTGGAAAGATTGGATATTTTATAGCTAAGTGCCCAGATAAGAGTAATGGTGACAATGAAGAAGGAAGATATACATACAAGAATAATTTCAAAGGAAAATTCAAGGGATTCAAAAATAAGAGTTTATACTCTAAATATCATAGCTCAACTGAAGAAAGTGGAGTTAGTGATTTAGATGAAGAAGAGATTCTATTCATGACCATACATGAAGATGCCTCTATAAGCAAAAGTAAAGATGATCAAGAAGAAGAACAAGATGAAGCTAAGGTGAATTTGGAAGAACTCATTTGTGTCTTAGAAGAATTAAAAGATCTTGAAAAGAAGAATCAAAGATTGAAGTGCCAAATCAAGAAAAATGAAAAGGAGTCAAAAGAAATAATTGAAGATCTATAGACACACATTAAAGAAGCCAAAAATACTGAAGAAGATCTAACAATTTAATTACAAAAATTAAGTGAAGAATGTGAAAGGTAGTATGTTGTTGAAATTACCTCTTTAAAAGCAGCTCTTCAGAAAATAAATAAAGTATTCAATGATAGAGCAGCCAATGATTCAAAATTTGAGAATAACACTAATATGTTGAATAAGATATTAGAAAGTCAAAGATCAATGTCAGATAAGATAGGTATCAAATTTAAAAAAGAGAAAGGGGAGGCCACTACTTTCACAGACAAGGTTAACACAAAAAAAGGAAAGAGTTATGCTAAATCTATTACAAAAGAGGAAATGAAAAAGGAAGATTTTAAGAATGTAGAGGACATCTTAAACAAAGAAGGTTGGAAGGAGTAGAGCTACAAAAGGTAATCAGGTTAGAGATACACAATCAAGTTCTATTTTTATGGTTACTATTTTTATTGTAATAGATATGGTTATAAGAAAATAAAATGTCAGAAAAGGGCTAAAAATTTTAGAAACGATGAGAAGGAAACTCATGTAAAGTCAAGTAGAAGCCACAACTCTTTGCTCCTCTATTTAATGAAGAGGCCATAATATGTTACAAGTGAAATAACTTCAGCTTGATAAGTAATTTATAGATAGGCAATAAGCCTATACCAATTTTTTTATTTATAGGTGACTCTTTGGGTACTTTGTCAACCCACCAACATGAAAAAAATATAACTTCATAGGAAATATTCGAATTTGAATTTTGATAGTTTTTGACTCAGACTTAGAAAGTATCATTAGATGATATGTTTTGAATATGATGTTACCATCTAAGAGACATGAATATTGATTTGATGATATGGATGCGTTTGAATAAGATAGATGGTTAGTTTTAAATAGTATATAGGGTTTATTATAGGTGATTGAGAGTAAGATATGAATGTTAAAACTTATAGTGGCCTCCCCTTAAGGGGAGGCCAGGTATTAGATTTGAAAAAGAGAAAGAGGTAGTGGTTATGTATAGAAAAATATTGACAACTCAAACTTCTTTATAGACACATTTTATCTTATTCTTACCTTTTTCCACATTTCAAGTCTTACCACCACCTTTAAATCACTATAACATCCTCTTTAAGCTATAGTTTAGGATTACTTAGGTTTTAGGTTGCATGTAAAATTGTAGACACCTGAGTAGAGTAAAAATTCTCTTCCAATCATGGCATGCACTTTTAAAATACTATGCATGGTTTTTTAAGGGAATTAATAAGATTTAAACATATTATACAACCATTTGTGTCTCATTTAATTAATATTATTTGTGTTTTATTTATCATTTCATGGTGACTGTGCATGCTAATTGAACTACATGATTTGTAATGAGACAAAATGCCAACCCAATTTTCTTGAAAAGATTCCAAAACTTAGTGAAGGGTTATACATACTATTTAAGCCCCATAGGACTTCTTCCAATCATTAGAGACTCATAATAATACATATATTCATTACCTTTACTCAACTCTATCTTTGACTGAGGGAGAACAACACTATCATCTACAAATACTATGGGATTTATACGAACACCTTTCCCTTTTAGACCTTTCCCTGAATTTTAATCTTAAGCATAGATTTTTAAGGGGATATAAAACCTATTATTCATATCTCGGTTTAATTAATTTTTTCACCTTATACTTTTGAATCTTAATTTGCTCAAACTTAGATTAAACTTTGTATAAACACAAACTTCTACCTAGTCAAGGTTTCTAAAGAAACATCTTCAAATTGTTCATAAACTCTATACAAATGAAACCTTTATAAAATGTGAATCTTACTAAAAATCATGATAAAAACTTCAATAATGATTCTTCTCCAATAATTTCTCACCTATTATGTCAACCTATGTAAACACACAGAATACCATCCCTACACAGGGTATAGAAATTGTCTCTTCTCATCTATACAATAAAATAACTTTTTAAGCTATAGGGAACTTTGGGAATATAAATGAAATCAACTTTCCAACATATAAAAAACACAAAGAATTTTTTACTAGTCCCATTTCATCATTGATAATGCACACTGTCAACTCTATTTACATATATTTAACAAAATGCAGATACTGTAATTGATCAAAATTTGTCTTTATTGATTTAATTAGGTTTTATTTTTATATTCTCTCTACATATACAACACATTATCCAACTTATAGACTCTCTACCTTAAATTAATGTTGAAAACATACACTTACCTATTATAAAAGACTGCAAAAATTAGTTATAACTAAGTCTTTAACTTATTTTGGTATGTTGGAGAATAAAGAAACTACCTAACCCACTCAATAAGGTGACTCATCATGTGAGTCTAGTGGGGATTAAAACATTATTAACTCTTTAGTAGAACCTAACCATCCAAAATTCAACATTGCGACATCTTAGACTACTCAAGAACACTTAAATATGACAAATTGACAAATCTATACATTGATGTGATGATGCTCCTACATCATACTACCGAGGAGTGAGAAAAAAATTTCCCATGAAAATTATAAATGATTTTGAATTTGAAATCCTTTGCAGTATCCTTCTCTAAGTGTACATCCACCTAGGTTCCAAGGCCTATTGGAGATAATTAATCCTTTATAAATCTTTCTTATGTTGGATTCTCTTTGCTTCAATTTTTTCCTATTCTTCTTCTTAATTTGCTTCTTCAATCTATTCATAGGTAACTAATACTTATTTATTGTATTCCAATAACTTGCACATGGAATAAACATGTCAATAAAAATAACTTGCTTCTTACTCTCTTGGAGTTCCTCTTTTTATTTGGCTTCCATCCTTTCTTCTTATTGGTTCAAGATTATTTGTAATGCAAACTCAGCAATCATGATGTTATTTTTGTCTCCTATGAGACTTATATCATTAGATTTTCCCATTATTTTCTGCCATGGCTTCTCTTCCTCTATTGTATACTCATCTTCAACACCTTTATCTTCCATTTATGTCAAAAAAGACACCTCAACCTAATGCCTTGTAAACTCTTCAATAAATTCAACTTGTGCTTCTTCTTCACACTCTACTACTACTACTACCTCATATGTTCCCAACACTACATTTGGTATTATTTTACCATCCATTCCTTTAGTTATAACATTCATTAGTTACAAATTACTCTCATATAAATCATATTTCTAAATGTTCAAATCATAATACTCATCAAAAATAACATTAAAATGTATACCTTGTAACTTTTGGTTCTCCTCCATTCTTTCTTGACTACAATCTTCTCTCTTGAATTTTTTACATAACAATTTCTTTTGCCTTCTCTACTCTCTCTTTTATTGCATTCTTATTTTCTTCACCTATTGCTTGATTGGCCACTTGAGTGGATTCTTCCTCATTAACCACCCAAGATGTGGGTTCAGAATCTCTCTCAGATTCTCTATTTTGGTTATCATCTCATCTATTTTCTAATTCATCTCACTTATCTCTTTCTCCATCTCAATTATCTTGGTGTCTTCTTTATGGTGGCTTTTCTCAGCCTTACCCTTTTTCCTCTTTTCTCTCTCTTTCATCATCTCAATTAAGATGCATATCAATTATTTGGCCTCATCTAAACCTATACCTCTTTTTGAAAATCCTTATTTTACTTGACACATCATGAACTCACTTGGGTCTTCTCTTGTCCTACCTATAGGACTCTCTCAAGCTCCCCTATGAGCTTCTTTCTCCTTGGATCTCTTATCGACTCTCTTTTCTATAATCCTTCTTGGATAAGGGATTTACCACCTCTCAATTTATTTCACTTATTAATTCCTCTCCATTCACATATACCTACAACCTCTTCACCTTATTCCTACATTCTCATTAGCCACATCATACATCTTCTCAAACCAATATTAAACATGCATCTAACAAAATCTTCTTACATATGAAATCAATAATCTCAAAACCAAAACATACCTTGCCATAAAATATTTATACTCTAATACCAAATGATGTATATGCATGGGGAGAAGACACATAATTTTCATCTCAAACTTTTGGTCCCGTTAAAGGCCTCATCCAATGTTATAATTTGGCTTAAATCTTCTTGTCTAATCAAGCTATTCATTTGACCTTATTTTAGCTTAAAAATTATTTCTTGATAATTATTATTTTTACCTTTATTAACCCCTCCTTAATTATATTTACTTCTATCCATACTGTCAAATCCACTCTTTATCTCTTTGAATTCATCTCATGCACAAACTTGCTTCATATGCTTGCACTAGCTTCTTGTTAGCCTATACACTTACGCTTCAAAACCCAAATCTTGATCTATATTTGAAGACACCAAATTAAATTTATAAATGGTCTTTTAAAATATTTTTATACCTATTCCATCTCTTTATAAGTCCTCAAATTGATCCTATCCTTCAATTCCCTTGCTTGAGGCTCATAAAGTCTTCACAAGGCTTGTAGCCCTTTCTTGAGGTTTTCTATTGGTTCATCAAATCTTGGAACTCTTTAAAATAAATAATCATATTTATAGACTCCCTCTATCCCCTTTGAGGTTTGTACGAAATTTCATGACTTGTCTCTCCTTCTAACTAACACTTTTTTTGCAAAAATACCCTTCTTATAAGGCCTAATTAGGTTTATGCCAAACCATTGTGGTCAAATCCATACTTATCCATACAACACAAAACCAAAAACAATTTAATTAGTTATATAACCTATAATTATTCAATATTCCAAAATTTCAACAAGTTTGGATGGTTTAATCTCTTTAAATCAACAAACCCCTTAAATTAGGGTTTCTTATCCCCTAAATAGGCCGAGAACCTAATAAATTGAATATATTTTGTTTTATAGGGTTTAAAAGACCCAAACCACTTGAATTAAGTATATATTATCTCTTATAAAATCTCTCAACTGGTGAGACACCTTAATTTACTCCTTTTTATGCTTAAGACTACAAAACTTAGAGGTTTGTATTCACTTTCTTTGATTGTGTTAGGGTTTTAGCTAACAATATCTACTTGAAGGAGTTTCCTTGGTTTCATGAAGGTTGTATTTCATTCACTTCATATGTATTAACATGAAAAATAATTCCCAATACCTATTCATTCTCTTATTTATATATCAACAATTCTTTGCACTGACTACATATCCTAAAACTTGTATCAACTACACAAGTAGAGTTTATTAGTGTAAGATTTGATCTTTAAGAAACAAAGTATTATATATTTATTATCAAATGTGTTCTACAAAAAATGGTCTTGTCAATAAACCAATATACTTCCTCAAACATTATATTTTTCAAATCACGTAATCTCTCAACTCAAATATAATCTTGCTTACCTCTCTAAAATAATTGATCCTTACATACCCTGAATGGCCAACACTGTGAATAGGGGTGTAGAACAAATTGCTCTTTCTAATTTTTATTGTTTGAAATTTTCATATATAAATTTAAGGACCTATAAGGTTATTTAAAAATTCAAATATCATACATAAAAAATAATCTCCTTACTCTCAAACAAATGTTCAAATCTTTCCTTCTTGACTGTGCTCTACAATCCTTCTTAACTTGCAGTTTACACACCAATATGAATACAACCATGGCCTTAAGGATTATTCATTATAACAATAAATTTGTTCAATCATACATAATTAAAGGATAATACATATATCAAATCATTTTTATTTATTCAAAACCTCATTCTCTATTACAATACAATCCTTCCATAGACTTGAATCCATCTTGAGGAGTTTTGGTTTCCATTCACAATTTTAGGCTTTCTCTCCTCTCACTCTCTTGGATATCTCTCTCCTCTCCTCACACCATCTCCTTTGTTTTAACTACTATGCATGGTAATTCATCACATAACTCCTATTATCTATCTCTCTATATTGTTACTCATTTGGAAACATATCTCTTCTCATGCCTCTTTGGGTTTCTCTCTCTTTCTTATTCTCATTCTTAAAGACACCTTTCTTGTGCCTTCTTCTTCTCACAAGTGACTCTAGTGGCCACTTTACTCTTCTTATCACATTCTAGACTATCCATTGGATTTTAAACTTTCCCTAAATTTCAATCTTAAGCATATATTTTAAAGGGTATATCATACCTCTTACTTGGATCTTAGGTTAATTACTTTTTCCACCTTATACTTATGTATCTTAATTTGCTCAAACTCATATTTAACCTTACATAAACACAAAATTCTGCCTAGTCAAGGTTTTTAAGGAAATATTTTCAAACTCTATACAAATAAAGCCTTTAGAAAATGTGAATATTATTCACCATGATGAAATTATGAAACTCCCTATAGGTTAAGTCATTGGCATAGAGGAATAAAATTATGAGTTTCCAATATAATTTATTGGTGTAGACTATGGGGTCATAGGGACATTGTGTAAATCCATATTTGATTAAGAACATTTATATATTTGTATACCAAGATCAAGAATGATGTTTCAAAATGTATAAGGAGTTATCATTACTTATAAACCTAGGAGTTAGGACATGTAGATTTCTTCCTACAAGTCTCCGTGAAGGAAGGCACTTTTGATGTCTATTTGATGGACTTCCAATCCCTATGTTTCAGCGAATGATATTATTATCTTGACAAAAATAATCTTGTAAACTAGATCAAAGTTTTCATGGTAATTAACTCCTTGTGAAAAATATTTTTCTTCAAGTCAAGATTTGTATTAGGTAATGGACTCATATATTTCATGCTTAGTGTGGTACACCCACTTTCACCTCATTAGTTTTATTCATTTCATAAGTGGAACCAAGACCCAATTTTTTTCCTTCTTTAGATAAATAATTTCTTCTTTCATAGCCATCTACCATTTAAGATGATTATAAGCTTGATGAGAAGTATTTGGACCCTATGTCACTACTAAATGTATAAAACCATAGGGATGTCATGATTAAGTGTGATTATTTTATATCTTGGATCACATTATAATGCACCAACCTCATGGACCATAATTCAAAACCATTTTTTTATAGGTTGTGTTGGTTATGTAGGTGCATTCTAAATGGCTTTTAGTACTGGTGGTGGAAGTGTTAGTTATCCCCCATTTAGTTCATCATCTAAAATATATAAAAATATTAGAATGGGATTCATTTAAACTATATTTTTATTTATAAGAGACCTCATAATTTATGTCCAACTTGACAAAAAGTAATGGAGGATGAGGAGTAGGATATGTTATCGTGAAATCTAAAGATTTTACATCAAATAACACATCCCATTGGTAAATAATTTTAGTGGTGCCTAGAAAAATAAGAATACACACATTTACATATTCATGGTATCTAAAAAATTATACAGTCACAACCCTTAATTTCCAATGCTTTACACTTTTCATCTAGAATATGTGCCTATGCATTACATGTAAAAACTCGTCAATCAAAAACATTTGACTGGACACTAGACCATTTTTATTTGGGAGTCATATTTTTCAATATAGAGTGGGGAGTGTAATTATGGATGTAATTTACACACTAAATTTACTCAACCTAATACTATGGAGGAAAGTATTTTTAATGTACCATGTAACTAGACATTTCATTTAGTGCATGGTTTTTGCATTCAACTACACCATTTTGTTGATTTTGAAAAAAATCTTCTACATTATCAATATGAGACTCTAAATTTTTATCTCTAATATGTTTTCAACAAGGGCCTTAAAATTTTTTAAGTTATCAAAGACTTCAATTTTGATTGTTAGAAGATATACCCAATTCTATGATAGAAATCATCAATGAATGTAAGCATGTGTCTATGTTTCTAAATAGAAACATTAGCAAAGGACATAAGATCACTTTGAACCAA
Source organism: Torreya grandis (assembly GCA_037957365.1). Classification (NCBI taxonomy): domain Eukaryota; kingdom Viridiplantae; phylum Streptophyta; class Pinopsida; order Cupressales; family Taxaceae; genus Torreya; species Torreya grandis. The sequence goes on from JARHVA010000487.1 coordinate 4,139,115, forward strand.
TTATAATTTATCACTTATCCTCAAGGATTTAAATTTGAGAAATGGATCCTTTTGTTGGTTTCCAAGTGCACAACTTGGAAAAAAACCATATTTGAAATACACATGTGGCAAACCAAAAAACATGTGGTGCTTACTGAGGTCTTAAAATGAACAATTATTGAGGTGACCAAAATTCTCATTTGAAATTTACTCAAGTCATTAACATGTGAAATAATGTATTTTTAAGGTTGAATGAGCACAAAGTTGTCAAGTTTGTACAAATCTACTAGATGATCAACCTTGATATTGGATACAATAGTGGAAAAGTCTTTGATATTTCTAATGATAATATTGGTAAGTGTAAACTCAAAAAAAATTCACTTCACCTAATTGTGTGATCTGATAGATAGAGATGAGGTTCATAAATTTTTTTGGAACATATATAACCATCCCTTCACCTTAAAAAACTATAGAGATAGATTTTACCATAAAAACATTATTTGTGAAACATTTGTTAAGATTTTAAAACAATGAGCCATCATACACCATATGATGAGAGGATCCTAAATACAGAATCCATTCAGATGAAGGTGTCCCTATTTTTACACAAGGTGTTTCTCCCATCTTAAGAAAAATAAGTTGAATTTTTTTCATCTCCACTTATAAGTATGCCATTTTATTGAAACATTGATGTTCAAGATGCCTTGGTTTCTAATACCAATTAAAACACTCTATGTAAATGTTGTCATTTATTTTCCCTTTGCCTTTATTTTTAGCTGGGGAAGGATTCTATTGATATAAATGATTTCAATTATGCCTGGGCTTTACTTTCCTATTTTTTTGGTAGGTTCCTTGCCTTTTTCAAAGTTGGGTTGTGACATTACATTAGTATCACTAACCACTTATGTTTATTTCTTAGTAACTTTAGGTCAAATTTACCTAATAAAAAATATTTTTTCCTCTTTTCTTTAAATTTTCTCACAAAAATTTTCAAAATTTGGTGTCACATATGTATATCCCATATATTCTCTATGTGTGTAGTATTTTGAATCAAAAACTGAGTAAGGACGACCCAATTTAAACAAAAATGTCATAATGAGTTTTTAATGAGTCTTGGTTTCACCAATCTCAATGAGTAGAATCCCCAAGTGCTTGACTTGAGAGATGAAACCCTAAATATGAGCATAATTGTCTATACTAAGAGTAGTGAGATAATTTTCTAGTTGGTATGACCTCAACTTACTTTACATTCCAAAAAAATCCTCAAAGGTATTCCAAACTTTATAAGGTTACATGATGCCTTAGAAATGAAACTCCAATTCACAGGATACTGACTAACCAAAGATGCCTTTAGCTTCATCAAATTTTTTTTTCCATTTTTTTGTTTGAAAATATATAAAGGTGTGGATTATTCATTTATTTCAATGTTTTAGAGACTCTTATTAATGAGCACATTAGTAATATATTATTTTTAGCTAAAGTAGTTAGAACTTGAGAGGGTTATCTTTTTGTCTGCCATTACTAGCACAATAATTTGAGTGAAAATAACTCAGTTTTTTATTATATGTTAAAAAATATGAAAAAGTGTTTCTATGAAAATACATGTTAAATAACCATATTGATGCAAAAAATCACAATAGTGCAATCAATATATGGGAAAAATGATTTTTCAAAAAACATTTTTTTGGGATTGTAGGAAAAGAATTGTATGTAATTTTTTTCTAAAGTTTTAAATAAAAATTAAAATAATTATCTTGATGAGAAAATCACAATGGTGTAGTTGCTATGACCCACAAAAGTTTTTTGATTCACATGGAAACACTAGTTTGTGGCCTTCCTGCATACATAATTTTTTTTGAGAAACTCTGCTATAACAATGCCATTTGTTTTTCCATTTAAATATTATTTTATAAAAAAATAGAACCCAAAATAAGGATACTAAAACTCAATCTGGATAGGGAATACTGCAACTAAATTTGAATAAAGAATATCATAATAGTTCAAAGTTACCAAATGTAATCACAATTATTTTGGGAAATACTAGGCTGAGGTGTGATTGATCTGTAAGTTATTTGATATATGAATCTATAGTCATAAATATTTAATAGGTGATTGAGTATGTATTTAGCATACCTAGATTGATTAATAAATGTTTTTCTCAAATTTGTGAAATGTGAAGAATAAGGAAAAAATGCAAAAAACCTCAGCCAATCATTTCAAAATACTTCATTATCCGAACTGTCAAATTACGAATCTACTTTGTGAAACTCTCTATGATGATTAAGTCATTGTCATAAAGGAAAAAAATTATATGTTTCCCATATAATTTCTTGGTGTAGACTATGCAGTCATGGGGACTCTGTGTAAAGCTAGATTTGACTAAGAACATTTCTATATATTTTCATACCAAGCTCAAGAATGTTGTTTCAAACCATACAAGGAGTTATCATTACTTATAGACTTGGGAGGTTAGGACATGTATATTTATTCCTAAAATTCTCTAAGTAGGAAGAAAATTTTGATGTCTATTTGATGGAATTTCCATCCCTATGTTGCAACCAAGGATAGTATTATCCTGATGGAAATCATCTTGGAAACTAGAGAAAAGTTTTCATGGTAATAAACACCTTCAACTTGTGAAAAATATTTTGCTACAAGTTAATATTTTTATTAGTTAATGGACCTTTCTACTACATAATTATTGTGGTACATGCACTTTCACCTCACTAGTTTTATTCCTTTCATAATTGGAACCAAGTCCCATTTTTTCCCTTCTTTAGAGAAATAATTTCTTATTTCATAGATGGATACCATTTAGGATGCTTATAATTTTGATGAGAAGTCTTTGGATCCTACGTCATTACCAAATATGCAACACCATATGGATGTTGTGATGAAGTTTCATGCTTATATATCTTGGATCACATTCTAATGTACTAACCTCATGATGATTTATGCAAACCCATATTTTATAGGCCGTGTTAGTTATGTAGGTGTATTCTAAATTGATTTTGGAACTATTAGTAGAGGTTTTACTTGTCTCCCATTTGGTTTAAAAATTAAAATATAAAAAATCTTAGAATGGGAGTCATCTAAACTATATTATTCTTTATAATAGACCTCATAAATTATGTCCAACTCGATAGAAGGTAATGGAGGAGGTGGAGTAGGAGATGTTAATGTGAAAGCTAAGGATTTTTCATCAAATAACACATCCCATTAGTAAATAATTTTAGTGGTGCCTATAATAAGAATAAGAAATGCAATCACATCTTCACAATAGCTAAAAAATGATACATGTATGGACCTTACTTTCCAATGCTTTACACTTTTCATCTAGAATATGTGCCAATGCATTACACATAAAAAATCATAAATCAAACTGACTTGACACTAGACCATTTTTATTTAGGAGTCATATTTTTAAATATGAAGTGGGGATTAAAATTATGGATATAATTTACACACTGAATTTATTCAACTCGATACTATGGAGGCAAGTATTTGGAATGTACCATGCAATTGGATATTTCCTTTAGTGTGTGGTTTTACATTTAGCTACACCATTTTATTTAGTATTAACAAAATATCCTCCATTATTGATTATGAGACACTAAATTTTTATCTTTGATAGGTTTTAAATAAGGGCCTTAAATTTTTTGAAGTTCTTAAAGACTTCACTTTTGATTTTTAGAAAGTAGGCCCAAGTTCTATGGGAGAAATCATCAAAGAAAGTGAGCATGTATCTATTTTTCTAAAAAAAACATTGGGAAAAGACATAAGATCACTTTTAACTAACTATAATTTTTCACTATTCCTCAAGGATTTTACTTTGAGAAATGGATCCTTATATTGGTTTCTAAGTGCACAACCTAGACAAATACCATCTTTGAAATACACTTGTGGAAAACTAAAAACCATATGATGTTTACTGAGGTCTTACAATAAATAATTATTGGTGAAAGTTTACTCAATTCATTAGCATGTGAAATCATGTCTTTTGAAGGTTGAGTGAACACAAATTTTTCAAGTTTATACAACCATGTTGGATGATCAACCTTTCTAGTGGCCACAATAATGGACCAGTCTTTGATATTTATAATGACAACATTGGTAAGTGTAAAATTCAAAAAATGTCAATTCACCTAAATGTGTGATCTAATATATGGAGATGAGGTTCAAAAAAAAATTTGGAACATAGATAATTATCCTTTTTCCATAGAAACTAGAGAGCTAGAGTTTCCCGCAAAAAAATATTTGTGAAACATTGGTTAAGATTTTAAAACATTGAGGCATAACACACCATATGATGAGAGGATCATAAATCTAGAATCAATTTATACAAATGTGTTCCTGTTATTTCACAAGGTGTTGTTACTATCTTATTAAAAATAAGTTGTAATGTTTTCATCTTTGATTCTAAGTATGCCATTTTATTAAAACATTGGTGTTCAACATGCCTTGGTTTCTTATACCAATTCTAAAACTCTTGTTCAACATTGTCATTTAGTTTTCCTTTACATATATTTTTACTTGGGTAAGGATTCTATTGATATAATTTATTTCTTTTAGGTTTGGGATTTGCTTTCACATTCTTCTTGTAGGGTCCTTGCCTTTGCTAAATTTGGGTTGTGACATTGCATTAGTATCACTAACCACTAATGCTTATTTATTAGTAACTTTAGGTCATATTCACCTAATAAAAAATAGTTTTCCTTTTTTATTTGAATTTTCTCACAAAAAATTACAAAAGTTGGTGTGACATATTCATATCCCATTTATTATTGATTTGTGCAGTAGTTTGAAGAAAAAACTGAGTAAGGATGACCCACATTAAAAAAAATAGTCATAATGAGTTTTTGATTAGTCTTAGTTTTGTTGTCACTTGGATTTTCACCCCTTGAGGAGATGTCTCAACTCTCTTCATCCAAGTAGTACAATGGAAACATCTCACTTGTTTTGGGTAATCAATTTGGTGAGATGAATCTCTAGAAGGGCTAGTTACCTTGATGCACTCTTTGAAAGCACTCTCTTACTTATCAACTTTGCATGAAAAGGGTCAAGAAGACAAACTTAAAAAGCTAAAATTTGATGCACCAATATTTAATTTCCTCTTATTGACTAAAATTATACTACTTAGATCAAATCAAATCTTCTTTCACGAAAAACTCACAACTCAAGACAGATTGTTACATCAATGTTTCATATGCTAGGTTCAAGATGTATATTTATGTATAGGAGGGATGATTAATGATCCTTTGTAGAATAAAATAATATACCACTTATAAATATTTCATACACTAAGAAATAACACTAACAAATACCTGCAATAATTAGTCTTTTACATACTTGGTGGGCAATCAAAGACAACATGCTAAAAAAGACTATCTTTTACTAGACAAGATCAAAAAGATTTGGAACCAAACTTAATTATGCATAATGTAATTAGGAAAATTATCTTTTTTTTGATTCAGGAGTCATTCAAATACAAAATTGGCTAGGGTTTCACCATTAACCAATGAAGGCTGCTCAAAAGAGCCAAAAAAAGTCACTACTTATAGCATTTGGAAAACGGGCAAGACAAGGGAAGTCCAAAGGTCACTTGGACACTTGTAAATTTGATAAAAGAGGTTAAATATGCATGATAAATAGATGTGAAATTTACCATGAAAGGTCAATAAGTACAAGTATCCAAACAAGGCTGAAACTCTTGAAAAGTGGTATGAAATTTCTTGTGTTGGCTCAAAAAACTACCTTCATGATTTATCCCTGTTTGAACGTCCCAAAAATAACTAAGGGTATTTATTATGATTGGAATTAGAGGGAAGGATTTCATACATGCCTTTCCATGCATTGGTTGTAGTCCTGGTCATCTATAAACTTCTAAAAATGAACCATCACCATCTGGAGTCTACGAAAACTCCTCTTCCACACACCTTGCACACTTGGCTTCCAAAAAGCATCAATTTTCCATTAAAATTCATAAAACAAATTTTATGACACTTTTCAAGTCCTTCTATGGCCTTAGAGTCATTAGGCAGACCTTAAAAGGACATACATTTAAAGTTTACACACTTCTCACCATTATGTTCACTATGTCAGTTTTGATTGGATGAGATGAGAGATATTATTTGAATACTTAATATTTTTTAAAAGGAATTAAATTAATATAGTGAGTTATTAAAATTCTATATCTTCCTCCCAAACTTTATTTCATCTCTTGAATGTTCCTAGAACTTGAACAATGCACAAAACTATCAAAAATACCCTATTTTGCACTCCATCCGTATAGTTACATACAAATAATCCTAATAAGGAGTATCCTAAGAGAGTATTATACAACATCTAATCATCATTGTAGACAAAATATTCTATTAGATTAGCTTTCCTACTTCATTTCCTTTATCAAGTTTTGACTAAGGGTTTGCAAGGGTTTTAGGTAGTTTACACTCTTAAGCTTTGTTCATAAAAACTTGACATTTAATTTGTATAAAAATATCATTAGAGTAGATTATAGGACCAATTTTAACCCCTATAAAATTCCATAAACTCCATTCAAAGCTTCATGAAATATGTGAGCATTTGAAATCACCTTATCGAGCTTATTCTCATAATTTCTGCATGCTTGGACTGTCTTTGAACTAAAATTAGATTTATTATGGGTTTATCTACATACCACAAGATAATACATGTATAAATTCATCCCATTAATATTTTAAAACTATCTAGAACACTCACTAGGAGTTATAAGTGAAGTTGGACCCCTAATTGGCTCTAGGTCACTTCAAGGCCTAAAATGCTTAGTAGGCACCTTGCTAGTTTTGGCTATTTAGAATGATCTATGATGGTTGGGATGGTGTCTCAAGATTTTTAATAACTCATTAAATCTCACAAAGTCATCACACAACTTTCCAAGCACTTTTTTTCATTTCTTCCTCTTATTCACCAATTAGGCCTAATTGGAGCTTGTCTAGTTAGACTATGTGCAAGAGTGTTTTGCTCATTTTGAGAGGTTTGAGATTTAGTTAGTGTTTCTTAGCACCTATTAAATTTTTATATACATAAAAATATTCTCCTTGAGATTCCCATAGCTTTTTATCAAGTTTCTCACCCTCCTTGGCTTCATTTGCTTATTTTGCCAAAACCCTAAATTTTTTTAACTAGCTAACCTTTGAGATAAAACAATGAGATATATCCATCCATTTAAATGAAAATTTAAGGTTTTATTAGTTTTTTAAGGTCATAATGAAGATTTATACCAAATGGATAAGTTATATTCATCCATTTAGGTACCTAACCAACTCAATTTGTCCAAAAAAGGCCTCTAAAAGGACTATTTTCTTGCATTTTTCACATCCAACTAAGAATGACCTCTCAAGGATTACTCCAATATTATTAGGTTTCTTTAACATGTTATACACTCTCAATTCATGCTAAATTATCTTTACATTCATCAAAAAATTCTCTTCTTCCTTAGATTCCTCATTCTTACCCATTGAGCAAAGAGTTCTTTAGTGCAACTGTACAGATTGGTACTTTTGGGATAATAGGAAGAGTAGATGGTCAAATTGAAATGAGGCTTGGAGATTTTTAAAAAAATTTATTAATAAATAATTAACCATTTCAATTTTTTATCAAAAATTATTTCTCCTCCTAAGCATATTCATCTCTTTACCTTCATCAAGACTACACACATAGTTGTAGGTGCATATAAGGCCTTAAGAGGTCTATGTAAACTTATATTACACAGTCAAAAGTTCATAGAAGTCATCATGATATTAGTGGAGGTGTTTATATGTTCATCTCATCATTTCAAATTTAATTTTACCCTTTATATGAAATTTTATTTCACGAAACTGAGTTCTCCCTCTTCTGACTGTGATACCCTAGTCTTTGATTCCTATAGGTGTATATTTACTTAATTGGACTTTGGATATGATATTTTAAGACCCTCCTTGAATTTTTAAAGCCATATAGAATCTAATAATACTTGTATTCACATTATATTCCCTAAAACACCACTAAGACACCCTATTTAGGTCACTATTTCCATACTCAATGGTAGATGTTCATTTTCCTATAGAGGGACACCTTTAGGTGTCCATGAAGCTTGAAATACCATACATCAACATAATACCAATGACCTATTGACAAAATTTGACTTTTAGTCAAATTATGTCAACCCATACATATTTAAACTTTTTAAAAAGTTCTTATATGTCAAATAGGGTCTCATGTGTGTCTAAACTTTTCACCTATCCTTGCTCTAGCCTTGGTTTAAGCCTAGCTTCCTTGTACTTGCCTAGTCAACCCAAGTCAACTTTGGTCAACTCTTGTAAAAAATGGTCAAAGGCTCAAATTATTCTACAAATTTCCTAATATGGTCATTTAGGTGTTCCTAAGTCATAAATTTTTCCTTTAACATGTTTCATATGCAAAAAATGCCATTTGGTCACATTTTTGGTTCATTAAATGACTTGTATAGACTTATCAAGGGAGAAATTTTTCACCAAGGAAGATTTAAATGTGGATGAGGTCATAACATGTCAAGAACTGATCAAAGATAGAAAATTAGTTTCATGCATAAAAATATGAAAAACTCCCTAAAAATAGGTTCTTAATGGCACTTGTACGGACTTAGTAAGTGCATCTTCAGGTGAAAATGTGGGAAAAGTGTCTCTTGAGTTCATTAAAGTCTTCACCATGCTTGGTGTGCAAAGAAAAGTTTAGAAAGATCAAATTTTACTTCTACTCCTTTCTTACCTTCATAAACCAAGAAAGGTCAATTTCAAATGCTTGGTATAGTCCATATAGGTGGAATTGGGAGAAGTGATCTTGGGGTTTGAGAGGAGTCTTAGTCAAATTCATTTTCATGGAAACAAGTTTTAGTTTCATGGATCCTCCTTTATGAACCATTACTAAGAATCCATGTATCTTTTTATGCACTCCCATCCATGAGGGGTCCTTGTTTGAGCTTATTTTAGAATATTATGCTTTGTTTTGACAAGCGGGGATGTTTTATGTGATTTTAAAGGCCTATCCATAGGTTTTTTCATTATCTTCTTCGTTTTAGAGGTTTCATGAACTTAATAAGCCTCTTCTAGGCTTGTTAGTACTTGCAGATGGTTCCCTTCTTCATAATGGATTTCACATTGAAAGAATGATGTTAAAACTTATTTCAAGGAGATACTAATAGAAATGATGCATTTAAAGATCTTTGACAATGAGTTTGAACTATGTATGAGGACCTTTATTTACCTTGTTTCTCTACTTCATGTTCACTACCATACATACAACTAGTATACACCTACAGGTGTCATTTGCAAAGCTTCAGAGGTGTTGTATAGAGATATGGTTGATAATTCTAGGTCTTCATGAAGAGTGTGAGGTTGTATGTTAGCATCTAATCATGTTTAAGACCCCTTGGTAGCTCACTTGGTGTTGAGAAACCTTGACAAATAAAAGAGTCTAAGTTTTGGGAACTTTTCCCTGAGTTGAGAATATAGAGAGCTTTACCCTTTTGGGATTTGATTTGGAAATCCAAGAGTGGGTTTGGGAAAGGTTAATTGTGAGGTTTTGATAGTCCTACAAAGGGGCTATCCACTTTTAAGAGAAGAGGAATGGAATATTAAAGGAACCTAGTGTTTGAGGTTCTAAGTCATTCTTTTACACACTGAAATTGTTCAATGTCATCTATAGGTTTCCAAGCCTAGGAGACCCCTAAGACCAAAAGTACAACTATAAAGGTCTAAAACATACACTAGATAACTCTTGTGGGTGAAAATAATACCATAGTTCCAAGGAAGATAAGTAAAATATGAAATTCAATTTTGAGACTACACACTAGCCTACAGATAACCTACAAGTCTCCTTTTCTATACAATTGGCACATATAGTTGTATGAAGATGAAAGGTCTCTTGGAATAACAACTAAAGGGCTAGTTTTGAAATCATATGTTGAGAAAGAGGAATAAGGTGACACAATGGTACCTCTTGAGCATGGGAAAATGTAGAATCAATGGTTTCAAACCTAATCCACATACCTTATCCATACACAAGCCTTAGAATGTGTGCCTACAACCAACATAAGCTCAAGCTTGAAAAAGGTGACCTTTTTCATTGAAATACATGAATGTTTTGAGATTTTTGGTGTTTTTAAATTATGAAAATATTCTTCAAGGGTTTCAAGGAATAGGTGATGACCTTCATAGCTTATCCACACCTACAAATACACCTATAGTCAATTGTAACTATAGACAAATCTTAAATGAAGCATGACATTTAAGTGCCATATTGCATGAGCTTAAAATGGAAAATGGATCTAATCACTAATAAACCACCATAGAGAATTAAATAAGGTTTAAAAAGATGTTTTCAAGTCTTATTTTAAACATCATAACCTACAGGCAGGCTCAAAAGGGGAAAAATGTCTTAGTCAACTAAGACAAAGTAGATAATGAGCTATTTTTGATGTTTTAGTGATGTTCTAGGGGCATTCATGTGAGTATAAGTGAAATATACACTTGGTGATATCAATGTGAGTATATTAGTATCCTATAATATTAAATCTAATCCCAACCACTAAAATTAATCTATAGGTTAGGAAATAGGGGTTGTCACAGTCTAGACAGTTTATAGAACTAGTTTTGTGTTTTCAAGAGCATAGAGGTGGTTTGAGAGGTCAGGGTGTTAGAGAGAGATTGGAGGAACTCTATGTGGTAATATAAACATATATATGTCCTTTATATGATCATATGGAAAGGCAAGGGTCCCCAAACATGCAAAACTCAATCAACTTACTAAAAGATCCACACAGTCTGCCCTAAGAAGCTTAGTCTTGGTTTTTGAGGGTTTTAAAGGGTCAAATGGATAATTTAGAAGATAAATTTTGGTAGGGATAATACATAAAACTTTAATAAATGCCTCAAAGGCTTATTTTTTATAATAGGATAGGGAAACATGCCTCTAGTCTATCTTAGAGGTAGAGCACTTTCCCCTTGTATAAAACCTTGCAAGTTTTGGAATTGAAGATGGAGGATGATCCAGAAGGTGTAGAGACCATTAAATAAGGTTTGAGAAGTTTAAATAAATATAAAAAAACATGAATGATCTTGCATAGAAACCAAGTAGGATTATCTGAGTAACAAGATTTATAGGCAAACATAGTGAGCAAGGAATAAGCCTAGCCCCAAATGAGAAATCACTTTTAGTTTTAGCCTTTGAAGAGAATTATAATGATTTGGATCATGTTAATGGAGGTAAAATGTATGTTTTTAAGCCATTTTAAAGGTATGGAAGGTCAATAAAGGGGTCTTAACTACAAAGTCTGTAAGTAGGCCTAATCTAGGCGTAGTATCTAGAGAGGAATCCCATCATTTTTAAGGCTACATGACCACTAAAACTTGTTGAAATATGTTTTTGGGATTATAATAGATATTTTTAAGCCATTTATATGTGGGGGAGGTCTCCAAGAATCCATTTTTGGCTTAAAGTACACATAGGCCTATGTAAATTATTAAAAGGACATGAATGGCCTTCTTAGAACACTCAAAACTTCCATGGGGATTTACATGGAGACTCAAGGTGTTTAGCAGTATTATAGAGGTTATTAAAGAAGAATTAAATTTAATTATTTTAGTATTTAAATGTGTGTTCTTTATGAATAAATGTTAATACTTGAAACTGCCAGAAACCCTCATAAACCCTCTCTAAAGACCCAATTGGGAAGATGAAGAAAATGGAGCATCCAAATGGGGTAAAGTGACAATGAAATATAATTTAAGATATAGAGGACTCTATAGGGACCCACCCCATGTGTCTAAGGTGTACCCTACCCATATGGATGGTTTATAATAAGGATTTTCTTGACAAATTTGTATGTTTTGTAGGTATGGAGAGGTTTCAAAAGATACAATCACCTTTATGAGAAATATTAGGACTTGTTACAAGTCCCCATGCTCATATATTAAGCTATCTAGTCTCCTAAGTGTGTTTGTTATCTTCTTCATCTTAGCTAGTCTAGTGGGTAGATAGTGAACACTTAGTGATAATGATGAAAACTCCAATTGGGAAACCTATTGAGGCTTGATTCATGAACTTGATGACTTAAACACTCTTTATAGGTGTAATTAATCCTTGTGCATGTATCAAATTGTATAATTGGAAGGATTTTGAATTCCAAGTGTGAGAGGTGCATGAGAATGAGTCATTTGTAACTATTGGAGATGATTGCTCATGGATATAATAATGTGGATGATTAGGGACCATTCCAATGCATTTAATTGATTATAATTAATCCCTCCCCCTTAGATAAATAATTTTACTTGAACCTACTCAGTGATGAGGTAGTTTTGTGAAGGCAAATCATGATGGTAGTTTCATGTGTAAGAAAAAGAACATTTATGCCATATATGGAGAAGTTTGATGATTTGAGAGATATTTGTCCATATTTTCCTTATAAGAACTATCTCATTCTTGATTTCATGCTATTGTAACTCATTCTCCTCTCTTGAAAAGTGTCTTAGTGACTCTTGAGCTCCCCCTTCTCTCTCTCCTCTCACAATTGCTATATATTCTAGCCTTTTTGGATTTTATAGACATCTCTCCACACGAGTATGGTGAAAACTTGCTCAATTTTTGCCTTAAACTAATAAATAATGTTTTTTTACCTCATACATGACTCCATGAAGTTCATGCTATGGTTTTTGGTCTTGTACAAGTATATTTTGCTTACCTCGACATGTTATCCTTCCTAGTACCTTGTGTAGTTTGAAAGCTCTCTTTTATAGGTTAGCAAGAAGTGTCTAATGTGGATTGTAGGTATAGAGAGTAGCTTATTAATTAGTGTTTCTATAAGGCCTATTGTATAATTCCTCCTAACCTCAGCTCTCTTCAAGACCCCATGCTTGAAACATTGATGTAGAAGAGGAGTGTTCAATTGGATAAAGTGTATGTGTAGGCTTCTCTTTGGTTCTAAGTGTATTATAAGTGGTGTGAGTAGACCATATATTTGGTGTATTACCTCCCCTATATTAGATTTTTTTTTAGTTATCCTTTTCCCTTTTCACCCCCAAAATTTAGAATTAGGTTTGATCTATAGTGGTACATCAAGGGAACTAGCCCTAATCTAGAGATCCACCTCAAAGTTGGGTCACCCACAGCCCTGAGGTGGTTCCATTGTGCCACTTGAATGAGGAGAGACTTGTCATCTCCTCAAGGGGTGAAAGTTCAAGTGACAACATGACCTTCATGATATTTTGTATACCATTCAATAAATAGGACCATGACAACATGAGAGTGTGTTTTGTTTGCTCTTTAGGATATTAAAGGTCATTCAAAACTCAAAACTTATATATATGAATGTAAGATTTTAGTGCTTTTAAAGGCATCTTTGAGGCCTTTAAATTCTATCTTATACTCATGTTATGACCTCCATATTTGGCATGGTTCTTCTCCATTATATAGGCTACAAGGTTTACCTATTTAGATGTTTCGAAAGTCATTGAGGCCATGTTATATGATATTCATAACATGCCCCTGGACCTTTGTTTTCACCTTTTTGGGAAAGTTTCCCTGAACTCAGTCATCTTGTGCTTAAAGGTAGTTACACCTTATATTACCCATTTAATGTTTCAAATAGGTATAATTTTGTATTTCTCACGTGTTAAGATTTGAAAAAGGACCTTATCATGCTCCAAAATCCCCATTAAAATACCTTCATAGCTTTGAGGTATCACCTATAGGTGGACATTTTTATACACAGGTAGTGAACATGAAAATTTTGGTAGAATGTAAGATGGAAAGGTTTGTGATAACTTCTATGATTTCACCAAATGTCTCAATACATTATTGGTAATATTAAAATATTGAAACACCTATCCAACTTTCCACCTCTCAACATGATGTCATCTATGAGGCTATTGTAGGTGTGTATGGACTGTATGCAAGTAGTGAGTATGGAATATAGTAAGATGTGTGGATGAATGGTCCCATGAACAACTAAAAATCATTGTAAATACTTAAAATTCATAATTTTCATAAATTATATCTTAATACAGTCTCCATAACACTATTCCATTTTTGAAAACCTTTAGCAAACATCTAGAATAGAGCATATAGGTATAGCTAGTGACTATTTGGTGTGATGAATGATATTATAACCAGTATTACACTTCCCCAAACATCCAAATTAAATATCCTCAATTATTGATGACTTTAATAAGTTAATATATACTCACTAAAACTCCATGGATATGGTAAATAGGCTTTCTACATGTGACTACAAGTGAAAGTGAGTGAGGAATTGACTTATGAGGATAATAAGAATGAACGTTCACCAAAACATGGTGTGATGAAATCAAACATGAAGGGATATGAAATTTAGCATTGATAAATGTGAAATACCATCTTATATTTGTTAGGTGAATATTTTGTCAGCCAGGTAACTGGTGACCAAAATAGTTCCTATCACCACAGCATAGGGAGATGGGTCATCCTAGTGTGTAGGTTTATTACATCAATAGGGGAAAAATATCTCCTCTCATCAAGGGGAGGTTCCTTATTAAATATGCAGAGGCTATATACTATATATATAAGCAGAAAGTAAGACACAGGGGTCAGATAAGCCATCCATCTCTCTTTTTTTAGAGATGATGTTAACAAACAGAAGATAAAATCTTGGTGGAAATAATGAAGGCACTTCTCTTCTTTCAGAAGTGTTCTTGCAGGAAACAACAAGAGTTTCTTTCAGGCAAGATAAGTAACAGGGTGCCAAGGGCATAGTAACCAACAATCTAAGGTGTAGCACAAAGTCTCCACCTTGACTGCCCAAGAGTGAGGTACGAAGAACAATGGGGACACAAAGTCATCCCAAGGTTCTTTACACAAAAATAGAAAAGAAAAACACACACTGAAGACAACTATGACAACGCAAAGTCTGAAAGTAGTTGGCTTCAGGACACCTTCCTTATCACCTCCACTAGTTCTGTTTGTTAAATCAAATAAACAAGAATGCTTTTAGAAGATAGACATAAGAACAATATCCTAAAGTAGCACAAGCTCTCACAGCAAAAAGTCTACAAGTAACTTGATTTCTCATTCAATCAAAGAAATATGAACTACAATATGTGCTCAAAGTCTCAGTAATGCCTTTCAATTTGGGCAAAGTTTCACTTTTGGTAAGGGGAAGATCTCCTTTACAAATGAGAGATATTACAATCTTAAAGCAACTACACAAGGATTGGCACTTTTTTCCATGGGATGTCCCATGCTACAGTCAATGTCTTCAATGCACCTTCAGTCCTATTTGGAGAGACCATGCTGAGAACAGTGCACTGCCATAACTATGGTGTGTTCCTTCATCTAATATGTCTCTTCCTTAGTATGGACCATTTGGTCATTTTCTAATTTGTCTTTACTTCATGGAAGAAAAATAGGCCGTGTCTTTAGTTTTGTGTTCTTAGAAGTCTACTCAATCCACTATTTAACCTACTGGAAATAACTCTTTCAAAGATATTTCTGGTCCTTTGCATTGATCTTCTCTTCTCTGTAGCAATTTAAATCTTTAGGCTCTCTAGTTGAACCATCGCTTTAATTGAACTTGCCTTTGGAATCATCCATGTTGCTTCTTTGTCCTTTATATCCCTTCTTATATAATTCTTTAGGGGGTCCTTTCTGTGTCTTTGACAAGTGGTAAGTTACATTGTTATGAAACTCATTAGAAACTTACAAAAAATGGGGTCCACAACACGTTTTGCCCGAGAAACTCCAAAAGGGGAACACGGATGCAAACACTTGTCACATTCCACTGAGTCATAATAGGACATGTGATGTATTCTGCTTAACTTATAGAAGCTTTAAAAACCTTTGGGGGTCCTACAGAAGATGACATGTGGCAGCTTCCACTCTGATTTATAATGGACACGTGGCGGCTTCCGCTACACTTTGTCTTTTTCCATCGGGCATTTTTTTGTGGGATTTTCCTTTAGACAAAAGTATGAAGGAATTCCTTCAGGCTCTACCTTAGTCATTTTTCCATGGAAAATACTTCCAAAAGAATTCTAACAGCTCTTTCACTTAATAATTTCCTTCACACAAAAAGTCTGAAGGAAATGTTCTCTGTCAGCCTTTGAACAAACCCAAAGGAATTATATCTTTTTGGTCAGTTGATTGGTTCTTCCTTTGAGTTCTACGCTTTATTTGAATTTCAAAAAATATTCCCTTACTTTAAATTTGACATCCCTAGGGTTGTCAATGGTTATTATCTGCTTGAACCGTGTTGAACTTTGAACCTGTGAACCATTTGAAAGTTCATTGGTTCAAAGCTTCGTCAGTTCACTCTATCTCTTTTGGTCCATCACTTTCTTGCTTAAGTGCTTCTTTCCTTGATTGAGGCCACCTTTGAACCTTTAAACCCATGAACCATTGAACTTTGAACTCTTTTGGTTCAAGGTTCAATCAGTTCATTGGTTCATCCTTTGTCCGTCACTTGTTTTTTCTAAGCTCTTTGATCTTCATCGCATTGGTTGAACCTTTGAACCTATGAACTCATTGAACCTTTTGGTTGTTGAACCTGTTGATCCATTAAACCTATTGAACCTTTGAACTAAAGTGGTTCAACGGATCAATGGTTCAAGCCTTCTCTCTGATAAGTGTTTTGAAGCCATTAAACCTTGAAGCGGTTGAACTTTGAACCTTGACAAATGTGCTTAACTCTTGTTGATGACGATGAACCTTTGAACCCATTGAACCTGTTGAACCAAAATGGTTCAAGGTTCAATGGTTTAATGGTTTGATTCTTTCTTAGAATCTTGTTGATGGACACTTTGGGTGAACCTTGGCATTGAACCAATCTTAAAAATGACTAAATGTTGGAAACTTGTTCTTTTGAGATCTTGCTTCTTTCCTACAGAGTCCGTAGAAATTAACCTGTGAAGCCTGTAGAACTTGGCCTACACAGTCCATAGATTCAAGCCTATAGAGTCCATAGATTTCTATAAATCTTGAAAAAAGAGGAATTTGAAAGCTTAGAACAAATTTTGAGAAGGGAAGAGAGAAATTTTGGTCCTGTAGGACCAAGATAGCTCATATGTTGTTCCAAAAATGAGTGACATTTTTGGGGACCAATAGCTGGCTCTAGTTGGGAAACTTCCTTCAGGTGAAAACTTGAAACACAACTGAGGAGAGTGGAAAACAAAATCTGTAGTGCCTTGAAGTGTGCCATTGGGCTACAAAATTATACTACCCAAAAAGAAAGGCTCCAAAAATGAAAACAAAATAGAACTAAAGACTATACAGATATACATATGTACAGGTAAACTTATCCGATACTTCAAGAATTGAAGTACTTTAGATGCTACTTTTTGTGAGGTGAAGAAAAGGGGATGCCATCTTGATAAACTAGTAGGAAACCATTCTATCCCCAAAAATAGTGACGGGAGAATGGAGCTCTCCACCAGAAACCAATTTTTTGCATCTTCATCTTGGCTCTTTCTTCTTCTTTCCCCATGGTGGGATGTGGTCTTCAAACTAAAAAACCATAACTCCTTGCTCTCTCTGTGAAGAGTTCCTTTAGCTGACTTTAGAATATAGTAGTATGGTCCACCATCATAACTTGTTGTTTTGCTAGTTCATTCTAGCACATGCTTTGATTGTCAGAATTAAACTCCTGACAAACCATCAACTCAGCATCTCCTTTGGTGTGAAGGAGTTTGACCTCTTCACCCTGAGTAGTTTTCAATCCAAGAAATAGAGATCTGCATCTAGCTATGGAAGAATTGCTGCCATCAGATTCCAGGATCCAAGCATCATCAGAAGTTGATCTTATATCAGATTTCTCTTCATTAGAGATGGAAGATCCTTCCTGATTTGTACTGTGCCCTACCAATTCTTTTGATGTCTTGTTTGGATCAAATCTTGGATTGCCAGTTATAGGACTTTCATCAGTTGAGACATGAGCATCCTCTATGGTCAAGAAGTAATTACCCCTACCTAAAGGTTTAAATAGAATTTGAGTAGTAGGGGTTGACGTTTGGGTAACCACAACCTTTGCCTCAGACAGGTCCACACTTGGTTCTCTACCAATGTTTAATTGCTCAAGATTGGCTTGCAAGGATTCAAACTCAATCTTTTGAATTTCAGATTTCTTGACATGATCAATCATGTCAAATGATTGAGATGGACTTGGAAGAGAGGATGGGAGTTCATCCTTTTGGTTTTTGGGAGGGGGAGGACTAATCTGCGAAGTTGAAGTAGAAGGTGTAGAGATGTTTGATGTACTAACTTTCTTGGTAATCACTAGGTCCTTTGACTAGAAAGGTAGAGTGGTTCTCTGCTTAGAAATTGAAATTGTTGGTTGGGGTTGCTCCTCTATCTTCTCTTTGTCAGCTTGTTGGGCTGACTGATTCTCGGACCTGATGAATATTGCATATGATCCTTCGACTGCTTCACCTTCACTTTTAGGTTCATCTTGGAAATTTAGGAAACCAATGTGGGAGTTACCAGATGATTCTTCTAGATCCTCCCTGAAGAGATCAGTGCCATTTTCTTGCTCAAACTCAAGTTGGAAATAGGAAACATGTTTTGTTCATAGATATCCAACTAATGAGTTGGTTGGAATGCTTCAAGGGCAAGGTTCCTCTATGGGGGAGGAAGATGATTTGGTTGCCCTTGAATTTTGGCAGCGTTGCCTTAATATGGTTGATTCTAAAATGCCCTCCTTGGCATATCCTGATTAGGAGTAGACATACTTTGGGCCATTTTTATTTTCAAGGCTAGCAATTCATTTGCTAGCTTTTGTACCATTGGTTCAATGGTGGCTATGGGTGAGTATTCAGAAGATGAAGAGGGTTTACCTCTATTAGGATCTCTCCTTATCTTTCTTACCAAGATAAGGTCATCTTCTAGCTCAGTAGCCAAGTCTTGAGCAGCCTCAAGGTCTATGTGTCTAGCCCGTCTCAACAAAAAACTCACTTTAGGCAACTGTGAGTTGATGAAGAAGCATTTGAGATTCTGAGGTGTCGACTAGGCGACCATGGGAATCTTGTGCCTCAACTTGTTAAACCTATCAATAAAATACCTCATAGGCTCATGAGGTTCCTTCTTCATCTAAGTGAGTTGGGCTAGAAAATCATACGCATCCTCTGTAGGCTTGAACCTGGATTCAAACTTGGCTTTGAGTGTGTCCCAGTCAGTCACTGATCTAGCTTGCAGATGGTAGAACCAGTTTGTAGCAACACCTTGTAGTGTCTCCATAAAAAGCCTAACTTCCACATCTTCAAATTCCATCCCTTTAACACCACAGGCTATGCTAAAGGTTGTAATGTGTTCATCAGGGTGAACTATCCCATCACCAAAGAATTTGGGGAAATTCTTTCTTGAAATGCATGGAAGTTCATGCAAAGGTGGAGTCAAGTTGAGTGGGCTAAAAGAGTTACCCTAGGGGCCTCGAACTACCATGTTTTAATTATGAAAAATAGGGATAACAAATCTGGGCAGAGTGGCCAGATTGTAGAACAAAAATGGAAAAGGAGTGGCTCAGCTTCAGCTTGAGGCTTGAGACTTCAAACTACGCACTCTTTCCCAATAGCTCTGGTTTTGTAGACCAGATAAAATAATGGAGATGGAGGAAAATGGTAAGGCTATAATGGATAATGGTTAGGACACATAATGGAGTCGCTAGAGTTTGTATAATGGATAAGGGAAGGAATTGCTTCAATCTGACACTTGAGGCTTTATATTGCACGTTCATCCCCAACGGAGTCACCAAAAACTATTGCGTGAGGTTGGGGAAGAAAAATTAACAATGGGAAAGCACTAGAGTAGTTCATTCTTCCATAGCAGAATGCATGGATAAAGATATAATGATAATGGGTAAGACATAGGTGATGTTTCAATCTAAAACTTGAGATTCCAAATTGCATAAAATTATTGTGTCCCCAATAGAGTCACTAAAAACTATTGGATGAATATTTTGTCAGCTAGCTAACTGGTGACCAAAATAGTTCCTATCACCACAACATAAGGAGATGGATCATCTTGGTGTGTAGGTTTACTACATCAATAGGAGACAAATCTCTCCTCTCATCAAGGGGAGGTTCCCTATTAAATATGTGGAGGCTATATACTATATATAAGCAAAAAGTAAGACACAGGGGTCAGATAAGCCATCCATCTCTCTTTTTTCAGAGATGATGTTAAAAAATAGAGGATAAAATCTTGGTGGAAACATTAAAGGCACTTCTCTTCTTTCAAAAGTGTTCTTGAAAGAAACAACAGGAGTTTCTTTCAGGTAGGATAAGTAACAGGGTGCCAAGGGCATAGTAACCAACAATCTAAGGTGTAGCACAAAGTCTCCACCGTGACTACCCAAGAGTGAGGTATGAAGAACAATGGGGGCATAAAGTAATCCCAAGGTCCTTTACACAAACATAGAAAATAAAAACACACACTGAAGACAACTATGACAGTGCAAAGTCTGAAAGTAGTTGGCTTCAAGACACCTTCCTTATCGCCTCCACTAGTTCTACTTTTTAAATCAAATAAACAAGAATGATTTCAAAAGATATACATAAGAACAATCTCCTAAAGTAGCACAAGTTATCATAGCACAAAGTCTGCAAGTAACTTGCCTTCTCATTCAATCAAAGAAATATGAACTATAATTTGAGCTCAAAGTCTCAGTAATGCTTTTCAATTTGGGCAGAGTTTTGCTTCTAGTAAGGGGAAGATCTCCTTTACAAATGAGAGATATTACAATCTTATAGCCACTACGCAAGGATTGGTGATTTTTTCCATGGGATGGCCCATGCTACAGTCAATGTCTTCAATGTGCCTTCAGTCTTATTTGGAGAGACCATGCTGAGAATAGTGCGTTGCCATAACTATGGCATGTCCCTTCATCTAATATGTCTCTTCTTTGGTATGGACCATCTGGTCCTTTTCTAATTTGTATTTACTTCATGGAAGAAAAATAGGCTACATCCTTGGTTTGGTGTGCTCAGAAGTCTACTCGATCCACTGTTTCACCTACTAGAAATAACTCTTTTGAAGATATTTCTGGTCCTTTGCATTGATCTTCTCTTCTCTATAGAAATTTAAATCTTCAGGCTCTCTGGTTGAACCATCACTTTAATTGAACTTCCCTTTGGAATCATCCATGTTGCTTCTTTGTCCTTTATATCCCTTCTTGTCTAAGTCTTTGGGGGGTCCTTTCTACGTCTTTGATAAGTGGCAAGTTCCACTATTATGAAACTCATTAAAAACTTATGGAAAATGGGGTCCATGACACATTTTGCCCGAGCAACTCCAAAAGGGGAACACAGATACAAACACTTGTCACATTCTGCTGAGTCATAACATGACATGTTACATATTCCACTTAACTTATAGAAGCTTTATAAACCTTTGGGGGTCATACAAAAGATAACACATGGTAGCTTCTGCTCTACTTTATGAGGGACACGTGGTAGCTTCTGCTGCACTTTATCTTATTCCATCAGGCACTTTTCTGTGGGCGTTTCTCTTTAGTCAAGCTTTTCCTTCAGACAAAAGTCTAAAGGAATTCCTTCACACTTTGCCTTAGTCATTTTCCCATGGAAAATACTTCTGAAAGAATTCTAACAACTCTTTCACTTAATCATTTCCTTCAGACAAAAAGTCCAAAGGAAATGTTCTCTATCAGCCTTTGAACAAACCTGAAGGAATTCTATCTTTTTGGTCAGTCACTTGGTTCTTCCTTTGAGTTCTGTGCTTTATTTAAATTTCAACATATATTCCCTTTAAATTTGATGTATGCGGGGCTGTCAATGGTTGTTAGCTTCTTGAACCGTGTTGAACTTTGAACCTGTGAACCATTTGAAAGTTCATTGGTTCAAAGCTTCGTTGGTTCACTCTGTCTCTTTTAGTCCATCGCTTCCCTGATTAAGCACTTCTTTCCTTTATTGAGGCTGCCTTTGAACCTTTGAACCCATGAACCATTAAACTTTTAACTCTTTTGGTTCAAGGTCCAATCGGTTCATTGGTTCATCCTTTGTTCGTCACTTGTTCTTTCTAAGCTCTTTGATCTTCATCACACTAGTTGAACCTTTGAACCTATGAACTCATTGAACCTTTTGGTCATTGAGCCTATTGATCCATTGAACCCATTGAACCTTTGAACCAAAGTGGTTCAATGGTTCAAAGGTTCAATGGTTCAAGCCTTCTCTCTGATAAGTGTTTTGAAGCCATTGAACCTTGAAGCAGTTAAACTTTGAACCTTGACAAATGCGCTTAACTCCTGCTGATGATGTTGAACCTTTGAACCCATTGAACCCATTGAACCAAAATGGTTCAAGGTTCAATGGTTTAATGGTTCAATTCTTGCTTAAAATCTTGCCAATGGATGCTTTGGTTGAACCTTGGCGTTGAACCAATCCTGAAAATGACTAAGTGTTGGAAACTTGCTCTTTTGAGAGCTTGCTTCTTTCCTACAGAGTCTATAGAAATCAACATGTGAAGCCCGTATAACTTGGCCTACAAAGTCCATAGATTTTCTTCTTGCAGAGTCCATAGATTCTAGCCTGCAGAGTCCATAGATTCAAGCCTGCAGAGTCTATAGATTTCTGGAAAGCTTGAAAAAAGAGGAATTTGAAAGCTCAAAACAAATTTTGAGAAGGGAAGAGAGAAGTTTTGGTCCTGTAGGACCAAGATATCTCATATGTTTTTCCAAAAATGAGTGACATTTTTGGGGACCAACAATATTCATGTGAGACCCCTTTATAAGACTAACATTCTACAACAAGGAAGAAACTTGACTAAAGCTTCACAATGGTGACACCTTCTTGCAATATGAGACAACATACCCATCAAAACACCATGAAACATGAAACTAAGCATGGAGAGCATGTTATAATAGAGCCAAAATCCTCTAGATCCAAAATGAATAATTGGATTGTATGGACCTATCCAAAATGGAGTAAAACCTATAGGGTGCAAGAAATAATGAACATAAAAAAATATTCAACTTGTTAGAGATGGTTCATAAAGCATGGTTAACCAATACTTGAAATATTATTATTTAAATTAAGGTATATAAGTTTAATATCATGTCCCAAAATTGTTTGACATGGAACCTCTTCTACTAACCGTACTAAGCATAAATTTATTGGTCACTTCTATGTGTCTAGAAAGGCAAAGAAGGATTAGAATGGTTTTAGGTCAAAAATGACACTTCTATGGCATTTAAATCATGTAAATAAACTTGATAAATATTAATATATGTTCTATGACATTTTTCCACATGTCACCTTACCTCATGGGTCATACAAGTGCCAAATTCACCTTTTTTAATTGATTACTTGATCTTTAGTTAGATAACATGCAAGTTTTAGATGAGAATAACATTATTGATAGGTAATCTAGCTTTTTGGATATTTTAAAGGAAATTAAGACCTTTGGGCACCTTTGAAACTATGTCGCTTGCATTTATGACCCCCTAAAAGCACACTAAGTGACCGAAAATGACAAATAAACTTTTTAGACCATAACTAAGGCTAAAAAAGTATTAAATAATATAAAATTGAGTATAAAATATCCAATGAAAAATTATTAGACCCCTAAACATCTAAAAACCAATTTTTTTACCTATAGGGGTCCAAATTTGAGCTTGAAGTCAAATTTGGTCAATAAATTAGTCACTCATAGTGGTAGTATGCCTGCTATACTAAAGACCAGTAGCCTTATCAATCCATATGCCAAGGGAGTCAATTATATATTGAATAAAAATATAAAGGAATTACTCAAAACATACACAAAACAACCACAACACACCAAATAAACACAAAACAAAGCAAGACACCAACAAGACTCACACATGTGCATAAACACTTAGGGAAAATAAGAAAATAATAGCTATGTATAAGGACAGAGGATAACCTTAGTATAATTTTTAAAGATATATACCATTTATTGGTATATGAATCTCCTCCCCATCCAACTTTGAGAGTCGAAAAGCATTGTGTTGCTTGCATTGAGTGATGACATAAGGGCCACTCCACAAAGCATCAAAATTTGTGTGTTTTCCAAGATTAACCCTATCTTCATCCCACTTTAGAACAATTTAGCCCTCTTGAAATATTCTTAGCATGTATTTATTTTCAAAGTAATTCTTTGTTTGATCTTGGTGAGCTCTCATAATTTACATAGCTTGATCCCTTGTTTCTTCAAGCTCCATGAACTCACATAGCTTGACCTCCATGCTTTCATTTTCCATCAAATCCAATTGGTAAGTGAGATCCAAATCTGGTATCTCAAGTTAAATATGAATTATATCTTATCTCCCATAAACAAGTGCATATGGTGAGTTTCTAATGGATCTTTTGGGGGTGATTCTATCAACCCAAAGAGCTATCTTCAACTTGGAATGCTAAGTTCTTTGGTTTTCCTCCATTATCCTCTTTATAATATTAATTAGATTCTTATTAGTAGACTCAAATAGTCCATTCCATTGTGGATAATAGTTTGATGAATTACTAAGGTAAATACGATGGTTCAAAGCCCACCTACTTATCTTCATTCCAAGGAAAGCCAATGCATTGTCTAAAATTATTATTGAAGGAGCCCCAAATCTTATCACTATGCCTTCATAGAAGTCTAAGACTAAAATTTAATTTTATTCCTTGAGAGAAACATCCTCCACCCATCTTGTAAATTAATCTGTGGCAGTCAACACCCACTTATGACCAACACTAGAAGGTGGATTGATTAATCCTATGAAATGTAGACCCCATTGCATAAAGGGTTGGTCAACTTGTATTAGATGAAGAGGTAAGGATAAAAGATTTTGTTTACCATCAAAGAGATCACATTTTTTACATTTCCTTACCCAAGCATGAGTATCCTTAAAAAAACTAGGCCAAAAATATCTAGCTCTCATAATATTAGTAGTTGTGGTCCTTGGAGCAAAGTGACCACCAGCTAGTCCATTAAAAACTCAGAAAATATTTTCTCAACCTGATCTGATTTAACACATCTCAATAGTACACTTGAGAAGTCCTTCCTAAATAAGACTCCATCAACAAGTACATAAGGAATAGATTGTAATCTAAAATATCTTATTTTAGCTCTATCTAGGCCTTGTGGGCACTCACTAGTTTGAAGAAAATGGATCATTTCTTGTTTCCAACTCCTCATTGATGAAGATGTAACTATCATAATATCATCATGAAGGGATAAATCAACTTATTTTTCTTCCTTAAAATCTGAAGCAAGTTTCTCACATAATACCTTCCCTTTCACAAGGTTGGTTATCTTGATTTATACATCATACTCCATCACTTTTGTGATCCAAATATCCTTTTTCATTCAAATCTCAACTCAAAAGGAAGTCTTTGACACTAGGGTGAGGTACCATTATATTAATCTTGTTGTTAGATAACATGTGCCTAAAATTATTTATACTTTTAACAATTGAAAGTACTTTCTTCTCTACATAAGTTTACTTTACCTCATAGCCTTCTAATCCTTGACTAAAGAAGGTATTAGGATATTCCAAGTTTTCTTCATTTGATTGAGTTAGCATGGAAGAGATTACTTATTCATTTCCAAAAGTTTAAAATTTTAAATCCTTTGAAAAATTAGGACTTGCAAGAGTTAGAGCTTGAGCAATAACTTGCTTGATCTCTTCAAAACTCTCCTTCCTTCTCCTTGCCCAAGTAAACACTTCATATTTCCTTATCATAGAGGTTAGAGGCTTGAATAAATTATCAAAATAAATAATAAACCTCCTTATAAAATTGGTTTTTCCAAATAATTTTTTAAAACCTTTCTTGTGTTTGGGTAAAGTCAATGCCAAGATTGCACTCACCCTTTCTGGATCTATGTATAGGCCTTTCTTTGAGACAATGTGTCCTAAAATTTTACCTTCATGAATAATAAAAACACACTTATTTAGATTGAGAGAGATTAGAAACTCTATAAATCTCTCAGAAATTTTCCTAAGATGATTCAATTGGTCCTTTACATAGAGAAAACTATGATATCATCAAGATACACCAACACTATATCATTTATTAGACATTGAAAAGCCATATCCATTGCATGTTAAAAATTTTCCCCAACATTAGACAAACCAAAAGGAATTTTATATAATAATATATCCCCACTTTTATAGTAAAGGTTTTCTTATATTGATCTCCTTCCTTCACTAAAATTCGATTATACTCTTAATATCCATCAAGAAGTGAAAACCTTTCACTACCTACCACAACTTGCAATATTTGCTCCATTGAAGGAAGAGGATAATGGTATTTCAAGGAAATTATATATAAATATATAAATTCAACACATAGCATAATTTACCCATTCTTATTCCTTACGTGGACTAAGTTTTCCAACCAAGATGAATGCTTAATAGGAAAAATGATCTTAAACTCAATCAAATTTGTAAGCTCCTTTCTTATGAGAGGCTCAATATTAGGATTAATTGGCCTTTGCCTTTGATTGATAGGATTAGAATTATCATCTATCTATATGTTATGTTGATCTAAGTTTGGATCAAATCCATTTAAATCATTATATTCTAATGCAAAGACATTAGAAAATTCTTTGCATAATTTAATGAAAGCATATCTTTCTTCTCTAGTACATACCTTCCCAAGAGCAAAAAACTTATCATTGAAGATTTGTACTCTCTCATAGTTTTATTGCTTAGTATACATGATTACCTTTTCCTTATTCAAATGATCATCATCATTAAAAATACTCTCAAGTGTGACTAAGCCCTTTGGTAGCTTGTTTGACATCAATTGTACAATCTTCCCTCCATATTGTTGATGTAGTTTGGACTGATTCTTTTAGGAAAACTCATCCTCCTCTTGAAAAAAAAAGATCTATTTGTTGGTCACTATCAAACACTTTCTAATTAGTGAAATTATCAGGTATAGAGGTCCTTATAATTACTTTAAAATGAGGTTGGTTCTTACTCGCTCTTATCCCCTTTGCAACATCAAACTAAGCTCCAATTGCTACCAACATATCAGCATGTTTGTTATCTTCTCTTGGTATAGATTGAATGTTGAAATATTTAAAATAATCCACAATATCCCACAATATATTCTTTTATAACTTAATCAAGGAATTCTTAGTCATATTTTAACCTCTCACTTGATTCACAACTAACTCACTATCACCATAAACTTACAACTCTTTCACACCTCTTTTCTAGCCCACTAAAGGCCATGAATGAGGACCTCATATTCTACCACATTAAAAGTAAAATTGAAGTGAAATCTAAAATTAAAGTAACAAATTTCCTTGGATAGATAAACTAACATTGTTCCACCACTTGATCCAACCATGCTTCTAGATCCATCGAAAAGTATCTTCCATAAACCATCTATAATTTCATTTGGCTTCATCAAATTTGGCATGAAAGAGTCCTCCTCATAAAGGAAATACATTACAAGACCATATTCCTCTATGAATTTGTAAGGATCATGTTTATAGTGCCTAGATCCCCATTCATCTAGATGTATATCAACAAGTTCTTCAAAAGAAGAAGTTGGAGATTGATCCATGTAAAGCTCTTCCTCATTAAGAATAACATAATTGAAATTTGAAAATTTAGGCATGTAAGGCTCTAAATTATTGTGATTAATATGTTCTAACTCAATCTTCACCTTGGTAGCATACTTTTTTCTAAAAACCATATATGGCCAATTGGCTGCCAAGTATCCACCTATCTTGGTTGTAAACTCTCTTGACAAATAAAGAGTAAAGTATGGAGGTAAATATACAATAATCACATCATGAGGGATGGAAAAATTAAGACAAACATGTAAAATAAAATTAAAATCCTTAAGTACTCCCAAGGTCTTTGTAGGTGACCCATCCAATTTTAGAACTCCTTTAGCCATTGGTTCATACATGAGGCCTAGTTTATCTACTATTGACTTGGGCATAACTAAAGTACCAGCCCCAATATCTATGATACAATTATGAACTAAGAAATAAATAATGATCAAAGATAGATAAAAAGGAGTCTTATCATTTTTATTCACTTGTTCATCAATGGGTTGAGCTCCATTTACAAAAACAACATTTTTATTCCTAGCTGACCTAGCTTGTTTACCTAGTCCAAGCAATTCTTTTTGAAGGATATCTTTTTGTCCTAGTATTGTCAATGAATCCCATAATGAAATATTCATGTGTAAATTTTTCATTTGATCCAAAATATTGATATAAGTATTTATCATGTTGAAAGGCTCTTTGGAAGCACTAGTACCTTATGGTGTAGCATGTGAAGATGGATGTGTAGGAACTAGTCTTGAATTCTAAGATTTTTAATTTTTCTACACCTTAGGAGCTGAGTTAGACCCAGTACTATTGGAGGTGATGTAGGAGTTAAAATATGTCCTTAAATTTCCCCTTGTGTCTCTTCAATAACCCTCTTCTTAGATTTAGTGTTAGAGGACACACTAGCATTTACATTGTTTGAACTTCCCAAATGATTCATGGCATAAAATTACCCCTCTAAGTGATTTATAAGAGTATAATTAGATTGTGCTTGTCCATTTTCCATTCTATTTTTCATTGGCACCTCAAAATTTTAAACTTGATGTGCTTGACTACCTTGCATTGTCATGGTTTGACTAGGCATTTCATTGGCATATGCAAATTGGCCTTGATTTTGGTCATAGGAAGGCTAACATGGTTGTTCTTGAAAAAAATTATTTTCAGTGAGAAAAAGAGATTTATAAGATGATGGGGCATTAGGATTGAAACTTTGGTAAGGTCTAGCTTGAGTTATTTGACCTTGCCCTTGAGCATTACCTTGAAAAGGAGGCCTACTTGCTTGTCCAAGCTGATTGTAGGATTGATAAGGCCTGTAATTTTGAGATTCTTTCCTTTTAAGAGAAAACAATTCATTAGTAACACTCTGAAGCAAACTCTTGACTTCATGAATCTCATTGGTAGGGGCAAGGATAGAGTTTTCTTAACTATTAGGCAAAGGAGCCAAGGTAGGTAATGTAACTTGACTAGGAGGCTAAAAATCAACAAATAATGGCATTGGTGGTCTAGAAGTAATCTTCCCTACTTAAACAAGACAATTATCAGCATTGATAACTATCACATAATCACCAGGTAGTGTATTCCCACCAATGGATTGGATCATCATGGTTATATCACTATTTAATGCTTTTAAGTAATACAAGAAGGCATAATTTGGAGTAGGTCTCATAAGGCTAGGATTTTATCCCATGTCTTCTAAAATCTAGAGTTAAAATCTTGCATAAAATCTTGAGGATCCCTCTTGATAGTAGTTAATTTCTTATCTAGTGACAAATAACCACTCTTATCTTCAAATCTCTTAGACAATAAATTTCCTAGTTCATCCTATGAAGTAATGGAATTTTTTGATAGAGTTCCATACCAATATAAAGCTTTCACTTTGAAAGATAATGCTAATAACCTAATGGCTACATTCTCTTGAGTGATATTATGGATGTTTTATAAGTTTTCCATGTTCTTAATATGTTCAATGGGACTGATAGGACCTTCTCCACTAAAATAAGGAACACTTTTAAGGGCTACTCTAGGAATTTGGTCATATTGGGCAAGATTCAAAGGAGATGATCTAGTGAAGGCTACAAAAGGAAGCTTTCTAGCCATATTGGAATGTAGATTATGTGTATAATGGGTTGAACTAAGTAGAAACCTAGATTTATTAAACACCAACTCTCTTGAATAAGGGTAAGTATTCACAAATCTAAATCTTTTGATAACATACAAAGGCAATAGCACAAACTCAAAAGGTATACCTTTAGAATCAGACCTAGTGGTCACCTTTGGCATGGAAAATAAGGACTGATCAGAAACCAAAGAGATGAAAATTTAGTAGAGTCACTAGGTACTGAATGTAGATGCTCTTGTAACTAAAAATATGCTAAGACCATCACCAATCTTGGATAATATTCTATGACTTAGAGTCCCATTGAGCATGCCAAAAACTATTGTCACTTGGATTTTCACCCCTTTAGGAGATGTCTCAGATCTCTTCATCCAATTGGCACAATAGAAACATCTAAATTGTTGTGGGTAATCAATTTGGTGAGATGAATCTCTAGAAGGGCTAGTTCCCTTGATGCACTCTTTGAAAGCACTCTCTTACTTATCAACTTTGCATGAAAAGGGTCAAGAAGACAAACTTAGAAAGATAAAAGGTGATTCACCAATATTGAATTTCCTCCTATTAACTAAACTTATACTACTTAGATCAAATCAAATCATCTTTCACATAAAAATCACAACTCAAGATAGATTGTTACATCAATGTTTCATATGTTAGGTTCAAGAGGTATATTGATGTTTAAGAGGGATGATGAATGTCACTTTTAGAATAAAATAATATACCACTTATAAAACTCCCATAAACTAAGAAATAAAACTACCAAATACCTTCACCAATTACTCTTCTTCATACTTGGTAGGCAATCAAAGACAACTTGATAGAAAAGACTATCTTTTACTAGACAAGATCAACAAGATTTAGAACTAAATGAAATTATGAATCATGTAAGTAGTCAAATTCACTTGTTTATTTCTTAAATATTCATTCAAATACAAAATTTTCCAACGTTTCACCAATAAGCAATAGAGGTTGCTCAAAAGAGCCAAAGAAGTCACTACTTATAGCATTTGGGAGATGGGTGAGAAAAAGGAAGTCCAAAAGACACTTGGAAACTTATAAATCTGATAAGATAAGTTAAATATACATGGAAAATATATGTGAAATATACCATTCAAATTTAGGAAGTACAAGTGTCCAAAAAAGGCATGAAATTTTTGAAAAGTGGCATGAAATTCCTTGTGTTGGCTTAGAAAATTGCCTTCATGATTTAACCCTATTTGAATATCCAAAAAACAAATATGGATATGTATGATGATTATAATGATAATAAAGGATTTTATACATGTCTATCCATGCATTTTTTGTAGTCTTGGTCATCTAGAAACATCTACAAATGATCCATCACCATCTACAGTCTAAGAAAACTTGTCTTCCACACACCTTGCACACTCAGCTTCCAAAAAACATAAATTTTACATGAAAATTAGTATAAATTATTGGATTAAAATTTTAAATACCCTACATGGACTTATATGCATCAAGCACACCTTAAAAGGACATCCATTTAAAGTTTTCACACTTTTCACCATTATGTTCACTATACTAGTTTAGACTGGCTGAGATGAGAGCTATTGTTTGAACACTAAATTTTTTTTCCATGTACTTAAAAAAATATTCCTTGATATTCCCAAAGATTTCTATAAAGTTTTTCAGCCTCCTTGGCTTCATTTGCTTATTTTGCCAAAACCCTAATTTTTCTTAACTAGCTAACCTCTAAGACAAAATAGTGAGATATATCCATATATTTCAAGGAAAATTGAAGGTATTAAGAGATTTATTAGGTCATAATTAATATTTTTACCAAATTTATAAGTTATATTCATCCATTTAGGCACCTAAGCAACTCAATTTGTCCAAAAAGGCCTCCAAAAGGATTGTTTTCTTGTATTTTTCACTTCCACCTAAGAATGACCTCTCAAGGATTACTATAATATGATTAAGTTTATTCAACATGTTATACACCCTAAATTAATTATAAATAATCTTTAAATTCATCAAGAAATTCTCTTTTCCCTTAGATTCCTCATTCTTACCCTTTGAGCAAAGAGTCGCTTAGTGCAACTATATGGACTGCTACCTTTGGGATAATAGGAAGAGTAGATGGTCAAATTAAAAGGAGTCTTGGAGCTTGTGAAAACACTTTATTAATAAATCATGAACCATTTAAATTTGTTATCAATCCTTCTTTCTCATCCTAAGTATAATCATCTCTTTACCTTCATCAAGACAGTATACTTAGTTGTAGGTGCATATAGGGATTTAAGAGGTCTATGTAAGCCTATATTACAAAGTCAAAATCTCATGGAATTCATCATGATATTAGTGGATGTTTTTATAGGTTCATCTCATCATTTATACTTTACTTTTACCCTTTATATGCACTTTGATTTTACCAAACTGAGTTCTCCCTCTCTTGATTGTGATACCCTACTCTTTGATTCATATAGGTGTATATTTATTTAATTAAACTTTGGTCACAATGTTTAAAGACCCTCCTTGAATTTTTAAATCCACCTATAATCTTATCATACTTTTATTCACATTATATACCCTAAAACACCACCAAGACACCTTGTTTAGGTCACTATTTCCATACTCAATTATAGGTGTTCATTTTCCTATAGAGGGACACATGTAGGTATCCATGAAACTTGAAATAACATACATCAACATAATAACAATGACCATGCCAAAATTAGAGTGTGTTTTTTTATCTTTAGGATATAAAAGGTCATTCAAAATTCAAAACTTATAGATATGAATGCATGATTTTAGTGCTTTTAAAGGGATCTTTGAGGCCTTCAAATTCTATCTTATACTCATGTTCTGACCTCCATATTTGGCATGTATCTTCTCCATGTTATAAGATAAAAATTTTACCTAATTATATGTTTCAAAATTAATTTCAACCATGTTATATGATATTCACAACATTCCCTTGGACCTCTATTTTCACTTTTTTGGGAAAGTTTCCTTGAACTCAGTCATCTTGTGCTTAAAAGTAGTTACACCTTCACTTTCCCATTTTATGTTTAAAATAGTTATATTTTTGGATTTTTCACATTATAATATTTGAAAAATGACCTTACCATTCTCCAAATTCACCATTCAAAGACCTTCATAGCTCTGAGGTACCACTTGTAAGTGGGCATTTGTATACACAGGTAGTGAGCATGAATTTTTTGTAGTATGTAAGATGGATAGGTTTATTATCACTTATATGATTTCACTAAATGTCTCAATTCATTCTTATAAATCTTAAAATATTGAAAGACCTATCCAAATTTCAACATATTAGCATGGCATAATTAAGGAGGTGAATGTAAGTGTGCATGGGTTGTATGTAGGCAATGAGCATAGAATGGAGCAATATGTATGGGTGAATGGTCTCATGAGCCACTAAAAATCATTATAAATCATTAAAATTAATGATTTTCATCAAGGATATCTTAATAAAATCTCCATAACACTATTCCAATCATGAAAACCTCTAGCAAACATCTAGAACAGAGCATACATGTATACCCAGTGACTATTTGGTGTGATGAATGAGCTTGCAACCAATCTTACACTTCAAAAAACATAAAAATTAAATATACTCATATATTTATGACTTTAATAAGTTAATATATACTCACTACAACTCCATGGATATGCTAAGCATGCTTTCTACATGTGATTGCAAGTGAAAGTGAGTAAGGAGTTGTCTTATGAGGATAACAAGACTGAATGTTCACAAAAACATGGTGTGATGAAATAAAACATGAAGGGAGGTGAAATTTGGAATTTAAACATGTGTAAAACAATATTTTATTCACATGAGACCCATATAGTAGACTAACATTTTGCAACAAAGAAGAAACTTGACTGAAGCTTCACAATGGTGACACCTTCTTGCAACATGAGGCAACTTGCCCATCAAAACACCATAAAACATGAAAATAATCATTGAAATCAATTTATATGAGATAAAAAATCATTTAGAGTCAAAATAATCAATTGTATTGTATAAACCTATCCAAAATGGAGCAAAACCTATAAGGTACAAGAAATAGTGAGCAAAAAAACACAATCAAATTGTTAAAGATGGTTCATAAAGTATGGTTGACCAATCCTTGCACTATTGACATGTAAATTAAGGTATTTTAGTTTAATACCACCTCCCAAAATAATTTTACCTATAACCTCTTCTACTGATCATACTTAGCATAAACCTACTGGGCATTTTTGTGTGTCTAAAAAGGCAAAGGAGTAGAATGGTTTTATCTCAAAAATGACACTTATAGGGAGTTTCAATCATGAAAATAAACCTAAGGAAGATAAGGATATGTTTCATGACCTTATCCCATATGCCACCTTCCCTCATGGGTCATACAAGTGCCAAACTCACCTTTTTTAGTTGATTACTTGATCTTTAGTTATATAACATGCAAGTTTTAGATGAGACTAACATTACAGATACCGAATATAACTTCTTAGACATTTTAAAGGAAATTATGATACTTTTTAACCTTATAAACTATGCCACTTGTATTTATGACCTCCTAAAAGCCTACTAAGTGACCCAAAATGACAAATAAACTTATTAAACCATGACTAAGGCTAAAAAGGAATTAAATAACATCAAATAGACTATAACATATCATATAATAAATTATTAGATCTCTAAACATCTAAAAAACTAATTTTTTTACCTTTATGGGTCTAAATTTGACCTTGAAGTCATGTTTAGTCAATAGGTTTAACCAATCTCAATGAGTAGAATCCTAAAGTGCTTGACTTGAGAAATGAAACCCTCAATGTGAGCATAATTATCTATATTAAGATTAATGAGATCAATTTATAGTTGTAATGACCTCAACTTACTGCACT
The DNA here is from genome assembly GCA_037957365.1 of Torreya grandis. Lineage (NCBI taxonomy): Eukaryota > Viridiplantae > Streptophyta > Pinopsida > Cupressales > Taxaceae > Torreya > Torreya grandis. The sequence goes on from JARHVA010000487.1 coordinate 4,173,631, forward strand.
TTCCAAAAATAACCTATAAGGTAGTCCAAAATTTATAAGGTTCTATGATGCCTTGGAAATGAAATTTCAATTCATGGGATACTGACTGACCAAAGATGCCTTTAGCTTCATCAAATTGATTTTTCCATTGTTTTTTTTAAATATATAGAGGTGTGTCTTATTCATTCATTTCAAAATTTTAGATACTCTTTCTAATGGTCACATCAATAATATATTATTTCTAGCTAAAGTAGTTGGAACTTAAGAAGGTTATTTTTTGTCTGTCATTACTAGCACAACAATTTGAGTGAAAATAACACAATTTTTTTATTTTATGTTAAAAAATATGAAAAAGTGTTTTTTTTTGTGAAAATACATGTTAAAATGATCATCTTAATGTAAAAAATCATAATAGTGTAATTAGTATATGGGAAAAATGATTTTTCAAAAAAGTGTTTTTGGGACTGTAGGAAAAAAAATATATGTATTTTTTTTATAAAAATTGAAATAAAAATTAAAATGTTTTTATTTATGATAAAATCACAATGGTGTATTCATTATGACCCACAAAAGTTTTTTGATTCATGTGGAAACAATAGTCTATGGCCTTCCTACCTACATAATGTTTTTTTGAGAAACTCCGTGAAAAAAATGCCCTCTGCTTTTCCCTTTCTCTATTATTTTATAAAAAAATAGAACCCCAAATAAGGATACCAAAAATCAATTTGGATAGGTAATATTACAACTGAAGTTTAATAGAGAATATATAATAGTTTATATCTACCAAATGTAACCACAATTATTTTGGGAAATACTAGGCTGAGGTGTGATTGATCTATAGGCTCTTTGATATATGAATCTACACTCATAAATATTAAATAGGTCTAAAGGGCACTAAATAATAATATATTAAATATTTATTAACCACTCTATCCCATATCTAAGGTACATAAATATTAACTTCCTAGGGATAACTGCTTATCGATACACCATAGAATCAAATGACCGAGAGGCTTCTTATTAGACAAAAAGGAAGCATCCTAGGCACTTCATATATACTGATGCATGTGGAAGATGAAATACATATACAATATTTTATTATGGCTTAGGTATTTTGGAATTACCCATCACACCATATATCAAGTAAAATTGATTACCTCTTTTCCCAAAATTATAGTTCCTATGAGGTTTACAAGTGCTAGAACATAATTTTAACATAGGGAATTTCTTTGAAATAAATTGTGCTTCAACCCTTAGTACACCACTAATTTCACCAATTCCTGACCAACCAAGATAAATCAGGGTGATGTGAGAGATAATATCATTTATTTTCATTAGGTCACTAAATGTGGGCTTGAAACCTAAAATGTAGAAAAAATAAATTGTAAATCTGAAAAACTAAAAAAAAACTAAATATACAAAAAAAAGAATAAAAAACTATAAATATGATGCTTACACCTACATCCATAATGAGGTGATATTATATAATTTTGATACCATATTAAATAATTGGATATGGTCTAGAATCATGTAAACTACCATAAGACAAACACCCATAATTTACCTACATAATAAATATATGAAAACATAGAAATAAATTAACAAAAAAACATCCAAATAGAATAACTACCTCTTTTTATTAAGATCACTCACCTAATTATACCATCATAAAAATATCTCTCATCCACAATATTCCTCACACACTATCCCTCCATGTTATTAAATAGATAAGAGATGAGGCTAGGTTTAGGGTTATGATTTTGGTGAGTAGTTATAAATAGAATAAAATAAAATTATTATTAGCAAAATTCAAGTATTTACTTAATAGATAATATCAATCAATAATAATTTATGGATAAGTATTCAACAATTGGTGTCTACCTAAAAATTACAAATAAATAATACAGGTGCATATTAAAACTATACAACAATGTATGAGTAGTAAAAACATTAAAACTTATCACATCCATAGTTCATACTTACTATGAAGGAATGAGGTGATAGACTTAATTTCTAATATTAGAGTTAGACTTCCTTTTTTATCTACCTATGATTTTAGTATCCATATCCCCAACACATCATAAAAAAATTCAAAATGAAGCCATTATTTCATAGAGTGTTGAAGTGGCTGCCATACATGAAAAACTTACATCAAAAGGAAGGGGATTTAAAAATTATGTTTTGTCATAATATTACCACATGGAGATTTAATAGCTCAAGGTGGGGGAAATATTATATTCTAATATATTTTTAATCCAATGGTTCTGAGTACTACCAAGGTATGATGAATTCTAATCTCCTCTCAAACTTTTAGTTCACAGTCAAGAACAACATGGGGGGTGATAGGGATAGACTGGAGCTAACATCTTGTTCAGAGGTCTAGAGTGTTAAAAAAGTATGGAGGAAATTACACAAATGATGCCTTACTAAATTCATGTAGAAGGTTACAAGGCATGATACATCCAACTCAAAGGAGTTTTTGGTGGCCTCGAATAAGATAATAGTGGAAATAAGAGGGATACAAATATCTATAATGGAGTAATTGATAGGCAAAGTCACTGATATGTCTTGTAAAGGGGAAAAATATTTCAAGGACTAGTTTAAAAAGTTTGAACTCATGTAAATGTTATTCAAAACCAATGAGACCATCAAAATTGACAAAAAGGGCTTCATGTGCATGGACCTTCCATAATATTAGTCGGAGGTGTGTTTTTAGATTATGAAATATATCACCCTGGAAGGTAAGTATACACTCATTTTTTTGCATCATTTTATTTTTCTAAATCACTTAAAAGGTATCAATATTATCTTTTCATAATCCTTTCTTAAATCCCTAGAGTGTATGATACTCACCTTCTAAATAAATGAAGCAAACACTATCATTCACCAAGGCCTTATTCTCTTGTTGGTGAAACATGGTGAAACCTTTCATGATAAGGAAGTTCTACTAGGAGGGTATTCTATAGAGGAGGAATCCCCCAAGGAAGACCCTACCAAGGATTTCCATTTCCCATTATCCAATTCCTCCATCATAAGCCCCATCTCCAAGAGCTCTACAAGGTATCTCCCCTAAAAACTCAATGTAACCAAACTAAAACCCCAAGTACCAAAAGAAGGGAACTCTATAGAAACATTAGATAAAGGTAAGGCCACCCTTTTTGAGGAGATTATATTGAATAATAAAAATTTGGAAGGGTTCAAAAATAAATTACATGAGGCAATAATTGGCTTAGCAAGATTGATTCAGGACTAGAACTCCATCAATAAGGAATATTCTAAAATGATTCAATCCTTTTCACACTTTGCCTAAGGTTGAAGGCACTCCTCAAAAATAGGTCATCAAGGTGGCAGAGATTATTTACCCCAAACCCTCCTTCAAACACCCTTCAAGAAGACACTAGAGAAGGAACTTTCATAGAATAAACCTAGGATGATAATGCCAAAGGAGGATGCTGAAGGCCTGAGCAACAAAACCTACACCAAAATCACTAAGAATAGATTGACATAGCTAGTGGACACCAAGGTAGTTAAATAAATCATAGAGGGATCTTCCCTCTCTGATTAATTTATTTTTACTTCTATGTTTTTATCTTTTGCTATGTTAGTTAGCTTACTATTTTGATACTCTAATTTTTTGGTTTCTCAGCCTGTAGGGCTTGCTCTATTTTATCGCACTTTATCTTATACTTAGGTTCTAGGTCCTTATAAAACCTAGTATTTTACCTAATCAAATAAAAAAATAAAAAAACATTAAAATAAGAGGATTTAAAAATAATTGATTTCATATTTAGATAATGTTTCATAATATGGTGGAGGTATAAAACATCTAATTTTGGCTATTAAGTTGTAATTTTTACTTTCCCTTTAAATAAAGTATTAAATGAAGTATGATGGTTATCTTTATTTTCTTTGGCACATTATTTTGTACATAAGTTAATGGTTTACTATTTTTTTTAATTTGGTATATGAGTGTGATTCTCCATATCTTAAGCAATGCATGTGAGTTGGATCATCTTTTTGGTTTGTTTTTATGCATATATTTTTTAGTCTAAATATATCCTAGCCTAATATAGTTGAAATGTATTTTTTTGTCAGCATCATAGGTATTTTATATATATTATGCATACTAGAATACTTTGAAATATTATTTTTGGATAGATATCAGGGCTAGCAAGAACCTTGGCTAGATAGCTTTTGACTAGAGCTATGAACTAGATCTGGGGCATAATTAGGGGGCCCAGTCCTTGAGAACCATTAAACCAACACAAATGGCCACCATTGACTACTGAAATCACTTTTCCAACTCAAACAACCACATCCAACCTATAAATTCCTTATAAGATTTGAACCTAGGTGGGGCTAGGTGCAACCAACCCACTTAACCAACCCTTCTACATCTCATTGGTGAGGACTTTGAAATAATTAATCATGGAGAGATTAAATTTATTATGGAGTTAGTGATTGGATTTATTTGTTCTAATAACTCTTTTATTTTTGGAAATAACTATTGTGTAGTTTATAATATGAGTTCTCCTTAATGTTTGCCTTCCATATCAAGTTTATTCATGTTATTGCTATTGCATTTTGGTTATTTAACTAATGATAAAATTCTATTTTTTATGGTTATTTTCATGTTATCCCTAATAAGCTTAGCATTTTTTTAAAATGATTATTTTCCTTACATTGTGACATCAAAACTAAAAACTAGATTTCTGTGTAGCTTTATGGATGTATACACATGTATATGTTAATATTTAATTTTATTGTTATTTGATAACATAGTTGTAGCTTATGGGATATACAAAGGAATGCATAATTGATTTTGACATGAATAATTAAATATCTATAAACATTAATGGAAGATACATATAAATTATACTCTTATGTTATTAGATGGTTTATATTCATAAAAGCTACATTTAAATTATATATTGAAGGCATAAACATTGAATCCTCACTTAAGAGGACAAGATGCTTGGTATGACACTTACATTTAAAAAAAAATTTGGATCAAGGGATGATTGTTAAGGAAATTAAAATTTTTTACTCTGCTCTTTTTTTTTAAATTATTATATCCTCTCTTGAGTGGATGTTATTGACATGTTAACTTGTAAATGTATGTCTATGCCAAAACACCAAACTAGAGTTTTTGGTAAAGTACATATATTTTTTTAATTTTTTATAGCCTATTTTAAGTGGAAGATTTTAAATTTGATTGGAATAAACCATGAAAGTTCCCCATTTTTGGTATTTTAACTTGGATCAATTAATTGTAAATGTAATTCCACAATAAAATGCCATACCAGGGTACTTGGTGAGGCACTTACAAATTCTTTGATTTAGTGCAGTAACTATTAAGTAAAAGTTTTTTTCACTTACTTGGCATAGAACATACCATTCTCCTATTCATGGTATTTAAACTAGTTGGGATCATTGATTAGGAATCATAACTTAGGGGATTGAGGAATCTAGTCTTAACTAGGTTTGAATATGCTATTATAAATAGTGATTACATATTAATGTTTTATAGATGAAAGTTGGTTTAAACAAATTTGTAAAAAATATTGGTTTATGTATTATATGATATCTACACTGTTAGGTTTAACAAGTGTTTAATGTTTTTAAATAATGTGTGTTTTATAAAATAATTCCATGATTTCATGTTCCTCATGGCTTTGAGGTAAGTTTGAGAAAAAAATGTCTTTTCTTTTATCTCCCTTTTTAGAGTTGGTCATTATGAAGTAGATGGGTATGTATATGATTATAAGAAAGATACTAAAAATTTGATGATGTTAGTGTATTTAATTACTCATACACTATCATATGGTTTTAATATGCATTTATAATTCATAGGTATGCATTAAGTGGTGCATACATATCCACAATCTATTATTAGTGAAAGCCAATAAAGAAGTTAGCTCTAGTTACATTTCTAATGGGAACATATTAGATGTAGGCTACACAAAATGTGATTGGGTAGGAGATCTAGATGATCAAAAGCCAACCGTAGGATACATATATCATCTTTTGTAAAGTCTCATGACTTAGTATTGCAATAAGAAAACTACCATTACTGTATCTACTATAAAATTTAAGTATAGTAGTGTTATTTCTATCTATTATGAGTTATTTTGGATTCAGTGCTTCCTTTCAAAATTTAGATTTCCACAAACCCAACCCACATTGCTTTGGTGTAAAAATTAGATATTTATCCATATTTATTGAAACCTATTATAACACCAACACACAAAACACTTTGAGATCCACATGCATTATATTCAACAATTGATACAATTAAAGGTCATTAATCTTAAGTTCTATTAAATATTTGATCAAGTTATAGACATATTCATAAAACCCATGAAGGAAGGTGTGAGGAATAATTTGTTTAGCTTAAGAAAATTTTGAGAGTGAAGGAAGGTGTCATTAAGGGGGATAGTTCAATGATTCCTCTTTCCTTCCCTTCATCAAAGTACTATTAAGGGTGGATGTTAGTGTACTTAATTACTCATATATTATTTTATGGTTTTAAGATGCACCTTTAATATTCATTTTTAGTTCATGGGTAAGCACTATTTACACACTACACTATGCACTTGACTCCCTAAAGTCATGCTAAGGTAGTCAACATAATGGGTCAGATATGGATTAGGTTGATAGTTAGGCAGGATGGGATTGGGAATGTGTGGTGGCAGTGGGTTTTTCATGATGGAACCAAAAGAACTCAATAAATTTACGATTCTCACTAAGAGAATCAAGATGTTCCAAAATATAGTTATAATGTCCTTTAATTACTAAGATCACAAGAAGATAAAGCTCTTGGTCGATGCTAGGACTAGGGAAATGGGGGAGTTCAGGATATAACACATGAGTAATATGGTCAATGTGTTTGATTTAACTATGCCTACCCAATTCTATACACAAGATGTGAATGATATGGAAGAGGATATATTGGAGGATGAGAAAGGGGAATGGAGATGGTACTAAGGATGAGTGTTGTTTATTGGGTAAATTTTATGTGAAGGATGGAAAACTATAGGTGGATTTTGTATGTGTTCTTTTTCTTCCAAAGTAGTTAAGGAGTCGATAATAAGATGAAGAATTAGTGTGGAACATAGAAATTCATGTCTTAGCTCAATAATAATGTTGGTTTAAATATACGTATCTAGATCCAATGCTCTAAATCTAAGGAATAAACCTTTGTGGTCAAGACTTGGTGTATCAAAAAGGGTCACCCAAATGAGGTTAAGCAAAAATCTAATGTACAAAAAAATGATATTATTTGAACAATGGACTATTGTGTATGATTACTATGATGTTTGAATAAAATATTTGTGTAGAGTGCATGTATGAATAGGTAAGGCTTGGAATAAGTGTGGTTGATTGCATGTGTTGGTAAGGCTTATAATTAAATCTAGGTGATTATGTGTGTTGACAAGGCTTCTTGACACTACTTTTTTTATTTTTTGTTGTTTTTGGATTTTTTTGAGTTTTTTTGGGTTCATGGAAGTAAAATGCTTATCTAATGAAACTAAAATGTTGAAATCAAATAAATAAAAAAAGTAAAATTCAATAAAACAAAACTTATGTCTATCATTTTCCAATAATTCACAATTCATGCAAAGGAGAGAGGAGAAAACATATACTATTATGAAAAGAGTTAATTTTTCATACCTTTATTTAGATACAACCTAGGTGGTGATGTTTTTGTAGTTTTTATTTCATTTATGTGGGATGGATTAAACATGAAAATTATGTATTATAAATGTGAAAGCAAGGCAAAATTAAATATATTCTAAAAACAATATCACAATAAATTTTTTTTAATTTTCTTTGTCTAAAAATAAGATAAACTAGCCTTTTAACTTTCCTAGTTTGTTGTAAACAAGATTTTTAAAGGATTTGATAAAATAGAGACAAGAAATTCAAATTATATTTTTTATATTTTCAAGAGGAAAACAACACTTTTTAATTCATCAAAACAAACAAAATGAAAAGTATGTTAGCTTTGTTTGTGCACTGTCTAAACTCTTGTGATTGACTAGTTGGTTGTTCTGAATGCAAGAGAACTTGTTTTGACCTTGAAAATGTAATTCTATATTGGATAGAATTTTTTTGAAAATTCACTTAAGATATTATAGATTTTGTGTGGAATGGTTTGATAATGGAGAGAAAATAAATGTATTGGAATGTAAGCACAATCAAAATGATCTACTTTTTTTTCTTTTTGGTAGCAAATACAATGGAAAGAAATAAACTTCTCTCCCTATAAAATTTTATCTATTATTAATGATGAGATTAATCTAATGCAATAATAAATCTACTAATATATTCTAATAAGTAAAATAAATAGTGAAAATAAAATAAAAATCTAACATGACCATGGTATGGATCAATTAGAATGCATGTAGTATGTTAATGAAAGAATCCTTAATATGATAGCTCCTTTTATCTTTGTGTGAATTATGAGAAATATCTAACTAAAGGATGATAAAAATTTTAAACAAATGGAGAGTGAGAATAGACACAAACACAAATGGAGAGTAGATGACATGAGGCTGACCAATGCTCTCATTTGTAAACACTGAGTTGTTGGACCAATGACACTTCTTCACTTGTGGTAATGTAATCAACATGAAAACTATATAGGTTGGATCTTCAGATAATTTTAGCAAGACTGTGGTTTCAAAATATTTAAAATAAAAAACTTTTAATGGTAATTTTTTGATGTGAAATTAGGCCAAAAATGGTCTTTTTGTAGAAAGAGTTGGAAGCTTATATGAGGGAGTTCAACTGAGTTAAAATTGGAGTTGAATTAGGAGGAACTCAAAATTATTTATAATAGAGGAGGGAGTGAGATGGGATTTATTATAGGATGGTGAAGTAAACAATAAATGCAATAAAAATCATGAAAAATGCATTAAAGAATGATTCTCAAGAGCTAATTTTGGAAGATAAATACAAGGAGACAAAACTAACACTTTATATAGGGGTGGTTATGAAACCAACACTTTTTATGATATAACTACCACCTTTATTATGAAACTACCATGGTGGTTATGTAATTTAAGGGGTAGTTATGTAAAGGATGGAATTGATTTGATCACCTAGAGTGGCAATTTATTCTTACATGGGAAGTTTTCAAAACAAGCTAACATAAGATACAAAAGATAAATAAAAGGGGACTAAAATGGATCAAGGGAGGAGTAGGTAATTAAAATAAGGAAAAATGAGTTAGAGAGTTCCTTGTGGAGCATAAAATAAGAGATCACCACACTATCATTAGATTTATATCAAGAATATTTCACTATGTAAAATTTGAGTGCATACATATTTCCCCTTAAGAAGGATGCATTTTCATGACTTATAAAGGTGCATTATCAAGTAAAGCAATGTGGAAATGAAAAAAGAGGTTAGGAATACTTACCTTAATTACCTAAGTGGTGGAATGAATCTAGTTAGAACTTTGCACAACCCATAAGAATAAAATGAGAATCAAGTGCAATGTAATTAAAAAGAGGAAAGCAAGATATGTAATAAAAGTGTGGATAAGATTACATACCATACACGTAGGGAAGATCATACTACTTGAATCACCCCATTAGGGGACTAAATCTAACACCAAGTTATCATGTACCTACAAAATCATAAAATGTGCTACAAGAGAACTAGAAGACTTGTTAATTTATTACTTTTTAAATACAAATCCCAAAAATTTAACATGTAACATGAAAAAATTTAATTGAAATAGAGAAATATGCCTAATTTAGAAATCTCTTGAGTTAAAATGGCTAGATTGGGGTTTAATATATTTGAAAACTTACCAAAAACTAACTCATTTATATATTTAGCTATTTATGATTTAGAGATTTATATTTCATGTGACTATTTTGAGGGTGGAAGTATTCAATGTAAAGATGAGAATGATGGGATGAAAAAACTACCAACAGGAGGATCTATTGGGTAGGATTAGGTAGGTTTTCCTATGCTTTTCTATTTTTCTCAGATTTGAAATTTTACTTTAAATTTTGATAAAATCCAATAAAATTTTGAATTTTTAGTTTTGAAATGATTGTCATGGGGTAGATTAGGAATAGGTATAATTTTTATTAATTTAGGTGAATTTTATGAGTTTTTGAGTGGATTTAGGAGGGCACATCAATGGTGGATGAAAATTCCACTCTAGGATATAACCCTCGATATTTTTAGACCAAAAATTAGACCACCATTGTGGTAGTTACACAACTACCATACTTTGTAGAATAGATAGTTCTATAACCTCCATTTATAGGTGGTTACATAACCATCACATGTGATTACATAACTACCTATGGTGGTTTCATGACCTCCTATGGTGGTTTCATAACCATCGCTTGTATAAAGGGTGGTCTCATCCCTTCAAAATATGGGAGAAGATAGGGAAATGAGAGATTATAAAAGATAGAATTGGTCCTTAGGTTGACTTAAAGATTATTTTTATATTACAATGGGTGTATATACATTTTATTAGAGCTTGATATCAAGTTTGACTCCCTTGATTCTTGGTACTCTTGACAATATATGAGTTAGATATCCTTGATTGCATTGAGATTCTATGGATAACATAGGCAGGGATCATCCTAGCATCCAACATATTATTATGCAAAATTTTGACCTATTTGGACCCTAATTAGAACATGTTTATGCTCCTTTAGGCCCTAAGGGAGTGGATGATTACCCTTATTGATGTTTACTAGAATATAGGCCTTCCCATAATGGGTTGGTTAGTTTTTATTTAGGCTATTGATAATGGTCGTGAGGCTCAAATTTGGGCTGAGCCTTTCAGATATTATGATGTAATTGATGTTGGTGAAAATTGTGGTGTGAGGCCTTCCCAGGTAGAGGGATCAATGATCCCAAGCCTAAAAAAGTTTATTATTAGTATCCTTACCTCCTAGCTAATGGGAGATAAAGGTACTAAAAGATTGCTATTTAGTTTGTCACTAATTATTTGATGTATCAAGAAGAGAGGGGACTATTAATCCTAAAGAGATGAGTTACTGGCTTAGAATTACAAGGATATTTATAATGTCACATATCTATGATCGCTCTCAATTATCCACCTAATGGGCATCATGGGTTAGATCTATGATTGAATTATCCTTTTTCAAATAGGAGTACCGATTAGAGTTTATGAGGATATCAAGGCCATTAGATGAATAGATATGCCATATTTCTATACTTTTACCTAAGCAGTAGGGGCTTTGATAGTGGTTAACCTAATTTCCATACCCTAATAAGACATGGTTTAGGAATTTGATAATGAGGGGTCTTACCTTGGAGTAGCTATCAGGGCTACTCAAGTTTGGTATTAGATTTTAAAGATTGAGGTACACACTATGGATAGGGTACCTCAACAATTTGGTATGCCCTATGAAGGAAACCTTACCATTATTTGGGTTGTCTATAGGAGCATATAGAAGGTGAGAGTAATGAGACTATGATAATTAAGGTGGCACTAACTTATGAGATGAGATCCAATCACCTAACTAGCTCAACCAAGAGTAGCATAAGGGCATTCCTTATAACTAGTTATGTGAGGATTAGTATAGGGAGTAGTATGGTAGAAGAATATGAGTCCACCACCACCACCACCACTACCATAAAAGGAGGACTCCACTCAATAAGACCCTACATAAAAATAATACCCAAAAGATGGAGATGATGAGGCTCTAATGTATGTTAAGCTAGAGGAGGATCTAGACATAGATGAGGAGGAGGATATGTAAGATAATTTTGACCCAAAGTGGCATGAGGGAGACCTAAGTAAAATTTTGATTTACATATTTATGATTACATCTTGTACCTTGATTTATTTAGTTGTTTAATTGATTTTATGTGTATTATATTTTTATATGAGCTGGATTTGATGTTGAATTTTATACTTTGTAATTGTATATATTGTGGGTGGTTGGAGGTGGATTATCTAGGACACCTTGATCAATATTTTTTAGTTGAACATTGGTCATACTAAAGACTAAATTTTGGTCAATCCTACATTCCCCACAGGGATTATCCATCACATAAATGTATTCACTCTATCATATTATTCTTGTGTGATGGTGGTAGTGTCAAGGATAGATAATAATAGCCTATTGGATAAACAAGGAGGGTATAGACCCTAGTAGATACTATGGTTAGTGGAGGAGGTGTCATAGCCTCTAGTCACAAGACATGGAAGATGACTTTAGAGGGAAGCAATATTAGGATTCATCATGTTGGTGTTTAGATTAGATAGGGTGAGGTGTCCTCTAAAGGAGGATATAGTAGGAAACACTTCTAGAGTGAGAGTCCCTGACATTCGTCTACATCAAGACCCTTTCATAAGAGGGGCAAAAAAACTTGAGATATGTATTAAATTTTTTTAACATTTGTTGTATATGTTTATTTGTTTTTGAGATGCCATGAGGTACATCATCCCTCCACAAAGGAACTTATATTAAACATACTTCTTGTATAATATCAAGGGTTATTATGATATATATAGAGATGTTTTGGCTTACCACCTCTCAATGATTTGTCATTCATGTTTTATGGCCTTAAATTTCATGTTTCATTTTTTAGTTCATGTACTCTATATGGCTAGGCATGTGATGATGTATATGCATATGTAACTCTTTTGATTTTTATATGATGATATGAGAAATTATCATGTACATGTGGGATAAAAATGTATACAAATGATGTAATGTGATAGATAAATATATGCAGTTGTAAATGTGCTAACATTTATTTTTTAGGTCTACCTAGTTGTTTTGTTTACACAACATATTAATTTCAAGTTGTAACAAATAATGAAAGGAGAAATAGGATAGACATAAGGAGATAAATAATAAAATCCATAAATCAAAATTTCAAAGGTGAAAATGAAAAGGACCTAGTCCCTATGAGAAAAGGGGTAAATTTACTTCTTTCCAAACCTATAAAACACTAACTTTATTGGTTTCACCTAGAGATAATTATTCTTGATAGAACTGGTAAATGGGAAAAGATTACCCTCTTTAAACATAGGCATGTAAGCAATATTTTTGAAAAATATATATCTTTGGACACTCTTTGATTTAATATTGATTATACATTTGAATTATAATTCTCTTTGTGACCACCTAAACTTAGTCTCATATGACCAGGAAGACACATGGGCTCATCACCAAAGGCTATATATAGGTGAGTAAGGGGCATCTCTCCCCAATGCTAACCCCATGCAACTATTAAGATGTGAGGGTTCACCACTAAAGGTTATAAAAAGGGTGATATATGTGAAATTTGAATTTTATATTTGTATAATCATTTTTATTTTCACATGAGTGTTTACTTTTCCATATACAAGGTTTTTGACCCCAAATATTGGCCCCATGAAACTAGTAAAATGAAGGGCTCATCACCGAGGACTAAGATAAGCAAGTAAAGTTACCTATTTTAAAGCATGATAATGTTTTATTTTTAGAATTCACATTAAGGGGAGACTCTATCATGGATAAGCCTCTAGACTAAGCTATATGATATCATTTTTTAAATATATGCAAGAAGATGTAGGGAAAATAGGTGTACTCTAATCATAAGAACTAAGGAAAATATCAATGTAAAATTTGGATTTTGAGAATGTTTTCTATGGGGTTATAGGTAATGTGAGAGTGGGATATTTTGATATGCCAAAATTTAAAATTTTATACACTATGTGAACTAACAACTAAATAATCACTAAACAACACATCTAATATGTAGGTGAGCATGCAATCTATGGAAATACAATGTAAATGAAAATAATGTGATATGAGTGTACTAGATATAGAATAATTTTAGTTGAAAATATTTCATGGATTCACCTAAATCATTACCCTCTAGAGTGCATAACTGATAGGCTTTATTATTGAAGTCTTATGTCACTAGATAGGGGCCTAACTAGTTAGGGCTAAACTTCTGACCTTCTCCTTTCTTCTTATCAGTTCAATTGTCAAGCCTAAGGACAAGGTATCCTACATGAATTGGATGTTTATGGACATTTTGTTTGTATTGTATGTCCATATAATCAACATAAGTAATGTGATTATTTATCGTGATAATTTGTTGTTGATCTAATAGTTCTAATTGGGCCAACATTGCCTCTACATACTCTTTTTAATCAAGATGGCCCTAGAGGGAAACATGAAGGCTAGGTATTTTTAATTATATGGGTAGAATATATTTATATTTGAACATGATTGTATATGGATGTTCTCCTATAAGTGTCTTAATAGTTGTTTTATAAGCCCATAGTGTTGGATAGAGTTGCAGATGACAATCTCATTTAGAATCTCTAGTTGTTTTGAACACAATAGACTTCAAGGTCTTGTTAGTAGCTTTAACTTGATCATTAGCTTGTGAATAGTATAAATAGGTTTAATGATATGATATAAAATATATCTTAGACATTTCACATATTTTGGGATTTTTGAAGGGGACCCATTGTCATCAATGATAACTTATGGCACCCCCAATTAGTAGATGATTTATTTTAGGATAAACTTTATGATGATTGATCTAGTGAAAGTTGTTAATGGAATTGATTCTACCCACTTGGTGAAATATTTAGTTGTCTTGATAATGAAGTGATGACCTTCCATAGAATCAAGGGGGAGCTTACCTACTAAATCTAATCCCCAAGTGGAAAATGGAAATAGTGTAAGGATGGGATATAATTTCCTAGTTGGAATATGAATCTCATGTGAAAACATTATCATTTCTCACATTTATATACATATTCAATAGCCTCATGGTCTAGAGTGGGAAAAAAGTATCCCATCCTATGGATTTTTTTAATATTCACGTGGTCACCAAAGTTTCCACCACAAACACCACTATGATAATGGAAGGGGACTCTTTTTTATTCTTCTTTATCAACACATCATAGTAACATGTTGTTAAAGGCCTTGTGATAAAGTACCATATCTAAAATAACATAATTAGATGTTATGATGCAAAGATGTATTTTATACTATGAGTTGGTGACTTTGGGATAAGTGTGTTCAATCAAGTAATTGATGGTATCTATGTACCAAGGTGAGGAGTTAATAGTGGAATTTTATACAGCATATCATCTCATTATGGAAGTTGGTATCGATGAGGCCATTAAATTCCAAGGGAGAATAAACCAACCAATATAAAATGATCTACCCTTTAATGGAATTTTAGTTGATATAAATTAAATTGAACTTACTAAGGAGTGTAATGAAGTGCCCAAACTTCATAGAGAGTTCGTTGGGTTAGGAATGTTTATAGGTCTTGAGATCTCAAAATAACTCTTATCTCTTGATTGAGCATATAGTATCACAATAATTTGATCACAAAAACTATTTCTAATTATTCCTTTTATGATTGAGTGTATCACATCTCATAATTGACAAGGATTAGGCTAATTAAATAAACAACATGTTCCTTTCTAGTTTCATATTCTTGTCCAACATATAGGTGAGGGACACATTAGTTTCTCTAATATAAAGTGTTAGGGGATTACATAGCTTATATTCCATGAGCATAGGGGGATACATAAGGAAGTTATTTACTACTTCAAATTCTTCTTAATAATCATTTATCCAAGTTAGGTCACTTGCATTTTTGAGTAGGTTGTTGAAGGGGTGAACAATGTAGGCAAGATTAAGAATAAATCTTTGAATGGTTCCCAACTTATCTAAGAATGTTTTAATGTAGGATTCATCTATGAGAGGGAACATTTATAAGATTTATAAAATTTTAGTAGGGTCAATATCGATCTCACATTGGGAGATGATATAACATAGGAGTTTTTCACTAGTGAATCCAAACGCACATTTATTCAGGTTGAGAGTGAAGTCATTTTTTATTAAGCATGTTAAGATTGTGAATAACACCTATAAATGGTATACATATCATCTTAATTTTCTTAAAATGTCATCTACATAAACCTGTACGATATTATGAATGAGATCATGGAATATGTGGGTCATGGACTTTTGATATGTTGCCCTCATGTTTTTGAGACCAAAGGGAATCAAAAAACTAAAAAAAGGTCCCCCAAAGCATATTAAATGAGGTTTTACTTTGGTCCTCATCAAAAATGCAAATTTAGTTGTACCCCAAAAAACCATCCATGGGTGATAACAATTCATACCTCATGGTATCATAAACAATGACATCAATGGATGGGAGAGGGAATTCATACTTTAGACATGCTTTGTTAATGTCCTATAAGTATATACATTTTATTATTTTAATATTATTATTAAGGATGAGGATAATTTTGGACATCCATTTGGAGTAGTCCACTGGTTTAATAAATCTAACTTTTGAAAGTTTGATGACTTCCTCTTTTACCATCAATCAGACCTTAGGCTTGATGGGCTTGATGTTTTGATTGATAGGTTTTGTGTCAGGAATTGTAACTAGGTTTTGGATGACTACATTGATGTTTATGCCTACATTTTAGTGTAGAATAAATCAAAATATTTTGAGACTTATATGAGGAGATACTTATGGCCTTCCATCTCCTATTTAGATAGTGAAGACCACATCTTGAAAAGTCTAAGATTGTCTTCTATCCTGATGTTAATGTCAATTTTTTTTCTAATGAGGGAGGTATTTACCTCTAATAACATGTTAAGGGATGGGGAAAGATTTGGATATTCACCCTCCATATTGAATACATCATATTCATCATCATAAGAGCAGTAATCCTCAATGTGGTAGTAAAATCATAATATTTAGTCTTAAGGCTGAGGTGGGATAAAAGGTAAATGAGAAGCCCCTCTTATGGTGGGATAACATGTAAATGAGAATCCCCTCTTATGGTGGGATAATAGATAAATGATATGCCCCTCTTATGGTGGAATGATAAGAGGTCATCATAGTCTCATAAAAACTCAAGGATGGCCTCATTATTCTCTTTTAGATTGAGGACCAAGGGTCATAATATATTCTAATGTGGGTGATGATTTGGTCATTAGGAGTCTTATGCATAAAAGGTTCTATCTTGATTGAGACTATGAAATCATATTTTGGTATTACTAGATGGAGGTCAAAACATGAAAACAAAGTAGCCATTGATTTCCCTATGAAATACTTCTATATAAAGGAAGTTAAATCCCTTGGTTATCTCATACATAGTTGTCTTGTACAACTAAAGATGTTTAGCCTTTGTTCGATAGACTTCAAAAACTTGGTTCGTAACTAATTTTGAGTCACCCTAGATCCTTAAGTTTTGAATGCTTAGGTGTTTGATAATGATCATTCTAAGCAATAGGGCCTCATACTCAGCCCTATTATTTGTATACTCAAATTATAGCTTGAATCTAAAAGGCATGACTTGCCCTTCAAGAGAATTGAGAATGAATCTTGCACTAATGATTAGGAGACACGTGGCCCCATCATAGTAAAGGAACCAAAAATCATGTGTAGAATAGAGATAATAATCTTATGAAGTTACTTGGTATTCCAATATCTTGACCATGTGGATATAAAAAATGTCATGTAACCCATATTTGGTCCATAGTCCCAAGGTTTGGAAATACAATGAGCCTATCCCCTTTGTGGGGAAAATGGAAGGGCTTGCATAGGCACAAATGGTTCAGACTTGTGTTATGATGAAGGAAGGGAATGACTTATAGTAACTTAAAATGTTTTTTTTCTAAGTTTTGGGTCAAGGTAGGTAAGTACTTGTAGAAATTCATAAGGATATTTACTTGACATTTTACTTAGGATGGGAAGTATGCTAGCATAGTTAGGGTTTTTTTGGCATGGGGAGTATACCAACATAATTATGATTTCACTTAGGTGTAGGAGGGAGGTGAACATAGTTACACAATTTTTATTACTATTGGGAGGACATGGATAGTACTATTTTTTCTAATGTTATATGTGGGAAAGCCTATAAGAACCTAGTGAGTGATTTTATAGGGTCTTATTCCTTTGTAAGGGGAAAAAAGGTCTTCTTTTAGGAATCCTTGGGTAATCATGGGTTCTAATGTTAATCTATATACTACCTACCATCATGTATGAATATTTTCCCTAAGTACTTACATGACAAGTGGGAGGAATGGTCTAGTTTGCTATTAGTAGACTTAGAATGTGATGAGAAACACCACTAGGTGAAGGCCAAAGTAGAATGGATGAAATATTTGGAGGGAGTAAACCTAATGGACTAGGGACTCTATAAAATTAGTATGACCCTATCACAATGTGATCCATAAGCATACTCAAAAGTTATTTAGAAGTGACAAAGGTATAATGTAAAGTGTAGATTACCTTTATATGGTTTAATGTTGGGTGGTAGTACTAATAGTTATTGGGATGGTTATTACAAAGGGGGATTTCCTCATTCTTAGACACTTATATCATGCAAAGGTCTAGTAGGATAGCTAACCCCATTTGGGGTTATTAGTCTTGAGGTCTAGAGATATCGTAAATCCCCACCCCTTATGGGTTGAATGGGAGGATGAGGGGAGTGTTTTTCTCCAAGAGGTTGATAATCTTAGTTATAGACATAGTGAGGATTACTAGACTAGTGATTAGTTTTGGGTCTGTAGTCTTTTCAGTTGTTATTACCTCATTTTCTTATAATTTATCCTTTAATAGAGCTTGGCATATTTTTACCTCTTTCTTTAGGATGACCACTTTGGGTTTTGTGGGTCTAGTAACATCAAACAATTATTGGGGTTTTGTGACCCCATTAGTAGGTAGGTGGTAATCAATGTGTAACCCGAATTGCCTATACATGGTTTCTTGAAACATGTTTTAGGGTTTAAGATCCCCTTGGGATATGAAGACCTTTCCTAGGTGAAATAACCATATTTCTATAATAAGGTTAAATGGATAGCCTTCATCCTATGTATCCAAAGCCTTCCTAAGTTCATATTGTAATTGGTATCTTTGTCTATGACCTAGAATTTAGTTAACACTATCTTGGGACCCAAAATGTCTAGGATCATGATGGTCCCTATGTAAGTAGATTTGAGATTATCATAACCTCCTATGGTGTTATGTGTTTTAATATAATTGGTTTCTACATAAGCAATTTTTTGTAAGAAGGAAAAGGGGATGACATTGATAGTTCCTCCATCATCAACTATATATCTCTTCATATAATAGTTATAAATCCATACCAATAAAAATAAGGCTAGATCTCCCCTCCTTGCCATATGAAATTTAGGAGGAAGGATTCATTAATCAAATAAATAATTAGTTTATTATGATTCTTGACTAGGCAAAAACATGTCTAGATCAATGTGGATAAATTGAGCTTGTGAAGGAGTAACACTGGATAAATGCTCCAGTCTTAGGGAATTGAATAAGGCTAACCTAGGGGAGTTCTATAGCAAATCTAGGAATGAAATATGGGAGAATGTTTTGGTTAAATTGGAGATTAAATAATAGTTCCCCATGGGTTTAGGAAAATACTCTATTTCTAGAATGCTTGCAGGATAGAGAGCCATAGACTAATACTTTGAAGTAATGATATTATCCTCATATTCAACTTCAAATTCTATGACCCTTATCATTATAGTTTTTCCTTTCACTCCTAACTAAGGAGCTACATCAATGTTTGTTGTCCCATAGGTGGAGGCTTCTACATCATGAATTCACATCATCATGGATTAATTATGTTTAATGGGTTGCTTCTATGGGATACCCTACTATTAACTTTGAGTAACACATGTTTGGTGGTTAGTGAATGGGTTTTAGTAGATTTGAATGTTATGGTTTTGAGGAGTGACATGATAATTTTAAAAAGGCCTAGGAGCTTACACTAGCATTCCCTAAGATCATGTCTACAAATTTTTTTGTTTGATCTTTTAGGAGTCTTTAGATAAATTTGTTGTATTCCCTATGGTTTCAAGTGTCATGACCAATCACTTAGTAGAAGAGATATAAACATTGGGATCATATTCCCTAGGCCTCATGTTCTACCTCTATTTCCTAAACCCTTGTAGATTATTATATTGGTAATATGTTTGGTTTTGAAATTATTTGATAGGTTGGTATTGATTTTGATTATGGTTCTGGTATTTCATGTTACAAGGTGGTGGCTATTTAAATTTGACTGCATGATAGGAGGGCAATTTTGGTTTTTAGACCACACATTATTAGTAATCTTGGTGTTATATATAGGTTGATATTGGTTTTTATTCATAGGATTTGGGTTATTGTTTTGGTTAGTGATGCCATCAATAGTAGCATTCCTACTTTGATTTAGGACCTTAGGACCTTGGTTGTTGGTATTATTTGGACTTACACTTTGAAATCCCCCATTATTTTGTCTTGAGATGATAATATTCTCATTGGTCCCATAAGTCTACCAACCATTGTCAATAGACACTTGGTAAATTCACAAGGTGATCTCAAGGGCTTATTCATATGATTGATATGGGAATTTATAAACATCCTCCATTATCTCCTTCTTAAGGGACTGGATGAAGATATCACACAATTCCCATCGATCTATATTAGGTGTGATGGTAGAAGAATATAAGACCTTCCACCATATCATGATGAAATAGGTAGGTGAACTCTTATGTTCTTTCTTGATGTGAAATAACTCACATATAATAGTATTCAAGAGTTTGTTCATATCAAACGTTTTGACAAACTCAACCATGAGTTGACATAAAGAATGTATAGACTCATCAAGGAAGTAGTAATACCAATTGATTGATGTCCCTTATAAGGTTTTGGGGAAGATTTGTTAACATCCCCATCCTAAGGTAGGAGTTACCTAAAAACCATAGCATGAGCTTTTATGTGTGCATTGGGATCCCTTTCCCCTTTGAATTTGGGAAGGTTTGGTAGGGAATATGGGAGAATAATTCATGTATGTTGGCATCAATAAGATCCTTGAGGTACGTAGAGTAATTCCCCATGTTAAATTACATTGTTTTCATAGGGGGACTAGAATGAAAAGGTGGAGTCACATAGGGGTTGGTTTTGCAACCACTAAAAGGAATAAAATAAACTTGATAAGGTGAAGTGGAGTAAGATGAAAAATAATCATCTGAATGATTGGATTTTGAA
Organism: Torreya grandis; assembly: GCA_037957365.1. Taxonomy (NCBI): domain Eukaryota; kingdom Viridiplantae; phylum Streptophyta; class Pinopsida; order Cupressales; family Taxaceae; genus Torreya; species Torreya grandis. The sequence goes on from JARHVA010000487.1 coordinate 4,194,667, forward strand.
TACATATAAATTTAAGGGGTGAGATTGTCAGTTATAGGTAGTGTGGAGGTTTATTATGGTGGGATTTATGTGGTTTTTATGTAACCTAATGTCAATTAAGGTGGGACATAGCTTGTCTGTGGAGGGGGGGTGTACATGGGAGGTACACAACATGGAGGTGTAAAGAACAACAAATTTTTGGATACTACATCATTTTAACTAAGGTGGAATGTAAGTGTTTATGCTTCCCATTAGGGTTTGAATAGGTGATTCATAAGATAAATTGGATTTAGAGGTGTCAAGGTTAGGGACCCCATTAGTGAGGATATCCCCAATGGGTTGATGAGAGACATGGATTTATAGGGGTATATGTTATTACTATAGCAAAAGTGTATATGATTATTTTTTTAGTGTTAGAGGAGTCATTGCTTTGATGAAATAAGGAGATAGATGAGCTAGTGTAGGATAATTTGGGCCCATCCCATGACTTAGATATTGTTGACTATTTTCTAGGTTATGAATGCAACCCACTAGGGTGTTGATGACAAGGTTTGGGACAATTTTGGTGAAAGGCCTAAATATGTCCTTTAAAAGATGGGAAGAGGTTTGAGATGGGGTAGTATGAAGTGGTTAGTTTGGGGAGGGAGACCCAGGGGTAGTGTTCATGGCTTTTACCAATGGATTAGAGGCATCTTGACTCCTGATAAGAAGATGCATGACCACTTGCATATGGTTGACCTCATCCTCTAGGTGATAGACCCTTCTTAGGGAATGATCATATTTGTATGCAATATGAATCCAAAAGAAAAGATTCATTAGTCACTTGTTAGTATAATCAAACATCCAAAAGCAAACTTAATACAAAACAATTCCAAACCTAGATACTAGGGAACTTAGATAATAATAAGACAAAACATAACACAACTAGAAGAACAAGAGATAAATCCCTTTCACCTTCCTTGTAACTTTGAATCACTTGTTTAAATGGTAGTTGGTTTTCTTGGTTTATGTCCAAATGGAGTCATCAATGGTGCTCTTGTTTATAGGTAGCACCTCCCCTTTATCCATTATGGTTTTGGTATTAACATATATTGGTCTATGCATATTATCTTATAAACTCTACATAATAACTTTAGACAAAAGAGCTTGTTGGAAGTGAGTGTGAGACATTATATTTATAGGTTTTAAACTAACCCCAAATCAGGTGTGATTAGGTCTAAGCAAACCATGGGTTAGGCTTAGGAGTCTAAATACAATAAATAATGTCCTTAATTATGCATATATGGAGGCATGGATCAAAATTTCTCATTTTCTAGGAATTTATGTTGATATTTTAAAATTCTTAACTTTGAGGATAATGACATCATCATGACCTCATTTCCATTTGATATTTGTTGAATTTTGTTTTTTGGAAATTATAAATTTACTAATTCAACATGGATTATTTAACTAATAATTTGATTTGATTTACTTGGTTTATTAATTTTTCTTAAGATTTTGGTCATTTCAAGAATTTGATCAAGTGCCCCACTTAATTGGTCAAAAATATTAGTTTTCTAGGCTGCAACGTGACTAGGGATAAATACACATGAGATTATCATTGCATACAGGGTAATACCTTAAAGAGGGATACTTTGATCAATTCTAGGCACTTACATCTAATGTGCAGATGAATTTGGGATGTTTAGTGGTTCATATGATTAATTTTCATAGTTTGGTATAAACTAGTTTGAAGTCCATTTAGACATGAATGTGGATTAAAAGGAGTGTCTAAATTTTATCCTTATTTGAGTAGGTGTTGCAAGACATGGTCATAGTAACATCTTCTCAAAGAATGAATTTTTTTAATCATTTGGCTAATGCCTCAGAGGGAAGTTGATGATCCCTAAATGCCCCTTTGAGGGATCGATTGGAAAATAGTGTCATCAAATAGGCCCTCAAAAAGAAGAAATTACATGGTCTAGTGGTAATGGGGGTTAAAATACTAATTTTCCCATAGATGGTTAAAATCAATAGGATAGTGATTTTCCCATGTATGGTAGATGGATCGATATAATTATTTTCCCAAATGTGGTTCTAATCATTAGTGTAATGATTTAACCTAGTAGGGTATACGTAAGTGTGATACAATTCTACTTTTCCCTAGTAAGGTAGTTGTGATTAGTGATCAACATAAATAATTTTACCCATTATGGTAAATTAGAAAATAGATCTCATGTAATCAATCCATAATCATGGATTAATGGTGAGATAACATGATTAAGGATAGGTATGAAGGAGATGCACATCCTAATTGACAGTGATTGTTATTCATTTTTCATTTAGTTAATATGTGTTTGGGTAGGTTTTTTATGAACAAGGGAAAATATTAATGACAACATTTATTGATAAATCCATTTGGTTTGATGTTTGTTATAGCTTGTGATACTATGCATCATAGTTATAGACAACTATAATAACAATGTGTATCTTAAGCATGGAGAACTTAATTTAAATGCAAAATATAAACCACTTAGGTGTATTATATTAACAATTAAATACCAAGTGAATATAATTCAATAAATTAAGTGTTGGAATGAATACAAATATTTATAATTCAAGTACAAGATATGGTTAATCAAGACTCAATTAAAAATAAAATTTAATAATCGTACACCAACTAAGGAAAAGAGGGCATATGAAATATAAATTAATCAACATCTATCTAAAAATAAACAAACTAATCAAATAAATAATAAACAACCTAAGAAAAGAAAAACACTGATGAAAGAAACAATGTTAGTCATCAACCAAAATAAAAATATAATTAACAACCAAACTAAGGTAAATGAAATAAATAAAAAAGCTAAAGCAATGTAATAAACAATTAAGTTCAATCAAGAGCAATAGAAAACCTAAATTAAGGTAAAATAATGAACAACTCATCTAAATAAAAAATGAACAAATAACTAATCTAAGTAAAGGAACAAACAATTAATCTAACTACTTGTGCATGTGTAATAGAAGTGTTATGCTCGACACAAAGGTTGCCCCGAGGCTATAGGGAATAACAACATAGGTATGATGGAAAAGGTTTCCCATATGATATAGGGAATAATGTTAAATTTAGGATCAACAAATAGTTTCCCCTAGGCTATAAGGAATAATGACAATAGAATGATTAGGGGGAATAAAATAATAAGGGAGGGGTGGCTGAGGTGTCTACAAATGCACTAGGTAATTGGATACTACCTACATAGTCTCATAGACACAAGTTAAAAAATGGACTTAAGGTCAAATGTAGTTCTCCCAGGATGTGGGATATAATAAAATTGATGATAAGTAAAATAAATTGACTTGTAGAGGAAAATAGGAATGGTTTCACAAAATAATAAAGGTGTGAGATAGGCCTAGGTACATTAGTGCATTAATTTCAAATGCACAAACACCCATAAAAGTGACTCTTAAAATGGAGAGAGCATGAATGACTCGTAAAATGATGAGAATTTATGCATACAAAGTTATAAAAAAGAATTATCCATGAAACTAGTGAATAAAATTAATCACCGAGACTAGTTGAATTGATCTAGGATGCCCCATTCATGCAATCACTACCTACATAGTTTGTGTAGACCTCAAGCCAATATATTTTTCCCAAAAGTGGGAGGGAACACTATTAGGAAATGAAATAGGAAAATGGAAACGGTCATGATATAACCCATGTGATCGATTAATTTATCCATATCGACTAGGAGATACATGCCCTGAGTAGCATGGATACAATGTAAATGACCTAGAGTTGGAGACATGTTTAGGAGTTTTTCTAGCACATTTCCATATTTTTGGGGCTTTTAGATATCTCAACTCAATGAAGTATGATGAGATACAAAATGGGTTAACTTTCAAAATGGTGAGAGAATTTATTAAGAACGCTTGTAAAATGGTGAGAGCATTAGCTAAAATTTCTTACAAAATGATGAGAGTGTCAAAATAAGGGTGGTCATGCTAACCTAAAAAAAAACTAATTTTTTTAGTCCAAATGGACCTCAATTCAATGTATTTCACCATACAGTGAAGACTTTTGACCAAGTAATATCAAGTGAGGGTAAAGGGATCTAGTAAGGCATGAAAAAATGGTAAGGCAAGGTAGGAAATGAGAGCAAGGCAAGATAAATGGTAAGGCAAGGGAAATGGCAAAGCAAGGAAAATGGAAATGTATGAAATGATGGAAAGGTAAGAAATGATGGCAATGCAGTAAATGATGGCAAGGCATGAAATGATGATAAGGCAAAAAATGATGACAAGGAAAGAAATGATGGTAAGGGGAAAGGTATAGGACTTGGAAAAGGCATGAAATAATGGCATAATTCTATTATTATTTTTGATGTGTAGATGCATGCCCTGATTAGGATTGATATAACTTATCTAGCCTACACCCACTATAAATAGTTGATCTATCAAGAAACTATTACTATTTTGGACTCCAATAACATTGTTGTGATATTCATTAGCTATTGATTCTATTTCCTCCAATCTTCTAAATAAGATGTCTTCATAGACTCAATTAAGGAAAGTGTGGCTAGGAATGGTAAATAATGGTAGACATCGGATAAAATGTCTATTTTAGAAATGGGATATATGCCTTGAATGGATAAATGGATCATAATGGAATGTATAATAGTTGGGTAACAAATGAAGATCAAGATTTTCAGTCACACACAATGTTACTAATTTCATATTCAACATAATTTTGGTTGTGGAAGGGCCAAATAATTTTGAATATGCTCTTGATAGGACCATATTATTTTTTATTATTTATTCCTAGGAGTTATTGTAATCTAATAATACTTTAGATTATAATTTGTACTGATATGGAATTTAATAATGTCTTCATCAATCAAATAAAAACTATTATGCTTAGAGATTGGTGCCTCAAAGAGGTTTTCACCAATAAATTTGTCTTGATTTTCCCATAGTACCTTTGAGAAGGTTTCACTAAGGAGCACTGAATTTTGAATTTGATCATCTTATAATGCCTTAAACAAGGTTTCACTAAAATATGCTAAGTTTGGACTTTGATTTCCTCTAGATATTTTAAGAAGGTTTCACTAGGAAATTTTTATTATTCTACATGAATGTGGTCTTGGTCCCCTTGATTTTGTGTAAGTGATATGTCACCATGGATGCATTTCAATAATGTGTGATTCTGTCAGTCTGAATCATCATCTGTGAGAGGTGGAATATGAATATAATGGCTATGTTGGTTAACGATAAAGGGATGAAATTTCAATAAAAGGTATAATGTCAATTGAATGGTAAAAAGTATCAAAATCCTCATAGATCCTACTAGGATAACTTATGTCAATGCTAAAGAAAGAATCCTCAACAACTATAGAAGGCTCACAAATGTGTTCAATATGATCTACAAGGAGTGTGTAACCAATGTCATAATAATCACTAATGTATTCTGATTTTGACTCGAAGGACTTTGAATCCAACAATGAGACTAATGTTGATTTTGCTTCTGATGTTAAATCTGATATTGGTTCAAAAATAGAACCTGACTCTAATTATGATTCTTATTATGATGTGGATGTGGCTACAAATATGTCTTGTTGAATTTTTGGCAATAGATGAGTAATGGTTTGGAATGTATTAATAGGCTATTATTTATAAATAGTCTCATCTAAAATTGATTCAATAAATACTAGCTTGTCAAAGTGAGGCCCCTCAAAGGTAGAGGAATGGTCAAAGGCTGATTCAACAAAGATTTGTTTGTCAAAGTGAAATTCCTCAAAGGTTTGGGAATGGTCTAAATGTGACTTAACAAATATTGGATTGTCAAAGTGAGGCTCCTTAAAGGTAAAGGAATGATTTAATGGATATTTATCATAGGTTGACTTGTCACGAATAGGTGTTTCAAAAAAAACATCGAGAATTGGTTGTTTGTCTTAGCCTTTGATTAATCTTGTTTAAAATTCTCATATTTGGACACACTTTGTTCTCTAATAAATGATGGATTTTGAAGAGATAATTATTGGCTCTACTATGGATCTAAGACCAAATTAGATGTTGGAAATATTTCTTATTTATGAAGAAGGTTATTCAATCATTTTTTAGGAAAGTTAGATGGGAATATAGCTCTGAATCTCAATGATTTTAGGACTATATCTCTATTCTCAACAACCCATTTATCAACCTATATTTTAAAATGAGTTGGTGATGTGTTAATTAGATTAGGTGTGTGGGAATTATAAGGTAATTATTTGTGTGGTTTTGGATCAATTATGAAATCCCTGTGCTTAATCAACGTTTGGAAAAGGTGTGTGAACCTCACACATCGATTAAGTGAATTTCCTTGAATCACATGATACTCATAATATTCATCTATTTGGTACCATGGAGGTTTGGGATCATTTTCACCAAAAGATTGAGTATGTGGACACACAATTATGTTTGTTGTGACTATTTGATAAAATATATCTCTTAAGGATTCATTAGTTAAATTTTCCATTTGGGTCCATGATTGGTTTGAAAATATTGGTTTATGAAGCTGGAATGGGCCCAAAGAGGGAAAAATTAGGTTTGATCTTGGTAATTAGTCCAAAGAGGATAGTCTTGGTCTTGGTAATTGGCATAACCCCAAAGAGGAATAACTTGGTCTTGATAATTGGTGTAAAGAAGGGTGGTTTTTGCATATGATAATTGGCATGACTTGGCTTATAAACTAGAAATTATCCCAAGAGGGAAGCCTTGACACTTGATAATAAACTAGCCAAAAGAAAGGAAAACTTAGTATTGATTAGAAATGGGCCCAAAGAGGGTGAACTTGGTACTTAATATAAATGTTTCTAAAATGAGGTAGCCTTGGTACTCTAAAATAAAATCTAGCACATGGGTTCAAAATGAACCCTAATTCGACATTGGAATGGATTCAAAAGGATCCCTAATTTTGGTATTAGTGTGCAAGTTAGTTGAAATACTTGATGTTTGGAAAAGGTCTATGTAAAATCTATTTTAAACTTGGTCAATTTGGACTTAGAACTTAGCAGGTGTGAATTTGGTTTAGGAATTGGTTTGAAGTGAAATGGACTAGGTCTAGGTTTGGCATGAAATTGGAATGGAATTAGGCCTAGGTTTGAAATAAAATGGGAATTGGTTTAGGTTTGGCATGAAATTGGTCTTAAAAATGAACTCGGTCTAATCATGAACTTTAATATACTCTTAGGTCTAAATTTCATGGGGTGAATCAAATGTATATTTGGTCTAAGTATAATTTGGAAATAAGGAAAAAATTGGTCTTGGTCCAAAAGGGGATTTGGTCTAGGTAAAGGCATTTAATCCAATTGAAAAGCCAACTCAAGTATTAAAAAAAAAACTAAGTGCAAAAAGTAAACCATTCAAGCCCAAGTAGTAAGCAAGACTCAAATTTAAACTAGTTATCCTTATATCTATACTTGAAAGTGGGTTTCAAACTTGGTTTTAGAAGGCAACTTAACTCTTAGTAAAAGGGTCATAAGTCTATGTGAATGGCATGACCATGCTAGATTTGAAATTGGATCCACACTTTTAGGATATTTAAAACTTCGAGGAGAAAAATTATAACTTATCTAGGAAAAAATGGCTAGCATAAAAATGCTACCTAAAAATAAGGGCACAAATGGCTTTGATCTCATTTTGAACAAGGGAAATAGTTTGGAACAATTTTGGTAGTGTAAGACTTCTTTGTGAAAAGTGGTGTGTGTAATATGTGTTTGTTTGAAATTTTGAATTGTTTGGAAAAGTAATCTCAAACATACAAGTAAAATAAATAAGTAGAACCTAAGTGAAGGATTCTATGCTAAAACTAACATAAGGTATGCATATTATCTACCAAAGTTTCCACTGATATACCAGTCTTGCAAGGAATTAATTGTTAATCCAAAAATAAAGACTACATGTAGGTAGATTTTTTTAAGCCCCCCTCTATTTCTCAAAAATTGATACATGGAAAATAACTTAGAGTTACAAAGAAACTAGACATTTGATAAGATAATTCATAGTAAGTGGTGTCAATTATCTAAATTTTTGACTTGGATTATTTATATGGTCCACAAGTGCCTAGAAATACTTGGGCATAAAATTCACATCAATTAGATCCAAACTATCTATCTTGTTATGCAAGGTCTTATCTTTTACACAATTAATTCAACCATGTACTACTTAGTGATGCTTGATGTCTAGACTGTCACATGGCCTAGGGATCTGTTAGACTTGTCAAGATAACTACTCAATAACTATCTAATCCAATGACACACCTAATTTATATACCCCATTAGAGAGTGGGGTTGGAACAATGATGGAATATGAAACCTCAAGTCAAATTCCTCCTAAAGAACCTGTGAGGAGGTGATGAACTCCTATTCATAAGCCAAACAAGAAAAAATAAAGGAAGAACTATGTCATTTATGAGTCACCCAAGTCCCTAGGAATAAGAGTAGAACATACACAACATTTATTCAATTTTGACTCAACAAAATAAGTAAAACAATATGTTTTTGTTCACCCAAGTTAACTAAATGACATAAGGGGAGAACATAGGCGCAAGGTCTTACTAAAAAGAAAAATGAAACCAAAAAATTGTTTTTCAAATAAAGAATAAAAAGGAAAGTGATCTTAAGAGCTCTAAGTATAAATTTAAATGTTATTTTTAATCACCTATTTTAAGTGTGATTTAAGTTTGGTCTTTGTTTGAAACTTTGAAATGATGAAAGTGAAATATGTTTGTAAAAAGTTTTTAAGTACTAAAATACAATGTGAAATGGATTTTTAGAGCACCAAAAGAATGTGAAATGAATTTTTTAATGTGTTATACTCCTTCCTTTTGTTTAATGAAATATAAAAACAAGTTAAAAGTTTAATAGTGGTCTTTGATGAAGAACCTATAAATAAATAAATTAGAACTCATATAATTTTCATTTTATGAAAACTATATGCACAATCAAGAGAAAATAACTACATATATGTTTTTTTTTTTAAATCATAAAAAATGGATTTCAGATGACCCCAAATGAACCTCCTAAAGTTTGAAAAGTTTTGTAGGGTCGAAGTTGCCATTTAGTAGTTAGCAAAGTCACCAATTAGAAAAAAAAGTGGAAAGTTGCCTTTAACAATCAACAAAGTCACTGATTAGTAGAAAAAGTGCAAAGTCACAGTTTTCATAATGTTAAAGTCACCATTTTTTGAAAATTCACCATTTTTTGCAAAGTCACCGATATTTATTATTGAAGTCACTAATTTCTTTGAAAACATAAAAAACCATAGAATGCAAAAAATTGGCAAAGTCACCGATTAGTAATGGCAAAGTTGCTTATCCTTAGTTGACAAAAAACATAGGAATTTTGGAGGAAAAATCTAAAACTAAGGTCTAAAATGAGATTTTATTGGCTCCTAAGAGGTCCAAAAATGATCTTATGATGAATATGGGGTATGTGGTCCCACCAGACATGCCATTATGTATGTAATAGGAATGTAAGGGAAAAGATACATTAGTCACTTGTTAGTAGAATCAAACATATAAAAATAAACTTAAGACATTACATTCCCAAGCCTATATACTAGGGTGAGTTTAGATAATAACAATATAAAACACAACACCACTAAAAGAACAAGATACAAATCCATTTCACCTTCCTTTTAGCTCTGAATCGCTTGTTGAAATGGTAGTTGGCTTGCTCAGCTTGTGTCCAAATGGAGTCTTCATTAGAATTATTGCTTTGCAAGAAACACCTCCCTTTTGTCCACTATGGTTTTTGTCTTGGTATATATTGGTCTATGAAGCTTCTCTTATAAATTCAACATAATAACTTTAAACAAAAGAGTTTATTGGAAGTGAGTGTGAGACCTTTTATTTATAGGATTCAAACTAAACCCAACGTAGGTGTGATTAGATCTAAGATAACTTTGGGTTAGGCTTGGGAGTCCAAATGTAATAAATAATGTCCTTAGTTATGCATTTATGGAGGCGTGGATCAACATTTCTCATTTTCAAGGCATTTATGTTGATATTTTATAGCTCTTGACTTTGAGGATGACATCATATGACCTCATTTCCCTTTTATATTTTTTGAATTTAGATTTTTAGAAATTATAAATTCACTAATTCAACATGGATTATTTAACTAAGCATTTAATCTAATTTACTTGGTTAATTAATTTTGCTTAGGCTTTTGGTTATTTCAATAATTTGATCAAGTGCCCCACTTAATTGGTTGAAAATGTTGGTTTGATAAGCTACAACTTGAATGGGGATGAATTCATGGGAGGTTATCTTTGTGTATAGGATGATACCCAAAATAGGGATGATTTGATATAATTATGGGCACTTATGCCGAATGTGAAGATGAATTTGGGATGTCCAACGATTCTTAGGTTTTATTTGCATAGTTTGGTAGAAACCAGTCTGAAGTCTTTTTAGACACGAATGTGGTAAAAAAGGAGTGTCTATAATATTCAGGTATGATTTGTGTCTAGGATCTATATACTAATGTATGGACTCATTCCATGTGAGTAATGGCTATGCCTCACCCAATAAGGGTCATAGTGTAGGAGTCAAGGTGGTTACTCATAGTTTCAAATACATCTCATATTTATTGAATGGAGACCCCACTCCTAGTCTGAGTGTTGGGATGAGAGTAATCATACAATTTTTAGTATATATTAGTGTTGAATTTTAGGTTATTCTAACTCATAAATTAAATCTCATTATAATTGATGTGGATTATTTATAGCCTTCTAGGCCAAGAGATCTGCCTATGTCCTATCTAGACATATTATGGGGGCATATGAATACCCAAAAATTAAATGGAAGGAATAAATATGAATAAGGGAAAGGATAAGAGGAATAAATGGATATGAAAAGGATGAATTACTTCATGTTAGGTTTACCAATTTGTGTACATGTAAATAACACATGCTAAACTATGCACTTGACTCCTTGAGGTCAGGCCAAGGCAATTGACATAATGGATGGGCTATAGATTGGGTTGATTGCTAGGTGGGATGGGATTTAGAATGGGTGGTGGTCATGGATTCTTGTGATGGAATCAAAATACCTTAGTAACTTCATGATACTCATTAAGAGCATAAAGTTTCACTAAAATAGAGCTCCAAATCCTTTCAATTTTTGAGATCGTAAGAAGGAAAAGCTCCTAGTCGATGTTAGGACTATGGAAATGGAGGAGATTGAGCTAGACCACATGAAAAATATGGTCAATGTGTTTGGGTTGAATATGCCCACCCAATGTCATACATGACATTTTTGAATGATATGGATGAGTCTAGACCTAAGGATGAGAAAGGGGTATAGAGATAAGACTAAGGACAAACAATGTTAACTTGGTAAACTCTATGTTGAGTATGGATAACCATAGGTGGATTTTGGATGTGTTTTTGTTTGTCCAAAATAGTCAAGGAGTCAATAATAAAATGAAGAATCAGGGTGGAATGGAAAACTTAACATCTTAGCTTAGTATTAAATTGGTTTGAATATCTGGATCCATATATGGTGCTCTAACTCTAAGGAATAAACCTTGGTGGATAGAACCTAGTGTCTCATAAAGGCTCATCCAAAGGAAGTTAGGCAAAAGTCCAAGGTAGAAGCATAAGTACTTATTTAGACAATGGATTTTTGTGTATTCTTAATGTGATGTTTGAAGTAAGGATTTATATATGGTTCTTACATGAATAGGCAAGGATTTTATGAATCATGGATGTTTTCACGTGTTGGAAATGCTTGTAATGAAATCTAGGTGCTTTCATGTGTTTGTAAGGCTTCTTGACATTTTTTTTTCAATTTTTTGTTATTTTTGGATTTTTTTAGTTTTTATGGGTTTATGGATGTAAAATTATTTTTTTAATAAAATTAAAAATTTCAAATTAGAGGAATGACAAAACTAAAACTAAATTAAAACCAAACTTCCTTTTATCTTTTCCAATAATTCATGATGCACACAAAGGAGAGAAGAGGAAACCTATCTTATCATGCAAAGTCATAATTTTTTCTAACTTTGTCTAGAGACAAATTAAACATGAAATTTGGGATGGATTAAAAATGAACATTATATCTTATAAATTTGCAATCAATGCAAAAACAAATCTATTATAAAACAAAAATATCACAATACTTTTTTTTGACATTCTTTGTGTATGAATAAACTACACTAGCCTTTCAAATTTATTAGTTTATTATAAAGAATATTTTCAAATGATTTTATAAATGAGATAAAATAAAATAAAATTATATTTTTATATTTCCAAGAATAAATAACAACACTTTTAATTCATCAAAATAAAGAAAATCAAAAGTGTGTTAGCTATGTTTTTGTACCTAAGATTGTCTAAACTCTTGTGGTTAACTAGTTGGTTGTTCTAAATGCAAGATAAATTATTTTGATCATGAAAATGAAATGTTATATTGGTTGTAAATTTTTTGAAAATTAACTTAAGATATTACTATGTATTATTTGTGGAATGGTTTTCTAATGGAGATAAAATAAATCTATTGGAATGCAAGTACAATCAAAACTAGCTACTTTTTTTCTTTTTGGTAACAAAGATAATGAAAATAAATAATCTTCTCTCCATATCAAATTTTATATTTTATGAATGATGTTATTGATATAATGTAACAATAAATCTAACATACAATTTAATTAGTAAATTAAATGTTTAAAATCAAAAGAAACTCCAACCTAACCAAGGGCCATAGATCAGTTGGAATGTATGTAGTATGTGTTGATGTGGATTTTATGCACACCAAGGAACCTTAAAAAGGTAACCTATAATGTTTTAGGATATAAATGTTCATGAATTCCAATCTATTTTATGTGTTTTAGGGTATTGAATTTTATAGTAACCTTTGGTGGAATGACGATGAGAAAAGTAGTTGCTAACCCCTAATGGTTTAGATATGGATGTGAATCCCATATCCACTTGAGATGTATGGAATGGTGATGGATTTATTATAAGGTGGGAATGACTCAAATAAACCACACAAAAATGGAAGGGTAAGGAAAAAAAAGATAATATGTAAACAAAGATAAAGGATTCTTTTAAATTTTTTCTAGAATAAGGATAAGTACCAACAACCAATGCTTGTAGTTTGTTGATTTGACACATGGAACTTACAAAAACAATAAATAAGTATAAGAGATAAAACATACTTAACTAAAATTCATTAGATAAATACTACTACTATTAATATTGTTGTTTCACTTCCTAATAAAATATTATAACTAATAAATAGAAAGCACCTTCGACTAGCTATTGCTTAGTCTAGGAAGTTACATCAAAATTGTACTTATACACAAATCCAAAGATTAATCTAGAAAACCTATTGCATGAAAGAAAAATTTATCATCTTAAAACTATTTTTGAAAATTATTAATTGATAGAATTATTCTAATTAGCCATAACCAATATGAAGTTACTATAGCACATATCAAAAAGTTAAACTACCAGTTAGATCAAAGCATAGGATTAATATAATATAGAAATGAAAGAGAAAATAATACAACATAGAGTTATAGAATAACCTGAAGGATTTATTATCTATATTGAATGTCCAATTTTTTTCCTCCTTTTGGAATGAGGAAGATACATGTATATATAAGCTTGGGATGGTGATGCCTCGCCTCTCTAGCAATGCGCAAATTTACACCATTTTTTTAATATCCCATGTGTTAAGAACCACATATGACATGCATGTCTAACATGCAATGAATGATTATCAAAAGAAAAAAAAATCATTATAATAAAATTAGAGTTATAACCATATCAGGTAATGATAAAATAAGTTGCCTATGAGGAAGAAACTATAAAAGATGATGCTTACATGTTGGTAGTTGTTGTCATTGTAACCAAAGTATAGTGACAGTGAGATTGAATGTTAAAGAAATAAGTTAAAATAAAATGGTTGATGTGGGAATTTCACTTGAAGACGATGATTTATTTACTTTTATAGCCTCATAGTGTTTGCATGCCACACTATACTACAACTTGATAATATCCATGTTCAATAGAGATGTCCTATGGACCTTATTGACTTTTGCCAATAAGAATCCCTGCTTGAACTTAATGTTTATAATATTTATACTTTTATTACTTTATTTATTTTAAAACCAAGTTACTACCTAATTTATTCCAATGTAGATCCTTGAAGGCTCTACTTTAAATTGGCAAATGCTTCTTATAGTAGGATGTTAAAATTGTCCTTGGTAACCAAATTTCCCTTCAAGTATTTGACTTGAGACAATTTCAACTCATCCAAATTTTTTAAAAATTTCTTTTCATACAGTGTTACTTTAGGTATTAAGGCTTGTGCACTTGACACCCAATCTCTCACTACCTATGTTTTAATAACCACCATGTTGAGTGTATTAGTTGCTTCAAATTGTGTTATTAGGTCCAAATGGTGGTAGGTCTTATTGGTTGTGTATGGGACCAGTAATTTGACCTTATTTTCATATTATTTCAAATAATTGAATAATTTGGATGTTTTAAAAATATGAAGTAACATTTTAGCTTTCATTTTCCCAATATTGTCCAAAATATTATATAGCCTAATGATTGTATTCTACACATCATCTTAAATTTGCTTGGGAACATGCATAATTTGTTGTTTCTCCCTTATTTTGTATATCTCTTATTTGAGTTCCTCCCTGACATAATTTATGCCTTTTATGCAATTCACATAGAGCCTCATATTGAGCCCTCAGGTATGTTAAGAAGTCCTCATTATATGAAAACTTTCCTAGTTTTTAGTTATTATTATTAGATAATGATAAGACATATTATATATCCTATAAAATTATGCCTCTTCCAAATTCATCTTGGATTTTTTTATTTTTGACCCTTTGCATAGTTCTTGTGGCTTGGTAAAAAAGAAATCTCACTATGGGTAGCTCTGTTGTTACTAAGTTAGGCCTTTGAGTAGCTTGGGCCTTAAGATCCCTAGCCTATTGTGAGATCACCAATTTTTTAATATCAATCGGTTGAGTGTCATGGGAAGAATATTCTAAAAATATATCCCTTAAATATTACATCAATGCCTCTACATGAAGTGGGGTTGAAAAGGAGGGCCAAATGATCTTATGCCAGTATACATCACCAATTTGTGGGAGGGGATGAACTATGTAAACCACCTTCCTAAAATATATTTTAGATGTTTATTGGTCAGATTGGTAGTGGATTTTGGCATGGGGATATCTAATTTAATGGTTTGGACTAACCCTTTTACAATTATAATTTTTCTTCAACGTCTCTTGAAGCAGACCTTCTTGGTCTTTAGGAAAATAGGGTCAATAATAACTAGATAAATAATATAAATACTATAAAATATGGTGGTAAATGTTGGAATCATAAGCATTAAGAGGGGGATGAATCATTTCCCTTAAAATAATCATTCAATTTCAATTATCATTCATGAATCATTCATTCAAACACATATATCAACCAATGCATAAATAAGCATCCACATAAGCATACAACATATGAACATAAGAGATATGTGGTAAAAAATCATGGGGGATAAAAACCACTGATACATAGTTTAGAATATAATCCTATAAGAAATTAATCAAGATTTATTGAGGTGCCAACCCCACAAGGAGCACCAACACCTCATTAGTCAAACACCAACTCAACTAGTCCTTTAACAAGCACCAAATTATAAGGAGGCACCAATCCCCTAGGTGTCTCAGCACTAACTCGACCATTTGGAGCCTATGATAACCTTTGGACACTTTTTTATTATTCAACTGATGATGATCACCTTATTTTTCTCTTAACACTCTTTTATCTCTCATAAGCAGCCTTCTAGGCCTCTTTGCTCAATATGCCTCTTTCTAGGCTTATTAGGTCAACTAACCTTGACATAAACATGAAGTAAATATATTATATATTAATCATAGTATACCTAAATTATTATAATGGTATATAATACATCATTATCCTTTAAAATATTCCATATTCTTTGCTCATAGGAGTCTTCTCTACTGCACTCATAATTAGGCATATTATGCCTTGTTTAAATACAAGTCACTAGCTCACATACTCTCTTGGTCAGACAAAGAACTAATACATTGGGGTAAAACTCAAAAAATGTCTTATTACACATTAAAACCAATAATAACTCAAAATAGGATCACCATTAGGTCATCCAAACTCACTTAGATCTCTTTCTTTTTTTAGGCCTACTAGAGACCTAATTACAATTAGGTCTATCCATTCCATGGAATAAATTAAAACTCTATGGCCCAAATGGCCCTAAAAAAAGAAATAAAACCTTTAAAACACTTATATGGAAACCTCAAATAAACTTATCCATGATAAATAAGTCACAACTCCTTTGTTAAAACTTTGAAAGCACCACTAGGCCTTAAAGACCTATTCAACCTAATTACCCCAAAAACACTATCTTTAAAGATGAAGCTCAAAATTTCTATATAAACACATTATAGGAAAAATAAACATATGTATGTAAACTTAATTAAATTAGGGTAATCATAAAAATCATTATACTCCATCACTTATGCTTCAAACACTTAGGAACACCTCATAAAAAAGCTCACTCAAAATTGCCAATTTGCTCAGAACCCAGTCATTAGCAATTTGATCTCAAATATCAGTATAAGAACTTTCCAACACTCCAAATGAATGTATAATATCCCATTTCATCTATATAACATCAAAAAATTCTTATCATATCTATTTTTATGATATAATTGTTTGGGAATAACTTTTCACTCAGCTTACTCAAGTCTATCAAAACACCTTAGAAACCAATCATGCATACTTGAGCCTCCAACACTTGATATATCAATTCCCATGACTAAAAATGCATTAAAATGTTACAATGATATATATATATATAAACACCATAATATTATTTAATCACTTTTAAATTGGGCATGACTAAGGAACACCAATCTTAATAACACATAGAAAAATGACAAAGACCTTGAAGACACAGTCCTGATGAATGTTGTTTTTAAATATTACAAGGACACTTAAAATAATTATTATACAAATTAATATTTCCTATGTGATCTATATAACATAATAAAATAGATATATCAAAATATCTAGTGTCAACTATTGATCTTGTCGACCAATTTGTTGACCTTCTCTCCCACAGTCCTTACACAACCATATAAGCCAATTTTGATTCCATATTTCAAATTATTATAATAAATATAAAAATTATATATATCATGTAGAGGTCATATGTATCCTAAAAAACATAAACATGTGCACTATATACATTGAATCATATCATAGAGTCTCAAACTCCTCACTCCATCTTGCATACCCAAAATTGTCATTCTACCTTGAGGACTAGTCATGGTGATTATGACTTTTATTACTTGTTTGAAAACTTTTATGAAATATTGAAAAAAAATTATGATCCTATCATATAATTATGTAATTATAATATAGATATATATCATGGATTAGTGGTAATATTTGTCTTGCAGATCAATCTCTCAACTTTACATCTTCATTGTCTCATCTTCACTAGACAGGTTATCTTATGAACAACATTGTCAACATTTTCATTGACCTCCAAAAAATATAAAAAATATGGACATATTTTTCCATTATTTAAAAATATTTTCATATAATTTTATTCAACCCTAGTCCATGACAACACTTACTTAATCTCATTCTCACTTTTGCCTAATTTTCTCACTATCTTCCTCACTAGGCGTTTTTAGTGATATGTCAACTTCCATGACCAGTTTAGTATATTTAATTTATATAAATTACTCATAAATAAACATTTTAATTAAATATAATTCACAAGATTCAACCTCCATCCATTTTGTAACTTTGACTCAATCAACCCTACCGGCTATACAAAATTTATGAGAAACAAGGGATTTATTATAGTTTCCACTCACTCATATAATAGAAAAATTACACCTATATGTATTTGGGAGAGTCATATAAATTATAAATACATAAAATTAGGTCATTCAATTCATTATCATCCATTTCCAACAATATATTCCATATCAGGTCAATGTGAGGGTTTTAAGAGGGTTTAGACTACCTTCCACTCATAATAATCAATCATAAAGGATTGCTCTTAAAATACAAAACAAATTATATAAAAATACACATATAACCTATCCCCAACTACCATGAACTAATCAGGACCCCATGCATATATTTCACATGCCAACAAGCATTAGAAAAACCTTTTCGAGTTTGTAACACCTCATTTTAGCACTTGAGAGACCTTAAATTCACTTTTAATGATTTTTACTTCAATACAAGACTTTGAAACTTAAAAAAACTCTTAAAAAAACATGTTATACCTCAAACCATGATCACATGAGCTCACAAACCTCTAAACTTGATCATGATGCCTCATCCTATCACCTAGGGTCTTAAGACAAGGTCTATGTGAAGACCACCAATGAATAACTTACCCCTTTGGCTCACTCTGACAGTCATGTGACTAACTCTACATCTTTATATCATGATTTAACATTGTATTACATAACTTAAATTCCATACACATCCATATCATCATTATCATGCCTCTATAAACCATATATATACTCAAGAACTAATCCATCAAACAGACCTACTAGGCACCATAGCTATTTGAGATCTTTAAGACACCTTATATAACTCATAAATCATCTCTAAACATATTATATAGACTCCAAACCATCTCTCATCATTATCCTTTCACCAAGACTTCTCAAACTATATAGGTCTCTTGTCAAGACTGAACTAGCCATGCCTTCATCAAGACAATACTAGGCTTCACAATACACATTGTCCACAAAGACTTGATTTTTATGATCTTGGTCAATAATTAACTTATCATAAAAATAACTTCAACACAAAAAATACTCTATTTATGATGATATCTCATATTCATACAAAGTAACACTGCTCATAATCTTGTCATATCATAACATTATGCCAAGACCTTATGCAAAAGTCAAGGACCTACTAGATCATGCCTATTCACAAGAGAACCTTTGGGACATCAATGAAAATAAATTAACTTTGAAATAAATGTCTGAACACAACAATAGGAACATACCTCAATAATCTCTCCCTTTGTCATTGATGTCAAACATTTTAACAAAGCAAATCATTTTCATCTCCTCAAGCTGGATCTCTCCAAAAATTGGTCTTTATCCCAATTTGATTTTTCTTTCCATTTGACATTAATGACAAAGGGTTATCTATGAAAATAATACAATAAAATCCTTAGACCTAAAACATGATTTCTCCCAAACAATCTTAATCTTCCTTTGATCAATCAAACATGAGATTAACTCACAAAAATACTCAACCATGCTTGATAGCTGGAAAAAATTTAAGAATGAAATCCCCATTTGACAAGGCATCTTCTTGGTAATGAAAATAATATTCAAAAAATAAGAACATAACACATAGGAATAAATAAACTAATAGGCATCTTAGACACATGTTCCTCCTAACACCATGCATACCATTTTTAGATGAACTTGTAACACACTACTACTCACCTTATCCTTGACATGAATTAAACCAATTGAAAATACTCAGAATACTCATTTGGATACCTCAACTTGACATCCACTAAAGAAAATTAATTCACTTTGGTGTACATATGACACTCAACTCTTCATACTCACTTAATGAACCAACTTTGCAATCTTCTTACTGGTTCTTTATGATTTCACTATGTTGTTCATACTAAAACCATAGTCATTTCCTTCAGACCTTTGTGATATCTTTATGTAAAAAAGACATATGTTAATATGTATTAATTGACCCTAGATTCATCCTTATCCATATAGTATATTTAATTCTTCATGACAAAAACCATTAAGTACCTCTACATGCAACATTCATGAAACTCTATCAAGACTACTATGGTATATCAGACCTCTGAGTAAGAGTAATCTGATCAGTCTTATACTTCACATACTTTGTCAAGGACCTCATACACTATCCATGATCCTAATTTCATCTTGAAATTTACCAAGATCACTCAAATCCACATGGTAATGACTCAAAATAACCAACTCTACAGTCACCTTACACTCACTAGTTTTTCATGGTTTCACTATGCTTTTCAAGATTAGACCTTTGCGCTCTTAAGGTATATATATCATGTTAATATGATATTTTATGATTATTATATTATCTCTATTCTCATAGATAACCTTGATATAATGTTCACATTGGTTTTGTAGACCAATATATGTTCCACTTGACTGTTAAGATAGGGAAAGTACTATATAAATTTTATTGAGCACCTAGATCACTTCAATTCCTTATGATTCATTTCAAGACACTCCATTTAATGTTCATTAAACCCCACAAGTCTTTAAAAGTCCATTAAATTCATAAAATATCTTCTAGGTCTTATTATCCCATGGAATTTTGAAACCCTCATTACATGCCATTCATGTCATATGCTCAAACACCTACATCATCACCCAAACTGACTATAGAAAGCATACATGAAACTCACTTACACAATCAACCACCCTCAACAAGATTTTAAAAAAAATTCCAAACCTTAACATAGATCAAGATCATAATCAATTATATTCATGAACATATTGATCTTGCAGATTAATCCATAACTCAAATTTCTTCATGATTGTTACAAGTCTTCTTGACATACAAATCCTACTTTTGGATCCCATCAACAATTTGAAAGGTTCCCCCTCAGACCAAGAAACCACCATGCTTCCACTAAATGATGAGTGTCTCTATGAAGCCTAATATAATCACCCTCTTTCATAAGATACTATAACAATATAAACTTAGGATATTCCCAGATCTCCAATCCACTCTTCTCAGCTATCTTGCAAACATGAGACTTATAGTCTCTTTTCATAATCTATTTGGGCTTGACTGGAACATTTGATTTATCTTCTTTGTCATCCTTATTCATTCCTTTTCATCCTTATTCTTCTCTTTTAATCTTTATTGATGATTAATATGATATCCATTTAGCCAATTTATTCTCATTCCATAGTTTCATGAATGCTCATCCCTTGAGACCTTTCTACAATTCTTTTCTCTATGACCAAACTTGACTATGAGTTGCTCCACATTTGTCTTAAACTACTTTAATTATTCTTCTCTTTATTTTACACTTGTATTTTTAACCCTTAATTGATAATTAAGATCCTGAATAGTCATATCATCTTCTTTGGATCCATTAGTTATCTTAGTGTTCAAGGTACATACCTACTTCTCAATAACCATGACCATAAATCTCAACTCCTGATTTTATTTCCTTAGTTGCTTAGCCATCTTGTGATTTTAGTATCACCTTCAAGTTGTCAAGATTATTTAAAAGAAATGACTTGATACCAATTATTGGAATCATAGACATTGAGAGGGTAGGGGCGAATCAGTGCCCTTAAAATAATCATTTAATTTCACTTATCATTCATGAAGCATTCATTCAAACACATATATCAACCAATGCATAAACAAGCATCCACATAAGCATACAACATATAAACACAAGAGATATGTGGGAAAAACTCATGGGGGATAAAACCCACTTAAACATATCTTGTAATATAGTATTGTAATCAATGAATCAATATTTAGTGAGGCACCAACCCCACAAGGAGCACTAACCCCTCACTAGTCAAGCACCAACTCAACTAGTCCTTTACCAAGCACCAATTTTCAAGAAGGCACCAACCCCCTATGTTACTTGTTGGTTGAATAATTTGTCAATCAGTGTACTGATAAAAAAAATAGGTCTGATCAGCCAAAGTAAGAAGATTAGTCATCCAAATGTGTAGGTTTACTACATCAAAAGGGGACTGATCTCTCCTCTCATCAAGGGGAGGTTCCCTATATATATATATATATATATATATATAAACAGAAAATAATACTCAAGGCTAGGACAAACCATCCATCTCTCTTTCTTCAGAGATGATGCATGCAAATCAAAGGAAAAACTCAATGGAAATAACAGATAGCACTCCTCTTCTTTCAGAAGTACTATTCAGCAAACCACAAGAATACTATTGGTAATAAATGCAAAATGTAGCAAAGGATGTAGTAACCAGCAAATCGAGATGCAGCACAAAGTCTCCACCTGAATTTCTCAAGAGTAAGATACGAAGGATAATGAGGGCACAAAGTCTTCCCAAAGTATTTTAAACAGAAATAAAAATAAAACACATTGAAAGGCAATTATGGGGGCACAAAGTGTCTCCATAGTTGATTCTTTAGGACACCTTCTTGACTGTTGTCACTAATTCTACTTGTTGAATTAAAAGAACAAAAGATATATTAAGGAAAAAGACATAAGAACAGTTTCCTCAACAACAAAGATATCACAGCACAAAGTCTGAAAAATCACTTGCTTTCTTATTCCAATAACAAAATATGATCAACAAACTGAGCTCAAAGTCTCAAGAAGTGCCTTTCAATTTGGGCAAAGTTTCGTTTTGATTGTCAAAAAAGAGATATATTTACAATAAAAGAGAGTCCCTTATATAGCCACTTCAAGAAGGACTTGGGAATAGTAACACATCATGTTGCATTGAAATTTGTTAGGAAGACAGGATGGAACTTAGGGGCATTTACCCATTTGATTTTATCAATGCAGAGAAACAAGTCACGCTATTGAAATTTTGCAACTTTCAATGTCCACCTAGTGATTTGATCCTACCTTCATCATTCCTCTTTTTCTGGTTAATTGAATCAGGTCTTGGATTCATTTTGTTCTTTCTTCACTTTTTACTCGTCTTGGCCTTAAAGTCTATGAATGTATTCAGGTCTATAGATTCAAAGGATCAACAACTAGTTCACTATGTTGAATTTGACGTCTTCGGGTGCATCACCCCTTGGTCCTTCTTCGGATTTCCTATTTGGCACTTTCTTGTAAAGAATTTGCCCTTTCAGGCCTTAAAAAGTGATCTATTTTGGGTCGAGAAGAGCTCCCCGCAAGGTATCTACCCTTTGGGCAGTCTTTGAATGGCCTTCGGGCTTCTTGTTTTACATCTTCTCGAAGGAAAGGTGACCCTTCAGCTTCGGGGAAGTATCCTTCTATTCAGCAATCAGGAGTCCCCCACAAGGGCACCTGCCCTTCAGGGTCCTTCGGCGGCCTTTCATGGGTTTCCTACGGGCATTTTCCATGGACAAATTCCCACAGACAAAAAGTCCAAAGAAATTTCCTGCAGACAAAAAGTCCGTGAAAATTTCCTGCAAACAAAAAGTCTGTGGAAAATGTTCCTATCACTTTTGCCTTAGTTATTTCTTCGGGATTTCTGCCCGCAGTTTCTCCAAATTCTTTTGGGATTTTTGTTTAAAGGAATTCCTTCAGACAAAAAGTCTAAAAGAATTGTTTCTTGCCTTAGTCAAAATCCGAAAGAATTACCTTTGTGGCCTTCTTTGAAAATGACCCTTCCAAAGGGTACTTTTGTCATCCAAGTGCCCTCCACAAGGGAACTTTGTCCTTCAGGAGGCTCTTTGAACTTTTGCATTTAAACTGCTCCATTGAACCGTCTGAGTGAAATGATCCATTGAACCACTTTGTTGAACCACATCAATGAACCACTTGGTTGAACCAATTGTTGAACCAAGCGGAAGAACTAAGTCATTGAACCAACCGTTGAACCAAGTTTTGGTTCAATGGTTTAAATGAAACCTTTGAACCAAAAGATGTTGAACCAACCATTGAACCAAGCTTTGGTTCAATGGTTCAAACAAAGCCTTGAACTGACTGACAAACCATTTGATTGAAACAAAGGATGAACCAAAATGTTGAAACAAAGCGGATGAATCAATTAAAATGAAAGAATTGAATGGTTCAACGGTTCAATGGTTCAAGTCTCTTTTGCTTGAATGCTTGATGATAGACATTTTTGATTGAACTAAGGCACTGAACCAATCCTGAAATGACCAAGTGTTAAAAATTGATTCTTTTGGTTGAAATCGCCTACAGAAGCCTTTGAACCTGTAGAAATGACCCTGCCTACAGAGTCCGTAGAAATCAAGTCTATAGAAATCAACTTGTAAAGCCCATTGAACTTGGCTTGTAGAGTCTGTAGATTTTCTCTTCCTACTGAGTTGGTAGATTTAAGCCTACAAAGTCTGTAGATTTAAGCCTACAGAGTCCATAGATTTAAGCATGCAGAGTTCGTAGATTTCTGAGAAGCTTGAAAAATGAGGAATTTGAATGCTCAAGACAAATTTTGAAAAGGAAAGAGACAAGTTTGGCCTGTATGACCAAAATAGTTCAAATGTTGTCTCAAAAATGAGTGATATTTTTAGGAGACAACAGCTGGCTCCAGTTGGGGTACTTCTATCAATTGCAAAAAGAATTGAAGGGAGTAGAATCCAGAATCTCCATTGTCTTCATGTGTACCATTGAGCTGCAGAGTCATGCTATCCAAAAATGGAAGGCATCAAAAAGAAAACAAACAAAACAAAATAGAATTAAAAATTGTACAAATATACAAATATACATATGTAATGATCTGATACTTCAAGAGTTGAAGTGTTTCAGATACTGCCCATTGTGGGGTAGAGAAAAGAGTGTGCCATATTGATATTTTAGTAGAAAGTTGTTTTCACCAATGTGTTGATGAATTATAAATGGGCCTCTCCAAAGGGAGTCAAACTTTCCATGCATCCCCTTTGGTTCTCTCTTTTTGTCCCACAACAGGACTTGATCCCCAATCTAAAAATCATTTTTTTTGCCTTCTGGTCAAAAAGCTTCTTTACCAGACTTTGATGAGTAGCAATTCTATCCACCACCATGGTTCTCTGTTCCTCCAGCTTAGTTAGGCACATGATTATTTTATCAAGAGAGCTTTCATATGTCTGATCTTCAATTGCCTTTGCCAATTTCAAGGCTGGCAATTCTAAGGTGATTGGTATCTCATCATTGATAACATAAATAAGTTGAAAAGGAGACATACCAATTGCGATTTTTGGTGTGATTCTGTCTGCCCATAGTGCATCAACCAATGCTTTATGCCATGTCTTTTGATTGTCATCTATTATCTTCTTGATGATAGTTACCAGGTTCTTATTGTTGGATTCAACTTGTCCATTCCCTTGTGGAAAATAATTAGAAGAGTGAGAGAGTATAATTCCATAATGGAAATAGAATTGTGTAATCTCTTGAGAGGTGAAACAAGCTGCATTATTAGTAACAATTTTGATTAAAACTCCAAACTTAGAAATGATATTCTCTTGGAGGAAGTTGCATACAACTTCTGAAGTAGCATGCTTAGTTGGGATTGCTTCTACCCACTTGGTGAAATAGTCAGTTGCTGTAAGGACATAATCATGTCCAACACTTGAAGATGGGTTTATTGTCCCAATAAAATCAATCCCCCATTGCTGGAAAGGTTCTTCTATGATCACTAGCTTGAGAGGCATAGCAGCTAACTTGGGTCTTCCAACAAATTGCTGACAAAGTTCACATTTCCTCACCCACTTATGTGCATCTTGGAAAAGAGTTGGCCAGTAATACCTAGCTTGTAGAATCTTGTGAGTAGTCATAGGAGCAAAAAAATGTCCTCCAAAGGATAGATTTTGGAAAGATTTCAAAAGTTGGCTTTGTTGCTCTTTGTCCACACAACGAAGAAATACTCCATCTATGCTTCTCTTGTACAAGCCGTTGTCCCAAAGGACAAAATTGGTAGCTTTCAACTTGATAGTCCTCCTTTGTAAGACAAATGAGTAGGAAATTCACCATAAGTAAAGAAATGAGTGATACCTGAATACCACTAATTGGTAGTGGAAACAAAAATAACTATTAGAGTATCTTCCACTTCAGCTTTTTCATGATGTGTGTCTTCTAGCTTATTGTCAGTAATTAATTAGCACAAGCCTTTACCCCTGACAAGCTTTGTCAGCTTAATGTCTATATCAAACTCTTGGATATTTATAATCTAATTACCTCTTTTCATGCCAAACTCCTGCTGAGTTAATATAGACTTGACTATAGTTTCAAGAACTAAGGCAGTAGTGTGTGAATTCAGAATATAGAAGCGGAAATGTTTGACTACTTTCACCAATGCATAAAAATGCCTCTCTATATTTGAATACTTCATCTCATGGGTTTTGAGAGGGAAACTCATGAAATAGATAGGAGATTCCATACTTTCCTTGTTTTATTGAACAAGAATCACTGAAAGAGTGTGTTCAGATGCATAGCTATATATGACGAAATCTTTGTTATAATCCGGACAAACCAAGGTAGGGGCCTGAGCAATGGCAGTCTTGATATCCTAAAATGCTGACTTGCCTTCTTTAGTCTAGCTGAAGATGGTCTTCCCTTTCATCATGTTCACAATGTGTCTAGTCTTCTCAACAAATTTGGGGATGAACCTTCGTAAGAAATTCACCTTTCTGAAGAAAGAATAAACAGCATTTTTACTTGTAGGAAAATTAAGCTCTTAAATAGACTTGACTCTAACTGAGTCAATCTTTATGCCTTCTTTTGACACAATGTGTCCAAGGAGTTTCCCCTCTGTTATTCCAAAAATAGACTTCTTGGGATTCAAGGAAATACCATTCTTGCAGCAGCGCTCCATCACTTATTGTATGTGGCGTACATGATCAGATCGATGCTTTGAAAAGACAGTCAAGTCATCAAGGTATACCACTATGAATTTACCTATCTCATCTTTGAAAGTTAGATCCATTTCTCTCTGAAAGGTAGCACCAGCATTTATTAAACCAAAAGGCATTCTTCTATTTGCAAATGTACCCTAGGGTGTGGTGAATGCAGTCTTGTGTTGGTTCGCTTTACGAACCTCAGCTTGATTATATATTGAGAAGCCATCCAACATTGATAACATCTCTAAACCTGTCACTATTTGAAGTACTTGATCCATAATTGGCAAATGATAATTATCCTTCAAAGATGCTTGATTTAGATTTCTAAAATCTACACAAATGTGAATTTTTCCATTCTTCTTCCTTACAAGCACTATGTTTGCGATTCATGTGGAATGATGGATTGGGAAGATGATTCTAGCGTTTAAAATTTTTTGTATCTCAGATATAATAGTACCTGATATTTTTAGATTATAATGTCTGGATTTTTGCTTGTAGGGCGTTGAGTTAGCCTTGAGAGGAATGTCATGGCAGATTTCATCTGGTCTGATAGACTTCAAGTCTTCATAAGAATATGCTAAGACATCCATGTATTGATGGAGAAAAGTGGTGAACTTGAATCTTTCTTCAGGGGTGCAACACTTATGAATATTGACCATCTTGAGATTTTCTTTAGTGGTCACATTCACTTGATCGAATCTCTGAAAGAAACTTGAGTCTATTTGTTGTTGTTTGATAAATCTATCATGCTTGTCAAACAGCTTCTCAAGAGAAACTAGACCTTTGGGAATTTTTTTTCCTTTTAGCTGTAAGAATTCTTCATTTATATCTGAATAAGATTCAGAGGCTAATTTATTCTTCTGAGATTCACTGCCTTCAAAATGTAGTTGTTCAAAATTGTCTTTTCATTCCATAAAAGTGATGATTTGATGATCATCATTGAATACTTGCCAATGTACCCCATTGTCAAGAACACTTAGTCTATAGACCAGCTCAATAATATACCTGTATTCTTTGAAATTTGAATGAATAACTAAGAGATTTCCTAAAATAACAAGTGCATCAGCTCTGTCATTAGACTCTCTAGGTATGGCAGAAATGTTGAAAGCATCAAAGCTTTCAATTTGGTCCCAAACCAAGTTACGGTAGTGGCGTAATCTTTCATTCTTGGTTTGGTATAAGTTCCTCACTTGATAAACCACTAATTTAGTGTCCCCTTTGGCATGAAGAAAATTGATGCTTTTTTCTTGAGCAGCATTCATGCCAAGCAACATAGATTCGTATTCAGCTGTATTGTTAGTGTTGCTAAACTATAATTTGTTTTTTGAGAGAAAGCAACTCATTTGCCAATTTTTATACCATTAGATTTGTGGTACTTGTAAATGAATATTTAGAAGATGATGAAGCTCTATTTCTATTTGGATCTCTTCTTATCTTCCCTGCTAAGATGAGATCATCTTCTACCTCAGTGGCCAAACGTTGAGCTGTAGTAAGATCTATTTGACCAGCACGTCTCAAGAGAAAACTTACTTCAGGTAACTGAGAATTAATGAAGAAACATTTGAGATTCTCAGCTGTAGGTCAAGCTATTATAGGAATTCTATTTCTCAATTTGTCAAATTTGGCTATGAAGTCTCTCATAGGCTCATAAGGCTCTTTCTTCATTTGTGTAAGTTGAGCCAGAAGTGCATGTGCATCTTCTACAGGTTTGAATTTGGATTAAAAATTATCTTTGAGAGTATTCTAATTAGTCACTAACTGATCCTGTAAATGATAAAACCAATCTATAGCAGTGCCTTGTAATGTCTCTACAAAAAATTTGACTACTACATCTTCAAATTCTACTCTAATTACTCCACAAGCTATGCTGAAGGCTGCAATATGTTCATCAGGTTGAACTTTCCCATAACCATAGAATTTAGGGAAATTCTTCTTTGAACTACATGGAAGCTCATGTAGAGGTGGAGTAAGATTAAGAGGACCAAAAGCATTACCCCAAGGGCCTTGAACTGCCATTTTAGGATTATGAAAAGGAGGGATAACAAATCTCAGAGGGGTAATTATTAGCAAAGTTTTATCAATAGTAGAAGTAGATACTTCGTCTGGCAATGGAGATCTAACTTTAGTGGGAGGAAATCTCTTGGTTCCTTAGAGATGAGATGGTGAAGGAAATAGATCAAAATCAATTTGTTGTACCAACTTGAATACAGGGTCAATGATATCTTTAGCCCTTTGGCTTCGTGTATACCTTGAATCTACCAGATTGTGAAACAAAAATAGAAAAGAATTGACCTTGCTTCAGTTAAAGCTTGAGGCTTTAAACTGTGCATTCTTTCCTAGTTAGTGTGGAGGTGAATGGATAGATTATAAATGGATAATGGATTTTAAGATATCTCCAATGGAGTCGCCAAAAACTGTTGGTTGAATATTTTGTCAATTAGCATATTGATAAATAAAATAGGTCTGATCAGCCAAAGTAAGAAGATTAGTCATCCAAATGTGTAGGTTTACCACATCAGAAGGGGACTGATCTCTCCTCTCATTAAGGGGAGGTTCCCTATAGGTATGCTATATATATATATATATATATATATATATATATATATATATATATATATATATATATATATATATATATATATATATAAACAAAAAATAATACTCAAGGGTAGGACAATCCATCCATCTCTCTTTTTTCAGAGATGATGCATGCAAATCAAAGGAAAAATTTAATGGAAATAAGAGACAACACTCCTCTTCTTTTAGAAGTACTATTTAGCAAACCACAAGAATAATCCTGGTAATAAATGTAAAATGTAGTAAAGGACGTAGTAACCAACAAATCGAAATGCAACACAAAGTCTCCACCTAAATTGCTCAAGACGAAGGACAATGAGGACACAAAGTCTTCCCAAAGTCTTTTAAACAAAAATGAAAAGAAAACACACTGAAAGGCAATTATGGGGGCACAAAGTGTCTCCACAATTGATTCTTCAGGACACCTTCCTGACTGTTGTCACCAATTCTGCTTGTTGAATTAAAGGAATAGAAGATATATTAAGGAAAAAGACATAAGAATAGTTTCCTCAATAACAAAGATATCACAGCACAAAGTCTGAAAAATCACTTGCTTTCTTAATCCAATAATAAAATATGATCAACAAACTGAGCTCAAAGTCTCAAAAATGCCTTTCAATTTAGGCAGAGTTTCGTTCTGATTGTCAAAAAAGAGATATATTTACAATAAAAGAGATTCCCTTATATAGCCACTTCAAGAAGGAGTCGAGAATAGTAACACATCATGTTGCATTGAAATCTATTAGGAAGACAGGCTGAAACTTAGGGACATTTACCCATTTGATTTTATCAACGCAGAGAAACAAGTCACGCTATTGAAAGTTTGCAACTTTCAATGTCCACCTGGTGATCTAATCCTACCTTCATCGTTCCTCCTTTTCTAGTTAATTGAATCAGGTCCTGGATTCAATTTGTTGTTCTATTTTTTCCTCACTTTTTTTTGGTCTTGGCCTTAAAGTTTGTGAATGCATTCGGGTCTATAGATTCAAAGGATCAATGGCAAGTTCTTTGTGTTGAATTTGACGTCTTTGGGTGCATCACCCCTTGGTCCTTCTTTGACTTTTCTATTTGGCACTTTCCTGGAAAGAATCTACCCTGTCGGGCCTTAAGAAGTGATCCATTTTGGGTCGAGAAGAGCTCCCCGCAAGGTATCTGCCCTTTGGGCAGTCTTTGAATGGCCTTC